>MU179305.1:484426-546406 GCA_016767475.1 Suillus weaverae
ATGCTCCGGCAGACTATTGTGCTTTCGGTTTCCAATCATCTGTACGTGTTACGTCAATGATATCGATGACATACGATACAACGAACAATCTCGTACTTGAGCATTGTAGATCTGGTGTTCTTTCTCCGTCTCATCCAAAACCAATGTTCCAGAACGATCTACGAGATCCATTTTATATGCGTGACGTCCATTCGCAATCCATTGGTGTCAACGTTGGCGCACGCATCGGACCTAGTACACAAATTTACAGTGATGTCCCATTTACCGAGCTCGAGAGCTGGAAATCTCTTGGTCACGGTAACCGAGAATACCCACCAGCGGATTGCATTAAGTCAGGTCAACCCGCAAGCAGCTAATTTGCTAGTACAATGTGCGGCGGCGGCAGGTGTACCTGAAACCCCTCAGTGGGTCACAAAATTATGGCAGGTGAAATGGACTGCCCGGTCCCAGACATCACTCGCTGAATCAACCCATGACAGTAGGTAATAAGGGGTGGAAAAACACACTTCTTGCGACCATCTGATGAATAGCAATCAGCGCAAAAACAATCCAGCTGTACTCATGGAGCCTGTGGACATGCAGCATACAACCTCCTAGGCGTGTTCTACAGCAGAGACGACCATTTTCTTGACTTGTGTCTTCCTTGGAGACGATGAACGTCTTTCTCCTGGTGCTTTCAATTCCTATTGCAATCTTTGGTGGCAACATCATCAAGAGCGACATCGAAACCACTTCTGGCTAGACGAAGCGCAATTCCCCGACCACTGCCTTGAGCAGAACCAGTGATGAGAGCAACGTCCCTTTAGATGGACAAGTTGATGGTGTGTTGATCTAGTAGCTTGTCGCAGACGCGCAAAAGTATATACCCACATCATAATCACATGGCCACACTTGCGCAATGCAATCTAACCATGGAATCTGCAAAAAGGTTTGATCATCCAGTCTTGTGGCAAAGGGCAGTGACAGGTGCATTCACAGGGCAAGATTTTTAATGTCTTTTCTTCTTGGAACGAGCACTGACGTGCAGCTGAAACTACTTACATTGACAAGCTGTTCAAGGTAACCCATTCAACTTTATCCTGCAAGCCTAAGATGTCGTTTGAATGACCCCAAGATTCAGAGAGAGACCACATCTGACGGTGTGCAGGAAGGTAACACTTGATGCATCATATACGAATATTGAAGAACTCGGATCCGGAAGTTCTGAAAAATAGATTCAAGTTGGAAGAGTGAGAAACACATACTTGGACTAGCACATTGTTATACAGTTTCCCACGGTATCTCTCCTTCACAATCCTTCCATGTCTTCGTCACGAACTACAGAAAACACCTACGAAGCACAGAATGACCAGCGACTAGACGAGTTACATTCAAAGATACGCACGCTTCGCGGAGTATGGCCCATGTCGCCTCATTTCTACAAACCTCTGAACAGTCTGAATCTTCCAGGTTACCACAGACATCTACGACGATGCCGAAAGACAGCATCTGACTCTAGATGATACAGTACCTTAGTGATTCTCCTCTTCGCTTTGTAATACTAATATTCGCACGTAGGGAAACGCCTTCTCTAGCCTTTCAACGTCCTTGTCTCAGTCCTCTCGACGAGCTGCGCAAGCATTCGGTCTCTCTGGCGCAGGCGGTGTCAGACAGATGCGCATAATAATGTATATCGTTGGTTCTTTTCTGGCACTCTGGCTAGTTTGGAAAACGAAAGGGATCTGGTGGGTCAGCGAAAGTGCATGAGCCGCTGTAGTTGCTCGTGAGTACTTGTCCGTGATTGACACTATTCCCGGCGCTAAATCGAATAAGCATTGGACAAATGACACTCGTATATATATAGGATAATCCGTGTAATATCTATCTATACCCTCACATGAATCAGCGATCAAAGCAACAGGGGTATTGAAAGAAACTCCCTCACGCTAAGTAAGTGCATCTTGCGTTATGTATGCAGAAATTTGTCACGCAGACCTTCAATACGGTTCCCATCTACAGGTACCTACACATTTCGGCTACAAGGTGGCAACCCCGACACTCAATGCACTTCTACTTTGAGCTTGTACAACTAACTGTGTGAGGCCTACGGCCGCTTACTAGCGCCAACTTATGATTTGTGTGTGCATTGTAGTTCTCTTCTCACGCTGATCACCTTCCTGTATTATATGGGATTATGCTAGACATATTGATTATAGATTCAACTCATTATTCCGTGCGTGATCCATTGCTTGAATCTTAAAGGAAGAAGGTAACGACTAGGCTTGCAACGATCTGAATATGAAAAACGTCCAGAATCTTCAGGAATACTACTGCGGAACCTCGATACCGATGCCTTGCCCCGGCGAAGCTCAGGCGGCTAGACCTGCGCTACAGGGCAGAGATGACACGCTTGAACATGAATCATAAAGCACTAGCCTTGCATAATGATATTATGTCATGTAGCTCTATGACCATGTTAGGCTCGTGCGCGCGAGGCATACGATGTAGGGTTTGCACGGGTTTTCCGATCGTTCCATACGAGAGCTGACATCTTTCTTAGCCCCAGGTTGGAACCTACATCCGATGATGAGATCCCAATGTCAATCGATGGAATAATGACAAAAAGATGGCACGATAGTGAAAATCGACGGTAAGCACGAACTAGATACGGACTTCTCACTCGAAGTTTCTTCTCGTTGGCTAGCAGTGGAGGCATGAGCCTCCATGGACAAACACCGCTACTTACAAATACTCGAAGCGTTCTGATCCTCAAGCTTAAGGCCTTGCTAGCAAGTCGATCGATACCACCACTGACCGGTCCAGGAAAGACAATGTCAATTTAATCTTGTAATCATACCATTACATCTGCGAAGAGTAAGAACATAACTGTTTACAAGGCCCTCTCAGTTCATACTCATTCCTCCATCGACAGAAATCTGGGAACAAAATCAGACCAGCTGTATGCGGCAAACTAGATTGACCTACACATTGACCTAGAGACATCACATGCTACGTGGGCAAGAGGCAGGCTCAATGAAGGCATGAACTGACCGGTAATAAAGTGCGCTTCCTTCGATGCGAGATAGCTTACAATGCTGGCGATATCTTCGGGTTGTCCAATGTGCTTGATAGGAACATTCCCAAGTATCTTATCGAGGTTGTGAAGAAAGCATGTATTGAGTATCTGGATAAGGTTTGCCGTCGCGCTCTACTCACCGACATAATCCACTTCCTGGAGCAAGGATCGTCGACAAGTTGTGTATAATCCGGGTTCCCAGACGCATCCATCATGGCCTCGGCTAACTAGGAGTTAGCTGGGAAATCGGAAATTGGTTCGACCTTACTCATAGGTGTCTGTATTGCGCCCGGGGCATATGTGTTTACAGTAATGCCATATTGACCAAGCTCAACAGCTGTTAAGCGGTCTTTATTAGGCTGTTTCATGCGATTATCTCAGCAATTACCTGCAGCTTGAGTTAGCCCTCGAATTGCAAATTTGCTCGCTGTATACGAGGAATTGTAGGGAAAGCCTGTTTGGTCATCTGATAAAAATACTCAAGCAAATTTATATCTATATGACGCACCCATTTTTCCTAGGATCGAGCTCGCGCCAATGATTCGACCGCCGCGCCCCTGTTCAATCATCTGCATGGCAGCATACTTATAACACAGAAAAGGTCCACGGGCGTTTACTGAGAGGGTATGGTCCCATAACTCTACAGTCGCTAGTGGAGGACATGAGGAAACGTTAATCGTAGACTTTGACAGAGATCGTACATGACACAAGCGAGGCAAGCGTTACTACTCCAGCATTAGCAACCATCTGTACACGATAGATATTCAAGGAACACGTCTAGTGAGATAAGAAGAGCGACTAACGACGTCCAGTCCACCAAGTTTTTTAACAGCATCATCGACCATCTCTTTGACTTGTTCGTTGACGGTCACGTCTGCGGGAATGACGCAGACTTGTCTCCCAAGACGTTCAACTTCAGTCGCTACCAGCTCCAGCTTGGCGTCCTTGTTGGGTAAATCATTGAGAGCAATGTCAAAGCCATCCCGTGCAAGCCGCAGAGCGATGCTGCGACCGATTCCCTGAGCAGACCCAGTTATCAATGCGATACCTTTGGAGATAGACATGAAGGTTATGATGCGGCGTAAGACAGCTCTCATGCGCCTATTATAAGGCTTCTATCACATAGTCGATGGGAATTGGACGGAGATGAGGGCTGAGGGCCAGTAAGCTTGAGGTCCTGAGTTGGGGGTCATGTGCTATCTGATATGTGTATACGACCGATGCAGCTTGAAGCTGTCATAGTTCATTCTGGCCGCTAACCGGTCCGACTTCCCTGGAAGAGGCCCAGCAACATCTAGGGCTGAAAGGTCACCTATAACAATATCGACAGGAATTTGAAATTGTTGGAGTACTTGGGTGTCCCTGTGGCAGTCTGGGAAACTTTGGATGAGTGGGGGCATTTTGACTTGTCCGACTGGCCGCTCTCCTTTTCAGCTGCGTCCATGATCCAGGATGGTCACCCTGGAAGCGGTCCAACCCAGGAGCAAGAATGCCTCTGACGAGGTCTGCAATGAGGATGTGTTGTTACTAGATCTGGCTGTATATACCGGAAAAATTGGAAATGATCGTCCGTCCGTCCTGTTCGTTCTGTTCCTACCGTCTGACTCTAATGATTTGGCTATCTGGAACGCCTCGGAATTCGCAGTGGCCCGAAAGCTTAGTTATGCACTGGCAACCGAGTCTAGGCTGTGTCAGAATCCGCCCCCACTCGGGGAGTACTTACATAGTACTCTAGTCAGATGGTTACCGTCCCGCTGCCGCTCACCTCTTCACACCAACTTCAACAATACTACCCAGTTTCAACCTTGGGTTTGTCCAGATCTCGGAGTGACAACATGATGTAATGGCAAGTGCTGCATACGCACCGTGCAGTTTGAAGGTCCGTGTCAGTCGTTGACATTGCCCTTGTCCAATATCCTTTCAGTTCTCTATGCTGCCAGTATCGTCGCACTGTCTGTCTGTTTGGAAATGTGGCAGCACATCCAGCCGCGTAACAACGATACTGGCAAAGATCAAGGTACTTCTGACTCAGAGATCGCGCCCGAGGCTGTAACACCAGGTGATGAGCATGAAGAAAGCGACGAGGCTCACATGAGAGCATCTTTCATCTGGAAGTACATTCCTGCAGCACTCCAGATGGTTTGCTTCTGGTTTTCAATACAGTAGCTGCTGACGTTTGTGAGGAGACTGTTGTCCAGGCAGAACCTGAGGAAACAGGAAGAGGCAGGCGGAGATGTGCTGCAGACAAGCAGTAATATGGTGCCTACGACAAACATCAACTAGTAAAATGAGTACCTGGCCATGCTAGACCGTGCACCAGTGCGTGATTCTCGTCCCCGAGTCATTTATTCAGTTTTCTATGAAAAATGAAAAATGAAAAATGAAATTAGCTCATTAATTAAATAATCAATAGTTCATGATACACATTCAAAACAGCTTCAAGATTGCAACATCAATAATGCAGAGTCAATGCATTGAGGTCTAAAATATTCATAGCTAGAGCTACGTAACACCAGCCTCCAAGTTCAGTCGGCCAGACGCTAGCAGCCACATCGTCAGTTGCCACCGCTCCAATGGCTCCAATCGAATGCCTAGTAGCCAAGAGTATATGTGCACGGTACATGCGACTCGAAAAATGCTAGAAAACTAGATGCAAATATTAAAACTACTGACATAGTGTAGAACAAACATCATTGAAGGCGACGTCATCAGTTAGTACAGGGTCCAGCCCAAGGGTATGTAGTGCGTAGTGTCATGACAAGAAAGCGATTGACAGCATAGACAGACAGCATAAAGGCATACCCAGACTCGCATAGATCCACATACCGAAAGCTCCAGATCCCTGAAGCATAGAATTGCTCCACGCGAGAGCATTGCATATGCATACATCCACCATGACCACACGATGGATATCCAAGAGCCCATAGTAAGGCCTAAAATCCACCCATGAACCCAACCATCTCTACTTGACCGAAGCCCTCCTGTTTGGCGCGTCTTGCGGCCTTGAAATCTGCACCGCCGATTTTAGAGCCTACCGCTGTCTTTGACCTTGCGCCCAATAGGCCCGCTTCGTCCGAGATGCGGGAGTGCTTGGACTTGGGCAACGGTGGTAGCCCAGTCATAGGCACTGGCGGCGGGCGATGTGCGGATTTGTGCGGATGGTGAGAACGATGAGGATGAGGTGAGTGAGGGTGATTAGCTCGTGTGGAGGTTTTTAGGACGATAGTGTGATGATCTATCGAGAATGTGACGGCGTCGTCATGTGATGGGTGCACAGACCGCGAGCGGCTATGATTGCCCGAGCGGCGTTCGGGCATTGCGGTACGTGGGACAGATGTCCTCGGGCCAGGCGTGGATGGGAAAACGGCTTCTATTGGAACCTCTTCACCTAGCCTCTTTCGTAGCCGTTCCATTTTGCTGCGCTTGTGCGCAGCCTCCTTGGATGGAGTGAGAAGGTGGTCTTGAATAGAAGATTTGTTAGAGGAAGTTGATACGATGCTAGCGCGCCGTGCAGGTGCAGTACGTAAGGGCATGGTTGGGGAGTTGGAGTCCATGGCAATACCACCAGAGAGCTTCATAAGCGGGGGAAGGTGAGTCGGTTTACGACTCCTCCATGTGTCTTCTTTGGAGGGTCCAGCTGGAGTGGGTGGTCTTGGAGGCGTTACCATGACGAACTCTGTACCTGCATCAGCATTATCCAGGTGAGTGAAAGAAACGATAAACTCACGATCTTCAATATCGTCGACAAATCGTGGGATATCGCCGAGCATACGTCCTATCTTCTTGGTCGAGCGCACTAGTGCAGAGCGCTCCTTCGACGACAGGGTGTTGTTGGTTGGGGGCGGGGTAGTACGAGGTTCATGGGGAGGGTACGTATGTGATGCCATAACGGATGCTAACTGATGATGGTTTGGGTATTAAAGTATGATGTGTTACAGATAGGGCGAGGGCCGTAGGTGCCAGACGCTACAGAAAGATAGGTAGAAAGTGCAGGTAAGTCCAGTGTCTGACAAAGGGACTCCAGGACCCAGTGGATGAGAGAGGAGTCGCTGTGGGCTCAGGTTATTCATACCGCTCTTAAACAAAAGGGGTCGTGGATGTGAGCGAAGGATCCCCGTACTTGAATGCCGTATATGTTCTCCCATTCCCTGGGTCGACATGGCGAATCTGGGAGTGCGTTTATTGTACTTCTGGTATAGTACCGAAGCTCGTCTGATCAAGCCCGGGAATGTAAGACAATAAGGACCTAACCAAAATTGGATGAAAGGAAAGGCCTAATTGTGGACATGGGCGTTTTAAGGGCACGCTGCAGCGTTCAAAGGGAAGCTTCGCCTTCTTAACCAAATAGAGGTCTGCACTTGTGCTGCATTCATAGGTATCCCTTGTAATTGTCGGCTCGCGGTTACGGTGATGATAACATTGGGTACTCGGAAGCAAGTTCTAGTACGCGAGCTTGAGAACCTTGGGTAACTGAGATCCCACGTGCAGACGAGTTCCTTCATTTCATCGCGAGACGTTATGGAGCCACCGGAAGTACCAGACGACCAAGTAACTTCATCGCCAAGTGCAAGTATGTGATGGAGCTCGAGAGGTCATGATGCACAGTGATCGATGATCCTTGTCTTGTGGGAGAGTATAATAGGCTAATTGTAAATTGTCAGCTAATTATGGCCGCACTGCCGCAGTTGTGAAGGGAAGATGAACAACTCGGTCAGCTGCTTGCGTTGTTGGCGCTTAGGCTTATCGATTGTGGCAATTAGTTTATCGTCGTTGTCTTTTTGCTAATCGTCCAGGACTTTGTGACTACTCCCCCTTACAGGACACGTTCCTGATCTAACGTACGCGATGTCGATCCGATGGACATGCCTATCATCTCTCTCAACCAAAGCACGATCATCCCACTGTGCTGCTATCGCGAATAAAGGCACCCTGCTACTATATGCTGGCGAGTTCCAACCACGCAAGCCTGTGGATGGAGACGTTCATGTATTTGATCTAAACGACGCCGTCCAGCAATCCGTAGCGGATAATGCTCGCTTGTGGCGCACCTTGTCCGCATCGTCGAAACCAGAACCCCGAGTGGGGGCGACAGCGGTGTTTGATGGCGGAAATTTGTACATGTGGGGCGGAAGGGGGGGCGTCGACATGGCGCCTCTAGAACCAAAGCAATCAGGCATATGGAAGGGGCAGATATTGCAAAACGAGGTGATATGGGAGAAGCTGGAAGGTAATGGCGACGAGCCCATCACGAGAAGTTTCCACGCTTCCGTCATGGCTAATGTGAGTGTCCACAAATGTGCCTTACATCCTGAGCGTTCCATCAATTTGAAATTCATTCTCTTACTGAAGATTCCCGTGCTGATTGGTATTTGTATGTAGGGAAAGTTATACATCCATGCGGGTTGTCCTGCCTCTGGTCGCCTCTCTACTCTTCATTCTTATGATCTGCAATCTTCTCGGTGGTCTCTCTGCGCAGATGCTCCCGATCCTGCGCGGGGTGGAACCGCTATTGCTTCTGTAAAATTTCCAGCGTCTTCCTCTGATGAGGAAGTGATCATTCGATTCGGCGGTATGTTGTTCTTCTATGTCTGATGTGCGCTCTACCTACGACATTCGTGATCCCCGCTTCGTAACCTTATCAAATAGACGAAGTCTGATAGTCTTCACGCTCTTTTTGTTGTGCCCTTCATATGCGCCAGACTTCTGTTTATCCTGTCCTTTTTTATCCTGATCACCAGCTTGGCGTTCATCATCATTTCAGCCTTGCCTATCTCTGAATCACTAATATTTTTTTCCAGGTTTCGCTGGGTACCAACTCCCCACCTCAACACCACCACCCTTGGATATTTACACACCGAGTACCAACTCCTGGACAACCGTAATACCGTCTGGCGACCCGCAACAGGGATATCCCGGAGCGCGCTCCGTCCACGGTCTCGTCCCTCTTTCCACGCCTGATGGCACTGGAGTCGCGTTGCTATACCACGGCGAGTGCGACGCCTCCAGCTTAGGCCATGCAGGTGCTGGGAAATTCCTGGATGATGTTTGGGCGCTGGTGTGGCACGAGGGTGCGCTAAGGTGGAAGAAGTTAATTCTAGAAGGTAACTCGATCTCATAGTTCGCGATTCATCGCGTCTGTGGCGCAGACACGTAACATCCGTCGGCTGATCTCTTTTCACAGGTGATTCAACTCCGGAGGGCCGTGGCTGGATCCCTTCAACGTCCTATACCACTCCGGGAGGTAATACTCGAGTAGTTCTCTCGGGTGGTCTCCTCAGTTCGAACGAACGCAGTGGGGAAGTGTGGATTGGCGACGTGCAACTCTGAGCTCTGCTTTGTTGAAGAGGTACGTACTTTCTGGATCGTTTGAAACACACTTGTAGTTGCGATAAGCATGGGCGTTATGGCTTTAGGCACAATTTCGTGTTTGTTCTCCAAGCCTTCATTTCAGAATATTCAAATTTGAAACTATGATTTCTCTTTTCTTTTGCTACTACTAAATCAGGTTGACGTAGTAGTACCGCAAGTCTTTGTAAACAATATCTCCCGTTTCATGCAACCTAGTGATAATCGATGAATCGACGACCTCTGAACCTGAACAATTGCACAATCGGCTAGATCACCGCCAAACTAGGGCCAAAAGGGTTGGATCGCACATTACAACATATTTGATTGTGAATAAAAACTACAGCAAAATTAACACAACAGCAGGACAAATGAAGAAGAGAAAACACATACATACAAAAGTGGCAATAGTTCATTTGCATCCAGAGCAATACAGTCCCAAGTTTCAACATAGACAAGTCTTCGTCTTGATCATCGAGCTTCAAGGTCACTAACATACCTCCCCTGCCCATATCCCCCACTCTGCTGGGCCTGCGCGCCCCCCGGCTCGTCTCCTCCCGTGTATGCCGATATATAATCGAACTCGTCTTCATCGAGTTGGACCGGGTCTGGATTGACTACAGACAGCCTTCGCATTGCCCCGGACTTCCGTGACGTCGAAGATGCAGGCGACGCAGAAGGGCGGAGGAGGGATAGAGGTGAGGTATCTGCCGGCCCACCATACCCTGCCTGACTCAACGGTAACCCAGACTCGCTTCCATTGCGACCGGGCCTGCGGAACGCAGCAGCTGAGATCATTCGTGGTGCACCGCCGGGAGTACCCGAGGTCAGTGAAGACGTGGACTTTGCCATGAGGGGAGACGAAAACGGCGGCGGCGGACGTGGGTAGGAAGCAGGTGATTGCACAGAGGACAGAGAAGATGGCGGGAGTCGAGGCGATGTGGGACGAGACGAACTACTCTTCGAAGCAACTGTGTTCGGCAGGGGACGAGATTCGCCTGGGTCAACGCCGATGTGAGGATGAGGCGAAATGGAACGGTGAGCGAACGGTGCATTAGGTGGTGCAAGGGGTGAGGGCGGCTGAGAGGTCTGATTAGGCATTTGTTGAGGAGCATGAATTTGCAGCTTTTGGTGTGTTTGAGGCGGGTAAGCCTGCGCTGACATGTAAGAACCTTGCGGTGGGGCTCGGGATTGAGTTGGATGAGTGGAGTACGTCACTGGGGCAGGTGTGCTGAATGCTAATGCATCCAATTCACGAGAAACCTCGCGTGCAGCTGCCGCGTTGCGTGCGTGCTCGTCGTCGCCGTCGCCGTCTTCTGAATGACCTTTCGCCTGAGTCTGCAGAGGGGAGGTATGCTGCTGTGAAAGTGGAGACACGATCCTGGTATGCTCTGGTGGAGTTGGTGCCTCAGTATCTACAGGGGGCGGAGGTACACGTGGGATACGTCTCTGACTTTCTGTCGTCTCGGGCGAAGGTCTGCTACGTTCTACCTCTGTTTCATCCTCCTCCGTCCCGAGCCCCACTTTGCGGTCCATCTTGTGCAGTACAATTTCATACGATTGGTAATCTTCCGGCTCCTCATCACGGTCATACGGCATTCCGCCCACCGACTCCTGTGATGTCCGTCTGTCGCTCAGTCCAGTAATGCTCGTCGTCTGTTCATTTCCACTCATGACGCTCATCGCGTTGTCGTTACTTTCGCTCACGGTACGCCGTTCCTCAATTTCAGTGCCCAAACCGCCGTCCCAAGCCTGGATTGCAGCAGGAGCCGCTCCTGGTGGCAAACTTGGACTCTTGCTTCTGCGCGTGTCTCCAATACCAGTATATCGAGCACCTGATCCGGGCACGAACGGCTCATACTTTGGCAGAGAATCATCAACTGAGGAACGGTTTAGGCTGAATGAGTTGGAATCGCTGCGAGCGAGGGCGTCGGCGATAGAGCTGGTCAAAGAGCCCGAGATTTCATGCGCAGGAAGGGCCGAGGGACTACAGGCCATTGTATCTGGTTGCCGCAGGTAGGGGAGAGGAGGAGTTGAGGGAGTCGGTCCGTCGTGTGACAAGATGCCTAAGCTTGGGCCCCTCGCAGGAAAAGAGGCAAAATGGCTGGGGTGTGTCGAGGTCGGTGTGGAGACGCCAAGTTCGTCCGCGGATGCTGTGCGCTGGTTTGGATGTGGAGGAGACTGTGAATGTCAAAACGATAAGATATTTTGGCGCAGGTTGAGCTCGTTAAGTCCCACCAGAGATTCGCTCCCAAAGCCGCCTATGTAGAGCGCGCTTTCTACCCGCGGAGGAGGTAAATAGGGAGAACCCGACAACAACGACTGTTGTGCTTGCATCTGTGGCGAGGTCTGAGTCGAGGATGTGTGCTCATACTCTCCTTGGCTGACGCGGCCAGACGCAACAGTCGTAAAGGCCACTTGCGCAATACCACGCTGTGCCTCAGATACAAGGGCGCTAACACGTGGGTGAGCGCTATAATAAGCTCGAGGAAGTCCTGGTTGCGTCATGTCTTCGGGAATTTCCTACAAATGAAGGTCATGATGAGACCTGCGAGCATACACCAGAACATACTGCAACGATAGCTTTGCCTATGTCGCCAACGATCTGAGTAAAAAAAATAAGGCGGAGAGTGAACGAAAAAACAGAACGACTTACCACACCCTTCTCACAACACTCTGCAAGACCTCCGAACTTGGCCTGCATCCAGCTCTTCGCACATTTTCTCTTGTAATCGCCTAACTCAGCTTCCTCGCGAACAATCTCACCATCAATTGCACGCATCTCTTCACGCAGTCGATTGAGAGCCTCAGTCTGCGCTGCAAGATTTTTGTGTTCGGGGCTCATCTTGCTGAGCTTCTTTTCGGCACCATCTGCAGAGGTTCCAATACGCCGTCGTCGGCGCCGTAGGTCATCGAGTGCTTCCTCGCGCGTCCGTACAGACTTCATGGTGTCGCGGATTCCATGATGTGTGCTGGCGTACGCACTCAGCGCCGCAGCAAAGTTGATAAGCAGGGTAGTAGATGCACTGAGGATATCCTACAATTTGTTGGTCAGAAGGCGAATAATATAACATGGCAGGTGCACATAGAGCCATTGGTCTTGAATGAAATGCTCCGTCCAGTCACGTAGGTATATACTCCACATGGCAAGATGAGGAGCTCATCTACGCGTCACAGAACATGCGAGTCATCCCACGAAGCTTTGCGTGAACGTTATGGAATGAAGTGCAACTGCACCACGTACACCCAGACAAAAGCATCACTCACTACGAGGTCATCACCCTCACCGACCCCCCACGCCCTGAGGGACTCCGCAGCCTTGGTTATATCAACACCCAGTCTCTGAATTCTGTATAATAAAGCGACAAGAACGTTAACAGCCTATACGCGGTGTCCAAAGCACACTCACGAGACCAAAACAACCTTCTCCGCGTTAATGAGATCCTGAAACTGTCTAAGGTCGCTATTACCCGCAAGCGCCGGGATCGTTGAATTATGGGCAATTTTTGCTGCCGCCGTCTTGAACATGGTTCGTCGTTGTAATTATGTTAGATAGTTGTTGTGAGTAAACCCTGACGGCCTCGCGGAAGAGAGGGGAGCAATTGTGCGTGAAGTGGTGCATGGGATAGCCACAACTCGCATAGCCACAGTTTGTTATGGCTGTACAGTAAACACAACCGCAGCTTGACCGCAGCGCAGACTTCACGAGACAATCTCACCAAGTAGCGGTAACTGACTTTTGAAAGAAATCAACAGACAGCCACATACATGAATGTTATACAACGTGAATAAGTTATGAGGGGGTATCTCAGCATGTGGCATGTCGAGCATCTGAGTCCTTTCAATGATCATGATTTGAAAATTTACGTCCACGGATTCTGTTCATCCCCCTCTGGACTCTTGGTTCCGTAGGTCCAAGCCCGAGCATATGGAGGCGGCGTCTCAGCGCGCACTATTCCCTCTGGCTCGTACACCTCTGGAACGTTAGCTTCCTCCTTCCGTATATCATGCTCCCCGTCAACTTCACTGGGGACGACACGACGGTCATTAGACCACCTGTCATTTTCTTCTTCTAACCCGACCAAGGATTCAGCACGGATGTGCCCTTTCTGATCCCAGACACGTTTTAAGCCCGTGGCGCGCAGAGAAGTATGAGCAGCATGCGAACTCGATGGCATCGGGAGCGTATCGGTGGACACAACAAGGTCTACAGCGTCTGGCTCCGCGAGGGGAGGATGAGGAGAAGTGGATGGGTGGGAATGTAATCCAGAAGGAAGTAAGCGGGGTGATGGGGTACCGGGGATCGATCGCGAGTGTGAAGGCGAAGAATGAAGGTATGGGGACGATGCGCGAACGTTAACATTGCTTCCAGAGAGCAGTCTCGGGCGCGATGCATAAGATGTCTGTGAGTTATGTCGGGATGATGACCCTGAGGAGCGCAGATGATTCTCTGAACCCGATCCACTCGCAGATGAGCTTAACGAGCCGGAGATCGGTGGTGATGGGGCTCCATTACTTCTGGCATTCGACCACCTCAACTTCCTCGGTGAATCTACGTCTGCCCTCCGGTCCCCTTCCTCAAAGGCAACTACACGTTCTTCCGAAGCGGACACTTCGTCCTTGCCATCCTCGTACATGCGTATTTGACCAGCCCGAGTGCCCGTTGCACCATAGCCTCTACTACCGCTCGCACCAATGGAATTTCTGTGGACATTGATGTGCACCCCTTCTCTAACAATTCTCTCTTCCGCAGCCCACATCGCATAACGTGCTTCTTCAGAGTTGACATCTACGACAGGGTACGCGTAGTCGCCGAAGACGTAATTCTTCGCGTGCTCATAGAGTGAATCATCCGCGGTGGCTAGGCCATCATCGAAGTGCAGTGCATATTCATCGTCGTCCGCCACGTCCACGTCATCACCGGGTATTCGTATGGTCTGCCATTGTTCCTGATATTGCATATCAGGAGCAGTGTGAACAACGTTCTCTACATGTTCCGCGAGTAGTGGAGCGGCAACGTCTCCATCATTTCTGGTGACTCGACCAAACCAGCCCCTGTGGTCACCTTCGGCATTTCCGTCACCTAGACCCGTCACTTCCGGGAGCCAATACTTCCGCTTTCCGCCCGCGGAATAGCGCAAGCCAGCACGTATCCTTCGCTCTCTTGCTGCCCCAACGTGCATTCCGCCCTCGCTTGGCTCGAACGCACGATAATTGATGCCTTCTCCGCGCAAAGTTGCCTTGGTGTCCTCAGCAAGGTCCTTCAGGCCAAATGCATCTCGAACAGCATACCCTATGCGCATGCGCGCTACGTGCACTTTGGCAGATGGTGATGATTTGATAAAGTCTCTATAGGAAAATGCATACATATGCGCGATCGCGAAGAACGGCATCTCGACGCAAATTAAAGTGTCGGTGAGTCCGAGGGAGATGTGTTCACTGTCCGTGTACGGTCCAAGTTTGGATATGACGCCAGTCGCAACGAGAGTTGAGACAGCAATGGATTGCCAGAATGAAAAGAAGAGAATTCCTTTAACACAAAGGAATTTTGGTACAGGGCTGAAAAACCGGAATAATGAATTTTAGATAGACAAGCAAACGCCTATTGACCCACCGAAATGGCTTCAAATCATCGCTTACACACATCCAGAAGACTGCAAGGCAATATAATGCAAGGCAAATGGACACGTTGTACACGACCGAAACATACAGATACCCGGACCGGGCCCGGAAATCACCCTCGTGATATGTTCCAGTTGCTTTCATGATGAGGCTGGCAACTGCTAACACAGGTTTGACTTGCACATATTCTGTCAGTGAAAACGTGTCAGCATGACCATTAAAAAGACGGCGACTACTGACGCAGAATGCCTCGTTTAATGAAGAGAAACGTGTATGGATCGCTAACATCCACTTCGTGTCGCCAGAGACTGACAGGAAATATGGCTGGGATAGGTGGTCGTCCGTGGAGTCGGATGAGAAGTGAACGCTCGCCGCCTAGATAATCAAGCAGAAGAACGAAGAAGCAATAAATGACGAAAGCCTAAATCGGTGTTCAAAGTCTACAGAAAAGATACTCGTGCATAGGCAGTGCATACCTCGTATACATCTCGTATCACATCAATGAAGAACGCTGCGTCCAGCGAGAAAAGGGAAATTAGGGATGACAAGGCGTAGATTGGGACCATGAGCATAATTCGGATGACCATCCTACAAACATCGTGAATCAGCAAACAGTTGCCAGCCCTCATAAGTGGAATTACCTTTGCAGGAGAGGCTTCCTATAGTTTCTTAGCTGCAGCCATATCGACAATCCACTGACAGTCACTGCTACTAAGGTTGACACTCCCGCAAGGAGAAGAACAGGAAGTGGCAAGCCAGAGCCCGCGCCACGGCCATGATTCAAGTCCGGGAGAAGTCCCATATTACCTGCAGCATGCAGCAAATTATTGACGAGCGTCGTTGAATGACGACAAGTTGACTGTGCAATGAAGCAGACAGCCTTCATTACGTAAAATTAAATTATTTTTAAAATATTGTAAGTAATTTAAGTCTGCTGATAATTGATTGTACCCGCGACCTTAGTGCTTCGACGCAGCTTCTAGCTTCAAAGCTTCAAGTGCTGTAGAAAAATCGCCAATAGCCGGGGAGCAAGTGCGCAAAGGTAAACCAGAGCTAGAATCATGAATCAGCAGAGAATCTTTTTAACTTTCTGAAACCACTGACACTGTACAGTTTGCAGGATTGTTTATCAGCACTCGCAGTCCTATACACCATGAATCTCCCCCCTACAACTGTTCCATACGCTATAAAGGCAACAGAACAGACTAAATCCACATTCCAGAGTCTGCTGAGGCAGAACGACCAAAGGGGGACGCCAATCATCATTGACGTACGTGCGAAGGTAGGGAACAGAGTGACGAGAGTGCGTCTTCCCACAAAGCGATCCCCCTCCTCGTCCTTGAAATCTTGTGCATGAAGCGTCGTTGCGAACACTGCACAGCTAAAAGCAACTGCGCGCATACTGATACTATCGAGGCACGGGCTGGACCCTGGTCATCAAGATATGGATCTCAGTCAACGGCAAAGAGTGAGTTGAACAATCTACGTACCTGCAACAATCGTTGCGCCTGCTTCCAGGCACGTATATCCGACGGCTGTTAATAGATTCTTTGAAAGCCCAGCTTTGTGGCCTCCAAATTCATTATACCAGATACTGAGGGCTTCAAAACAAGTGCTAAAGGCAAGAGCCTGTCTGCCATACATCGCGGAAAACACCAGACAGACGGGAACTAGCAGCCAGCGCACATCCGCCGCATTCTGGGCGGTTATACGACCAGCGGGGAGAGGGCGATCAGGCTTGTTCCTCTTGTCCTCCTCTGGATCCTGGATCTGATTAGATATGTCAAATTTCAGGAGGTGGATCCATATCCAAATTATGATCGCCAGAATGCGGGTTGCGTGGGGATGGGGAGCATTCGCCAAGGCAAATAAAGTCTAATGCACGAGGTTGTGTCAAAGAACATACGACCAATTTTGGGGACACTTACGACAGGTAGCAAAGTGGTCAAGACGTCAGACTTCGTGAACAAAAACAGTGTCATGATATGCCCGCGGATACGGCGACCGCTATCTAAGGCTTGGGACAACATGTTGGTCTGATTGTTTGCTCATTTTGAGCCAGTTATTAAATAGCCTAGGATCGACCTTGCTATTTCAGAATGGCTATTCGGACATGCACCGTTGAAGCGTCTATGGTGGCAGTAGCTTATGGAGCGGATAGGCAAGCAAGATACACCGGTGAGCGCTTGAGCTTGGTATGCCATCATGAATAAAATCTCCACATGAATAGTTCGGAAGATATAAACTATATTCTCGAGCTAATAGAAGCTAAATGAGGCTTCTGTCGTCCTGAAAGGGTTGCTCATTGGGGGACTTTAGATCAAAAAGGGGATAAAACATCATGTCAATTTTGGCCTAGTACACCACGTCAGAATTTTGTCGAGACATGCGGCAGCAGGCTCAAAAGCCGGGCCTAGCGCTCGGCCTGAGGGAGCTCAGGCTTTGAAAAAATGTGAGCCGGGCCTGCATAGACGGCTCAGGCTTGGCTCGGCCTGGGCCACGACTCGTCGATTAATGGAAAAGGGGTCGCCGAGGCCCACAGCTCGTCAACAGAAAATGATCACTGCAGTACTCGTCTAGCATCAATATATCTACCTCCCCATCCTCAGTGGCATCCACCTCACTCTGTACAGGCCATAGTGTCATTCTTGCATTAAAACAAGCTAGGTATCAGTAGAGAATGATCCAGGAGCGGTGCTACTTAAGCAGTGGTTGCATGTAGTAATATTACCTGTCACCCAAAGCGGCACTAGTCCTATATAAGGGCCCTGCCATGGTATATGTGCAGTTCCGACTGTAAAATATTATTAATGAACAAGGATCTGGTGCCTGGCTTCCGAGTCCTTGTCGCTTCCCGGGGATAGTTCCTTTATTCTGCGCCCATATTCTACCCACTGCGCACCTCGATCGGTATCTCG
Organism: Suillus weaverae; assembly: GCA_016767475.1. Classification (NCBI taxonomy): domain Eukaryota; kingdom Fungi; phylum Basidiomycota; class Agaricomycetes; order Boletales; family Suillaceae; genus Suillus; species Suillus weaverae. The sequence goes on from MU179305.1 coordinate 502,367, forward strand.
CCCCTTCCTTTTTACCGTGATTTCGCCACCGGTTCGTTCATTCCCTCCGTTTTTACTGCCACATAATCATACCCACTCCTCCATTCATTTAATGCCAGCCTCTCGAATGCCCCGCATCCGAGTCCCTATATCATAGCACGGCCAATGCCCATATTCCGCCAGCTAATTTATTCACACAGTATCCCGGATTCCTGGCCTTGGTTTGCACACTGACCCGAACAGCACCTGCCTCGCGCCTTCTGCAAAGCTTCCACATCAGCAAAACCCTGATTTGGGTGCAGCGCCACAGCCACACCGCGTGTCACAGGTCACATAAAATTAAAGGATCTGCAGTATCACACAATTGTCACACAAGTACAGTGCAATATGGTCACAAATATATATGTAACAAGATGGTATGCTAACAATTACTTATGTTTTATTGAGAAATTGTGTAGTGTGCAGCACTGTGCAGCGCTGTACATAGGGTTAGGGTTTTGCTGATGCATGTTTGTTCTTGTGCTTGTCACTTTGTCCAGACATGATGCATGATGATCGTAGGCTAGGCTAACGGACAATCATTTACATGCACTCGCGGAGTCGTGTTGTCACGGTCACATCGGATTAAGAATAGTAGATGACGGCTGACTTGGAGGAGCCAGTCGTTTGGCAGTACTGAGCTTTATGTCGTCCCGACTCCCGAAATGGCTGCTCACTGCGGGAGATCAGATCAGAAGGGGGACAAGACATACCATGTTAATTTTGGCCGAGCAGTGAGCATAGCGCGACCCAACACAAGTCGGCATTTTCGACTATCTCACTTAATTCTGCCTCAATCATGTCCAACCTCGTAATATTAATGAGTTGTGTTAGAGCGAGAATGATATATATTAAGCCATTTCCCACGTTAGTGGGCACTGGGGGGAGGGTCATTAATATTGTTAGACTCAAATGTCTTGTCTCTCACAACCGACTCTTGTAACCTTAACTTCATTCTTTCCTGTTGCAATTGTATAGCTCTCGGATTTTCCCCAAAGCGCTTTGTCGAAAGTCCTGACTCCCACTTCCGACTCGAAACCCGAGACAAAGTCGCTCGGAACTTAGAAACTTCTGGCGGTCTATGATTGAGTCTGCTTTTATATAACGCGTATGCTGCACAACGAATTTGTGAGATGAAACTAATAAACTAGTTACAAGCCCAAAGGAGTCGGGGATTTGACGCGTAAGCGGCACCGATTAAGTAGTATATCATTAGAACGGGACAAATGCGACTTTCAGCTCCGGATACTCAAACACCATAAAAGAAACGCCAGTAACCCGGAAGTAGATGGCCGAGCGAGTACCACAGCTAGTATGAGTCCATTGTCAGCTTCACCTCGGTGTGCTCAAAAGTCATATTTCGACTCACGCTATAAAATTTGCAGGACTGTTTGTCGGCGCCTACCGTGTCGTACATCACGAATCGGGTCCCCACAAATGCGCCATAAACTACAAATGCAGTGGTAGAGAGCGCATCTATCTTCCAGACACAGCTCAAGCCAAATGACCAAAGGGGAATGCCGAGCATCATTGAAAAGCGTGCGACTTTAGGGAACATTGTGGGAAGCGTGCGCCTGCCAGTGAGGCGATCACCCTCTTCATCCTTGAAGTCTTGCGCATGAAGCGTAGTCGCAAAGACTGTCGAGCTAAGCGCGACCGCCAAAGCACCAGCCTCATCAATGCATGAATTGCGAGAACCTGTACGCTTGATGAGCAAAATGATAGATTGTCCTCAACTGAATAGATTTACCGGCCGCAACGGTTCCTCCGACCTCCAGACACCCATAGAGGATGGCTGTGAGTACATTCTTCGATAATCCCATTTTATCACCATGAAGTTCGTTGTACCAGATTGTCAACGCTGCAAAAACGATACTGGCCAGCAGAGCCTGAGTGCCGTACCACAAGGATAGCATCAAGCAGACTGGAACCATCACCCAGCGCATATCAGCTGCGCTGTCCACGGAAATGCGACCAGCAGGTATCGGACGGGAGGGCTTGTTCTTGCGGTCCTCCTCCGGATCCTGGATCTGGTTTGCAAGGTTGAACTGCAATAAGTGGAACCATATCCACAAAGCAGCATGCCAAGCGCGGGTGGGATCATGTTTGGAAGCCGCGGATAATGCGAATATGGTCTGAAAAGTGCAATTGAACAAGGGGGCAAGACGCGCAATAGTTATCACATACGACAGGTATCAGAGTGGTTCTGACATCATTTTTTGTAAATAGGAAGACCGTCTCAATATGACGAGCGATGCTATCAGCGCGAGTTATGAGAGCTTGAGAAAACATAGTGAATTGTTTTGGAATGCCCAGGTTGTGCACTGGGTACCAGGCCTTTATACAGTGAATGTGCGCTTACAAGAAACGAGAACTGCCGGCCGATGGCAAAACTCGTGCCGGGAGTATCATTACAAGGAACTCGAAGACTGCTTCTAATAGTCCCGGAGGCTGCAATGTAGATGCTTAGTAATTTGAGGTTGACAGACTACTCACAGTGCCCTGTCTCCTGATGGGGAAGAGACGCCTAACTTGAAAGACGCGAGCCCGACTGCAGTTATGCATCTGTGAGAAAATGCTCTCGGAGCGCCCCTGATCCGTCATAACCGGGCGCACATCTAAACCCGCGCCGACAGGGATTCGAAAGAATCATCAATGAATTTACACGGCCACCTGTGTACCGCCTGGCAGATATGACAAAATCTAGAGCGCACGACCCATATGTGCTCACACTGCTATGCTATGGCTACAGCAAATCGACGATGAAAGCTTCTCATTATTAATAGCACTGATGCACTCACTATCCAGGGAAGCCTCGATTATTTATATTCTGCAGAGCTTGAAGCACAGTGCAACACACTCGAAGACTGCAGATATCGAATATTGACGCAACTGTAAGTCACGAGCGTCATGATCAACAACCATCATGATGGCTTATCATTGATGCTACGAAATGGCGCCCGGCTTGAATGACCTCCAGGCGCCGTGACATAATTACAGCCGCTCTATCCGAAGCCCAACGTGAGCTTGCAGTTAGCATAACGTTGGCTTATGAGTCCGACAGGACGCCGAATCCGAATGGTGACTATAGACAGACGGTAAATAGACGGCTCGAATTCCGAGGACTTGGCATTCTCCTACTTGGATAATTGACAGGAGCCATCAACCTGATCGGAACACAAAGGAAACAATGGGAAGACAGCCTGTAAGCGCCAAAGTCCTCGCGGATCAGCCACTTCCTTCACGCCAGGTGTTGTAAAATCCTGCTCATCAAACGTGGTTGCGCTAGCCTCTTTCGATTAGTACGAGAATTGTAGCGATGTCACCTACTTACTGCCTAGTAAATGAACATTTACCAATCTCCTATTACAGTGTGCCAGTGGTCGGTGACACTTCTCTGTGGTTCAATAACAGTCCTACGTTCCGAAGTCCCGATGCCAGATAACCAGCATGAAAGCACGAGAAACACAGCAATGCGCCACATCAGCCTTCAAAGTTCAAATGACGGCGGAGTAGATTCTGCGTGACCGGCAATAATGCTCCGGACTCCCGAACCCTGTTGCGTGTGTGGCGACCTCCTGCCAAGGGTGCCTGTCAAACACTGAAAATTTTCCTTCCGCCATGTAGAGAAGTGGCAAGACTAGAGATGTCAACCACGGTCATGTAACGTGATGACTGACGTGAAGATTTGTAGAGGTATCTAACTGACAGAAATGGGTGGACCTGTCTGCATCTCAATGCCATGAACTTGCAGACTAGCATGATACGTATTACTAATACAAGCACGTCACTACCGGTATGAATGTTCAACGTTTCACCTAAACAATGAGGTCGTATGTAACGTACCTCAAATTCATGGACTTGAACAAGGCGGGCACTGCCCACGTAATATTTCTTCGTGATTGGCACTGGCAGTTACTAAACTTGATGTATGCGGGCCGATCGAGGACATACAAGACCCATCTCCGATATTACCGGACATAGATGGCTCAGGCCCAGGCTCGTCACCTTCCGCGATGCTATCAAGTCCGAAGCCAGGAACAGGTCTACTCCGCGCTAAGGTAGAGTAACTTCTATTGCCAAAATTCCCTGTTGTCCTTCTACGGCTAGACGGAGCTGAAGATAGCTCAGAGCATGAGGGAGATAACTCTGCCTGACAGCCGTAATCTGGTGTGGAAGTCGACGACGGGCCAATTCCCGAAAGCTATTCTCAAAGTTTCGATAAGCTCCTGACGAGATTAATGATCATGAGGACATACGACGTGCGCAGGAGTTGATATCACATCATTGTCAATCGAGGATTGGTTGCTGTTAGAAGGGAGATAACCGTCAGGTATCACGTCAGCAAGGAACTCGTCACGAATTTCTGGAAGATCTTTGAAGTAATTCGGATGACTTTGGGAATTCGGTACGCGCGGTACTCCGTGCATCTCGTAACCGGATGGCGTTCCAGAAAACACGACTTGCACAATGCGATGCTGGGCTTCAGACAGCAATGAGGTCATGTACTTGTGTCCTACATACGGATGTTTTGGAGACTCCGAAAGTTCCTGATGTCCAGGCTCCGATTAGAGAACTGAGCACTGGTAAGTAATAGGGCATTACCCACGACTACCATTCGCTTCCCGATCTCCCCTACAATCTGTTCAGATATATATCAGGAGGTCGTGACTTAAATGGCGTACAGAACATACCATGCCCTTCTCACAGCACTCTGTAAGACCTCCAAACTTTAGTGTCAGCCAGTTTTTTGTGCATTTACGTTTGAAAGCGACGATCGTCGATTGCTCGTGCGCGATTTTTGCATCCAAATTTCGCATGTCTTCGCATGAAATGTTCAGTGCATCCATCTGTGCACCGAATGCCTTGGTCTCTTGGTTCATCCGGGTGAGCTTCTTCTTGATGCTTTCTACGGAGGTTGCAGTACGCCGCCGGCGCCGCTTCAGGTCATCAAGGGATTCTTCACGAGTACGCACGGCCTTCATGTTGTCTCGAACGACGTTTTGAATAGAGCTGTAGCGGTTGAGCGCCCCTGAAAAGTGCGCCAGGAGTGTTCTGGATGAACTCAATATATCCTGAACCCCCGTTCGATGATAGGTTCATCTCGGGACAGGGCCAGGACTTACAGAAAGGTCATCTCCTTCAGAAATTGCCCATGTCCTCATGGCATCAGCAGCTTTGGAAAAGTCTGAGCTCAACCTTTGTAGTCTACCTCGAGGTTTCATCGATAGCTCTGGGTCAAACGCGAGGTGGACTCACGAAGCCAACACCGTCTTCTCTGCTGCAATCAAATCTTGTAGAGGCCTAAGTTCCTCATTTCCTATCAGCGCAGGAACAGGGAGTATCGAACTATGGGCTATCTTCACAGTCGCACTTTTCAACATCGTGGTCGGTCGAGAAGTTCCGAGGACAGGCATTATTCGGCACCCGGTCACCTTCAGGCTGTGCCAAAATGGGTTACCTGGCATTTTGAAGTAGAATAATAACTTGAACGACACACCCACCTTTGATCTACCTTTGATCCGTATCATGTAGTGCTACGTGAGACGGGGCAAAGTACTTTGGATATTGGCAAGTGGTCGTAATGGAGATGACATGAGCGTCACAAAGTAACTATCAACCAGCATACGGATTGTGCGTGTAGTAGTCGGATGAAAAACAGCGTCTACACTAACGGCGTGAAAGAGAACTTGGCATATGTTATTGCGCGACTGCAATATGTAAAATTTAACGCTTTCTTGCACCAGTCCGCATGCATCTGACAGAATTTAGAAAGTGTAAAAATAATCATGGTAGAGATATCACGGTGTACATGCGTCTTGAAAAGTGTGTTCTGAACTCCGCGAAATTGCACATTAGATAAGGTGTTCAGCGATCGCAATTATCCCCAGCCACGATCTTCTGTCAACCACAGTTACCTATTTACTTGACGTAGTACCCCAAGCTCGCTCACTTATGGCATCCTTGAAGATCTCCGTCGGTGACACTATTCCCAAAGGCACCTTCGGTCACGTCCCTTTCACTGAAGAGTTAGCGGATCATGTGAGACATATTGCTCTGAATCGTAACATTATTGTTACTAATATGCCTGGTCACTCACAGTCGGCGTGTGGTATTCGTACGTCTGTTTCCTGTCAGTGCCTGTAGAATAAGGCTTATCAGAATGGCCACAAGCTACAACCCTCTCTACTGACAGTTGGAAGGGCAAGAAGGTTGTGCTCTTCTCAGTGCCTGGTGCTTTCACCGTATGTATTCTCAGGTGCATTCTAATCATTGAACTTATCTCATCTTGTTAGCCAACTTGTCACATCAACCACCTCCCGCCCTACCTTGCCAAGTACGACGAGTTCAAAGCCAAGGGTGTCGATGTCATCGCTGTCATCGCTGCCAACGACCCGTTCGTCATGAGCGGATGGGGACGTGTTGAGGGACTGACAGACAAGGTAGATCGTCCATACTATCAGGTCACTCCAGGGGCAAACGAAAGAGTTTGCGTGCGTAGATAATCACCCTCTCTGACCCCAATGCCACGTGGTCAGACAGCCTGGGATTAAGTGTCGACCTCTCCGGGCGCGGATTTGGAATCCGTACTGCACGATACGCCATGATCATAGACGACTTGGTTATCAAATATGTCGAGGTCCGTGTATTTCCTGTGAACGCAATAATAATAGGGATCCTGATGACTAGTCTACGTAGGTCGAGCCTGGCCTCGGCGTGACTGTTTCTGGTGCTGACGCCGTATTGGCCAAGCTATGATTGAAGGTATTGTTTTTGTTCGCATATTTAACACGTGTATTTGTGAGGCTGTCTCACTGGAACGAACAGACACCTTCAAGTAGTAGGTGCTTGCTGGCCGCCTTGTGTATAAATCAATAAATCAATAGAGCGAAGAATATGTTTACCTGTCTGCTGAGGAGGGTTTTCTCAATCGAACAGAAGTATCTCAATAACTCCCAAGTAACTTAGACTCTAGAGGAAGCCGATTACTATGTAATCTGGGCCTGAGGTCGTAATCTGCCTCGGCAAGGTTCGGGACCGTGCGCAGATTAGTAGCAGTTGTTTGTAGCTGTATACGCGCTTTTGGTCAGGTGATCGGGTATTGTTTGTTGATGTCCTAGATAAAGTTCAAAAGTAATAGGGCGTCGAGCGCGTCCACCCTCACTTTTCTTCACCCACAATCCATCAATCGCGATGCCCCGCAAAGCCGCTGCGACCGCCGCGCCTGCAGACGATTCCGTGCCCGCTGGCACCACCACAGCAGCTGTTGATGGTGACGCTAATCCTGCTCGCCGTTCATCCCGCCTTGCTGGTCGGGACAAGCCCCCAGCGCCCAAGAAGGCTCCCGCGAAGCCGCGGGGGAGAAAACCTAAACCTACTGCAGAAGACGACAACCAAGACGGCGAAGCTGAAGCTAAATCTAAGTCTCCCAGGGGAAAGAAGCGTGCTGCTGCTGAGAAAGCTGCAGAAGAGGGCGCTCAGCCAGAGAGTGAAGAGGCCCCCGCCGCAAAAAAGGTCGGTTTGCCTCTATTTTTTCTACCATGCGTCTCATTATACTGAACCGGTCGTCAGGCTAAACCCGAATCCAAGGCTACGTCGAAGCCTGCATCCAAGGCCGCGTCAAAGCCAGCCTCCCAGGCAGCCCCCGCAAAACCAGCCTCCCAGGCAGCCCCCGCAAAACCAGCCTCTAAGGCCGCGAAACCTGCGTCTCGAGCATCCGCCAAACCACTTTCAACCACTGCCAAGAAACCCGCTTCAAGAGCAAACTCCAAGAAACCTGCATCTAAGGTGGGACATACCTCGTCTGATTAAAACCATGCTGATCTTGACTATCAGGCTGAAGCCCCAACAAATGAGAACGAGGCCCCGGGCCCCGCTCCCGAGACTATCGTAGAAGAGACAGAGGAAGAAGCTGCTGCTGTTGAAGCCCCAGTTACTGAAACCGACGTAAGTTTTTTCTCGTTGGTGTCCAGAATGTCAATAACATGTTTTTAGGTTTAATTACCCCGCTCTGTAATCGCCCATCCACGATGAAGGATGTTTCCCGTTATATCCGCCGCAGACAAATGTATCTTCTCCCTATCATTATCTGCTATCACCGATTTGTATCTCTGTCTTTCCGCCCGGAACATCGATCGCGTTTCTTCGACGTATTGTCCGTAATCTCGTTGTTGCTGCCCTTCACCTTTACTTTTAACCTGTTTCAATGACTCTCATCTTCAACCTTCTAGACCATGGCCGTACTCTTGTCGGATGGAAACGCTATGCGTCAACGGTGCTAGCACCTCTTTTGTTTAGTTCAACTCCGTTATCATTTTATGTATGCGTACGTTGGTTACTCTAGGTTTTGTTGTGTGTATGTGATATCTACATTATGCAGGTATTGCATATTGCAGGGAGACTCCAAGTCTAGTCGGGACTGCAAGAAGCTGCCTATTCTGTCGGTATGTGTTCCAGGGAACATACGAATAAAATGTTTTGGCGGTTGCGCAACTCGTATGCACTCAGCAGAGCCTTTTCTCTGGCGGGATTTATTACTTGTGCGCGATGGTTTCGTGTGGGCAGGTCAGGTACCTTTCAGCCCGAATTCATAGGCCCAGAGTCTGCTAAAGTGCTCTTGATGTACTATTGCGCGCTGAACGCTTCCAACAGCTTCCGACTGGACGATCCAAGAGTATGCCCAGACCACTGCAGGTCTGGACGGTCGAACATCTGGAAGTACTCACTTCCCTTCTACCCAGCCTGTTCACACATCGGATCTCTGGGCAGGGACAAACCAGCGACAGGTCTTTGGTCCTCCGTCCTTGACTGATTCACTCGGAGTGCTTTCAGACATGTCATTGAAATGTGTTCTTCTCTCAAGATCTCACGAGTCGTGGCCTACTACATGGGGTTCGCACTCGACGTCGTTGATATTTATCTCGACGAGTCAGACGGACTCGGACGCGCAAGCACAAGACAAGATGCCCCATTGCGATGAGCATTGCTCCACTATCCAATGTCACGGTAGCGCAAGCGGGTAACTCGTCGTAAGTGGGTTTGTGTTCCTCGTTGCATGCGATGTCCGCACAGGCTTGTTCAATATCGCGTGGCACAATCGGGCATGGAGATCCTCGTTTGCAACTAGGGCAAGCCACCCTCATGCACTGCCAAAGGGTCAACATCACATACAGTCACATGAGCGCGGGATCTCAGGCTAAAGGCTGATGATTGTAATGATCTTCAGATTCAGGCTTGAAGACTCAAGTCAAGTCTTCGAATTCATGTCAGTTCCTCGAACTCTGTCATAGCTTCCAGGCCTTGCCACTGATACTATCGTATGATTAGGATGTTGAATCCCATGAATTGCTGTGTTTTTCGCCTACTAGTACATAGTACATATCATGATATCGATCCGGGTTTCTTGGCCGGCATCGCGGTCGTCATCTTTCGATTTGGTTCTGTCTATTAGATAAAATGAGTCTACCAACGGGAGACTCAGTCACGTAGCTTGTAGTTTTCCGCATCCATTCCGTTCTCCAGATTAGTATTTAATATTTAGAGGTCGGGTCCGAATCTGCGTTTGAAGTTCAGAGAATGTCTGGCATCCTCAACCTCATGCCATGGATGCGCAGGGGACAAGGGTCTCCCTAGACTTTGCATGTATTGTGACTTGTCCTACATAGTAGAAGACTATTACTCTAACATTGGACACAAATGGATATAAAAATAAATAAAAACCTCATACCACACTGTATCTGAAAAGATCTGGAAGTTCGGTCTTTGGCCCTTGTCGACAATGCTCGAACAGCGCACGATATTGCAGTCCGATATCATGAAAGTTGGATGAAAGGTTGCAAACTCCATGCCATATCTTAACTGCTTGGCTCACAACCACAGCCAAGCCATGTCATGAGCTGAAAAACGGCAGACTCGCGATGAATTCAGCAACTACCCATCCTCCTTTGCGTTTCCCGCGAGGTAAGTGGGGTGGATGGACTCAAGGAACCCTGCTTGCATCGATTCATTGTGTGCAGCCTATCTGGTGAACCAAGTCACGGTGAGCAGAGCACACAGAATGTCGACGCCACACCGTGACGAGACCGGCGGCAGCCCTACAGGCTCTGCAGGCCAGAGAGTGTTTCGTGCAGCGTCAACACAAATGAAAGGCGCTAGATGATGGTTTGGTAAGCCACACGCCTCACCGTGTGTCTTTTACTATTAATATGAAAACTCACAGCCCAGTCAGTTACGCCCTGTTGACACCGGGCGTTTCGAAGCACAGTTGACATGCGTAACACTCTCCCAGCCTCGGCACCATTCTGTCTTGAATCTTCCTTCATCGCATTGATGTCTTTTAACACCTCATGGACAATCCGATGCCCGAGTCTCTGTGAGTCCCCCCATAAGTGAAGTCGGGACGACTTGCTAAGCGCCGGTGCCTGTTGTATACAGAGAAAAACAAAAAATTCAAATCGTAGTACAGGGTCCCGACGAGAAGTTGGATATCTGTGGCGTCGCGCCGGTGTACTCAGTATCAAATCAAGCTTCAAGTTCTTTTGTATGGTCGATGCCAACTCCCTCATTGATTTCAAGTCAATCTTGTGCGAGCTTGAGCGCCTCCCGTCGAGCACCATCGTCGGAAGGGACGACACTTGCGAGTCGCTCATATAGTTCTTCTTCGACTTCAAATCCATTTGCCCATCCTGAATTAACTATTACCCCATCGGATGTCAAGAGGAATGACAGGGGCAGGATCATGTCCGTTTCGACTATTTCAATTTAGAATTGACCCTTTACGAACTTGTTGCAGACCTAAGCTCAGTCCGGAATTTAAGAATGGCTTCTGGGTAGAGTCCGGTCAGACCGATTTCGATAAGTGCGTGAGATGTTCATTGTAAATGTTCACTTGCCAACCTCTCTGCAGTACACAGGGATACGGAGACTGGATGCCGCATATTCATCCAGATGGCGCGCTATATTACTTCGACTCGAAACGCGTGCGTGCAGACATTTTTCTTGTTCGAATACAAATGACACTGAGCGATATGACAGCGTATATACACAGATGCTGATCTTTCGGTAGAAGATGAGCTCGAAATTATAAATTACTACGCAGAACGACTACTTCGACAAGCGCGGGAGAAGGCCGGGTTTCCGTGTAACACTTGTGAGCTTGTGCTTGAGAGAATTGACATACATCGAGTGGGGTACTACTTTGTGGAACCAGGGAAACGCTGCATCCTGTGGTTGACAGCTGTCCCGAGTTGGACCATAACAAGAAATCTAGAAAGAGTGCAGTCATATGCTCAACTCAGTCAGGATGCAGTTTCAGTTCATCAGCAGTCGTCCTGATTACTTTGCAGAATATGCCATGGAGGCTGAATATTGGTGAGCTGAACTTCATATGAAGGTATGTCATCGCTACTTTTTGTTGGACTATCTGACGTGCTTCATGCAGTTTCAGTCTTTCGTTGCTACTGATGTAACTTAGGACTCACTGCATGTTTTTCCCCAACAATTGGACCTTGACCGTCATTGCATTGGCAGAGCTCGAAAAAATGATCCTCCACGCTATAGCTGGTAGGTTGCGAGTGTGCTTTACTGCCGGTGACTCTCATAAGTCTGATACAGATAGCATCACTTCAACTACGTCAGTCATTCCATTTGATCAGGAAGAACTTGCAAAAATGCTCGATCTCACGGATCGCCTCAAAGGTTAGCAATTTGTACCAAGCCGTGTTATATAGTCTGCAGGTGATCCTGACGGCGCAATCAGGTGGAATCGACGAGCCGTTCCTGCATTCAAAATGCATCGTAGGTAAGTGAACTTGACCTCGTTTCACTCCACGGTCACTCACATCAGACTGTAGCGCGCTTCATGGGGGACTTCGGTGCGCTAAGTGCTCTATATTCTTCTCCTTTGTCTGAGGTCATCTTGACAGCATTGGCTAAATTCTTCAATTTTTGCGGGCAGCCTGGTGCACGTCTAAACTCTGACCAGGCAATCTTCAACAAGCAAAAGCCACGACATTCCGTGTTCATCCAGATAGTATCCCTATGCCTCTTTTGCGCGCCATGTAACTACGCGGAGGAGCTTGATGGTATCTGGGTGGACAAAATGATCAATCGTGTCCTCTGGAGGCAGTTTATAGCTAAGCTGAATGATGATTGGTGTAGTTTGGCACTAACCGTGCGTGCATTTTTTATCTTCTGTACCATTGCCTAAGCTTTGAGCAGGCGACCGTGGTGCTTAACGCAAACGTTGCTTTTCTTACCCTTGTCGTTGACGATGCAGTGCCAAGAACATTCAGTTATATCTCGGCAATGACTAGCGTTGGGGTGGTGATCCTAGGACTCATACTGGTTCGCCAGAACCAGAGGAAGGATCAGAATTCGGCTGAGCATGCGGTATGATAATTCAGCTCTTATCCTTCTCGTGTTATCAGACTTAATGATCTCTCAGAACGTACTTCTGACAAGAATGTCACACCCGGTGTTTGGAACAGAGTCGCTAGCTATTATATACAGTCTTCCCTATGCCCTTCTTATGTGGAGGTCAGCTGCAGTCGATGATTGGCTTTAGGTGAAACTGACTGATTACTCCCAGCATGGTGTTCTTTGTTATCGCTTTTGCATGCATGGTATTCCGCTCAGCAACGCCGGTGACACAAAGTGCTTTCAGCGCCATTGGTGGTCTAGTATGCGTCTTTGTATTTTGGACGGTGTGGACGACACGTGCTGCATCTGAACGAAAGGACCCCCCTGGATTGAATTCATAGCGTTCATACCTGTATTGTTATGCGTTCACACTATTTTATGCTGTCCTTTGTGGAATCGGGTGACATGGTGACATCAAACTGAGCATAATCACGCTCTCAGTGAGAACGACCAGTGACTACTGATCAAGCGACGTTAGCATCACCTTGCCGATCGCATGGCACAGTATTTCTCAGCGAGGAAGGGGGTCTGAAGATTCAAGCGAGACTTGCGGGAGCTCAGTTGTTATGCGCTGAGGCGAGTAGGACTCGGAGAAGGACGCGGGTGATGGCAACAACAACATTGATGCAAGTTGGTAGAGGTAGCACATCTCTGACAGGCGAACACTCAGACAGGGTCGCAGGATACCGCCGTCCAGCCACGGAAAGTCACAAACACGTCTTGCATACATCGATATTACTGCGAGCTAATCATACAAGCATTCTCCAATGGAAGAATCAGAGCAATGGCAGCTGCTACTTAGACTCTCGAAACAGCTATTTCGCCTCTTCGAACCTCCAGTACTTCGCGTCCGAAGATGGAGCTGGCTCAACAGTGATCTGGAGTGACATTGGTCATAAATAAAGTTAAAAAAGGTCAGCGATGAAAACAAACCCAGGTCCAGTTTCCACCATCTTCGAGAAACCACACATCATTCACACTTTCTGCATGGATCCTGCAGATAAACATGACAAATGAGCACTCGATACAACTGAAACCGAAGACTGCACTGACTCAAATTTCTTGCCATCGGTACTGGACAACTGGAGCACCTTGGGTTCGGTGTAGCCTTTGACTCTACCATCCTACGATTTCACGCTGTCAGCAATCTCGCATCTGTCAACACCAGACAGACCAACCATCATGTCAATCCCGAGGTACAAGTCTTGCGCAGTGTCATATAGCGTTGCAAGATGCTCAACCTCGTCCTTGACTTCGACTTTGATCTATGGGCATTAATTAGTACAGGAAGCACGTTGCTACAACAATGCACACGTACGATTTCACCAACATCATGGCCGACGAACTCCTTGTTTCCCGACATGCAGACGTATCGGTTTTGATAAAAGACATTGCCGATACGGTATTCTCCGGAGGGGATCATGCCACTCATGGTTGATTGAAGATTCTGTTGAGTATTACTGAGTGAGAGAGGGTTGTTGTTGTTGTTGATAGAAACTAATGGCGGGATATGCTGCGATATTTATACCACCTGCCAGTGGCTCAAAGCTCCATTACATTCCAGCCTGAGATAGGCCAAAATCAGCATCAGCATCACCGTCTCTGAGGTCTGAGTCTTGGTCTTTGGATCATGACTCACCTAGCTTCGGACATGTCAAATGCCGGATTCCGTTGGAGGCAAAGTTCTGCAGGCTTGCAGGGAGGCGCGTCACATATGTGCTTCCGAATTGCTATTGACCTAATCATTCCTCGGGCCGCCTCCGGTTTACAGTTCTCGTACATTGCATCATGACATAAATAACCTCTTCTTACCCCACCATCCCCATTTCGAACAAGGGTACGAGCGAGTTGTTCCATGGTACTACTATAAGTAGCACCCAGGGGCGCACTGAATCTTCCATTCAATCTGGGCGACACCAAGAATTTACGGCAAATGTAGTATTAGGATCAGATATCATCTAAGTGGTACTATTCACTATTGGACTCACCTCGTGGACAATGACCTGTTTTGTAGAATAAAAAATAGAATAAAATTGTAAGCAAGTGCTGATTACTGCAGAAGGTTGTTTGGCGAAAGCCTTGGATCCAAACAACTGGATGTAGACTTAGTACACCAGCAACTTCCAAGGCTCGACCCACCTACACGAACCGCATGCGAAGTGGCTTTGTCTGATGACTCTGCTCCGAGTCCTGGTACATTTGCCGTAAATTCTTGGTGTCACCCAGATTGAATGGAAGATCCAGTGCGCCCCTGGATGCTACTCATAGTACCATGGAATTCCAGGTGCCGGGTAACATAGCTTGCCGGAGTTTACAATGTATGAGAACTGTAAACCGGAGGCGACCCGAGGAATGATTAGGTCAATAGCAATTCGGAAGCACATATGTGACGCGCCTCCCTGCAAGCCTGCAGAACTTTGCCTCCAACGGAATCCGGCATTTGACATGTCCGAAGCTAGGTGAGTCATGATCCAAAGACCAAGATTCAGACCTCGGAGACGGTGATGCTGACTTTGGCCTATCTCAGGCTGGAATGTAATGGAGCTTTGAGCCACTGGCAGGTGGTATAAATATCGCAGCATATCCCGCCATTAGTTTCTATCAACAACAACAACAACCCTCTCTCACTCAGTAATACTCAACAGAATCTTCAATCAACCATGAGTGGCATGATCCCCTCCGGAGAATACCGTATCGGCAATGTCTTTTATCAAAACCGATACGTCTGCATGTCGGGAAACAAGGAGTTCGTCGGCCATGATGTTGGTGAAATCGTACGTGTGCATTGTTGTAGCAACGTGCTTCCTGTACTAATTAATGCCCATAGATCAAAGTCGAAGTCAAGGACGAGGTTGAGCATCTTGCAACGCTATATGACACTGCGCAAGACTTGTACCTCGGGATTGACATGATGGTTGGTCTGTCCGGTGTTGACAGATGCGAGATTGCTGACAGCGTGAAATCGTAGGATGGTAGAGTCAAAGGCTACACCGAACCCAAGGTGCTCCAGTTGTCCAGTACCGATGGCAAGAAATTTGAGTCAGTGCAGTCTTCAGTTTCAGTTGTATCGAGTGCTCATTTGTCATGTTTATCTGCAGGATCCATGCAGAAAGTGTGAATGATGTGTGGTTTCTCGAAGATGGTGGAAACTGGACCTGGGTTTGTTTTCATCGCTGACCTTTTTTAACTTTATTTATGACCAATGTCACTCCAGATCACTGTTGAGCCAGCTCCATCTTCGGACGCGAAGTACTGGAGGTTCGAAGAGGCGAAATAGCTGTTTCAAGAATCTAAGTAGCAGCTGCCAGCTGCCATTGCTCTTATTCTTCTATCGGAGAATGCTTGTATGATTAGCTCGCAGTAATATCGATGTATGCAAGACGTGTTTGTGACTTTCCGTGGCTGGACGGCGGTATCCTGCGACCCTGTCTGAGTGTTCGCCTGTCAGAGATGTGCTACCTCTACCAACTTGCATCAATGTTGTTGTTGCCATCACCCGCGTCCTTCTCCGAGTCCTACTCGCCTCAGCGCATAACAACTGAGCTCCCGCAAGTCTCGCTTGAATCTTCAGACCCCCTTCCTCGCTGAGAAATACTGCGCCGTGCGATCGGCAAGGTGACAAGTTATATCATCGACGCTCCAGAGGCCATGATGCTGGCCACTGTTGTGGGAAAACCTCCCCAGTCACTATGGCCATGTACAAGCAGTTTGGAGACTGTTTCCGCCACAAGCCTCACACTAAATCAACTACACGCCCAGCTGCGCGTCGTCCGGACAAAGGCTGATAGTTCTGGGTATCGCGACTCTTTTTGACAATTTGAGGGACAAGTATATTGACTGATATCAATGAAGAGGTTGGTCTATCTGGTATTGATATGTGTGAGATTGCTAACGGCATAAAATGATAGACAGGCGACCGTGACGTCGTAGGCAACGCCAAGCCTCAGGTGCTCCAGTTCTCCACTGAGGGCGACAGAAAATATACGTCGGTAATAGGTATGGTCATTGTTGCTGGTGACGAGAATTCATTCGTCCCCTTATCTGCAGAATCCATATCATGGACGTCAACGAAGTGTCGGTCCTCAATAAAGGCGAAGACTACACCCCAGTTTGTTTGTTGTGGTCTTTTTTTGGGGCTCTATAACCGACGTCACTCCAGATCGTTACAGCTCCGGCTCCTCGTGAGAAGTACTGGCTATTCGTGAGGTTGTTTCGGAATGCAAGGAGGCCTGGTTGCTCTCGTTGTAGTTCATCACATTGGAGAATGCTTGTATGATTAACCATCGGTCGTGATGTATGAAAGAAAGTTTGTGACGTCCTTGGCGAGACAGTGAGATGTACGGTAGCGTGAAATCAGACCTCGGGCCTTGAGTTTTTTCGGCAACCTCGGCGTTGTCTTCGTCTCAGCACACCGAGTTGCTGTGCCGTACAATATTTCGGCAGTTCGTGGAGCATTTGACAACTTGACGAAGACAGAAGTCGTTTCAGCGGTGAATGGTGAGTCTGTCCAGTGTCCACCTGACTGCAATGTCTTGCCCCTCTACCGCCAGGAACCACGGCTCAGTTTTCGGCTGTAAGCATGGAGATCTTGATGCGTTGTCTCGATCTGAAAATGCGAGCCGAGCATGGCAGTACATTTCGACGCACCTCTAGGTCAATTGCGCATACTTCGATGAGCCAGTCTTCCGAGTCTATGACAGAGATTTACACCAACTAAAGCATTTTCCTGACAGCTCGACGGGTAAAGCCTTGCGTTACCGTGACACATTTGTACTCCCACCCAAGGACAGAAACAACACCGCTGGCCCAGTTGTCGGCTGCGAGCCTGGGCGCGAATTTGACCTTTGACGGCGACGCAGTATTTGTCAACCTGAAGCTCCAAGCCGAGTAAGACAGTGTATTCATCATCTCAGCACCTTACTGTGTCAATGCGTTACACTAAGATGGTTTTGCTGTAGCTGACAATGCCAAGAGCAACCAGGTAAATTTGCTTCCGCGAAGGTTGGTTACCGTCGCACTGGCAGCAACGAATGTTAGTACTACGGCAGATTTACCAGTGTAGGAACGAAGTACTCACTACTGTCTTCGCTCATCAGCGCCTCAGCTATGGTTTGCTTGAGGACTCAGATTCGTATGTAGAAGCCTGGACGTAACCTGTGACAGGGTCGAAAAGAATTTGATGCGCCGTCACCATTTTACAATACTTCCGCGATCAGGCGGACACCCTACATACACTGCAGTCTGTTTTTCAATCAGTTGACGGATTCAAGTTTGCAGTCTTGGACTGAAGTACCCTACTACTCAGCAAAAGGCTCACTAGCAGGTCTTAAACTTTCAAACTTCGAAGCTTCAATAAATGGCGTCTGCACAGGTTCCGACTTCGCTATCCTCATTCCCAGAAGAGCTTCTTGCTCGTATACTTGCGGATTGCGTGACTCCTCCCCAAGTCTACCCAGTTCGTCCACCTTGGCACACCCAACCAATATTCTTTCCATGTCCCTCACTCTTAGCCCGCCCGACACTCCACACCAGCACACGTGCCCGACTGTCGCCCTTGCTTGTTTCGCGGCAGTTCCTCCGCATCGGTACTCCCATATATTATCAGACCCTCCACCTTCCGACGGCTACCCACGCTGCCCGCGTACTCGAGACTCTTGTCGCACAGCCAGTCCTTGCTGATGTGGTACGTCGTGTTGTGCTAGGCTGCGTGTCGTTGGAGGGCGCTCGTGTACTTCGGGCGTGTGAGAGGATCGAAGATGTGGATATCTGTATGGATATTTATGAAGCTAATCCTCAGGGAGATGCAGCAGAAGATCAGGATACCCAGGCCCTATGTGATGCACTAGACCGAATAGACTTGAAGCATCTTACTATTCGCAGAACTCCAGGTGCATACCTCACACTTACGCGCCCGAAATACCTTCTTGAGCGCATTGCAAAGGCTGTGCCCGGCTGGTTTAACCTCGTATGATCCTCTATTTTCCGCATCGGTCACTACATACTGATTCGTGATGTTTTCAGGAGTCCGTTCACTACGCGCTTAAAATCGGTTCAACACCAGCCACCAGGCCTTTGGCCGAGGCTCTGAGCCATGCCCCCAAACTACGCAGTGTTAAAGCGCAGCTACCGTCGATTTGGAACGACTTGTTCCTCACCATTTCCAAAAACCCGACTCTCGAACAAATCGCATTGTATGTAGAAGGCGTAGATGGGATTTTGCATACGACCATGTACATGATGGAAGCTAAGAAACATGCGCGCTTGAGCGAACTGATTAAGGTTGGAACGTAAGCGTTATCCCACTCGTGGGTCTTGTCCATGTACCTAACTATATCCTGATTTGCAGGACATTTATCCGAACGAGGGCACATACAACTGCTGCTGCAGCGCCGAGTCCACCGTCAACAAGACCATCGACTCCTCTGAGCGCCAGCAGAGTGAAGGAGGTGGCTGCCGAGCTCATGATTCCTGGGTCAAACCAGAACGTGCCCCTCCCTGTGGCGGGAAGCTCATTTGTGTTTTGATCGCTTCCTATCGCATATTTTTCATTGGGTATCATTTCTCACATGCAATTTCCTCAACACCTCACGAAGGCGCGGGTGGCTCCCATCACAGCATATGTTCCCTACGCATTTATGACATGATGATTTTTGTAACGCTCTCACGCCTACATTGGCTTTTCCTTTGATGTGGCACGTTCTCATTTCTTTTCACTGATACTTATTCCCCGGGGCTCCATCAAGGCAAATGTGATTGTTCTGCGAAGTTCTTGTCGCGCGAGCGTAGTTGGTCCGGTACTTCTGCACGTGGACGTTCGTTCTTGTTCTTGTTACTTTGTTCAGACATCATGATCATGGGCTAGGCTAATGGAAAATCATATACATGCACTCACATTATCACATAGGATTGAGTTGTTCAACAATGAGTAGATGACAGCTGACTCGGAGGAGCCAGTCATGTGGCAGTACGTACTGAGCAGGCCTAACCCAGAGAACTGGGAAATCACATTGCATGCACCAGTTCATGACGATGGGTGATATTTCGTGTACGTAACGTAGCGCACGTCTTTGAAGAAGTTCCCCGCCAGCAATTGGTTACGACGTCTTGTAAGTACCTATGATACAAGTTACAACATCAACTATTGTCTATGAGGGAGTCGGGGAATCTATGTGTGCTCCCGATCGGCGACATCGGGGTCTCTAGTATAGTCATGCTACATAGATGCTACGATAGCTACTCGAAGTAGCTTTCATCTCTGGCGTCGGCGGTTGGCTCGGCCGAAAAAGTAACATAAAGTGCCAATGAGCCCTTAACTCTGAGGGGTGTCATCATGCTCTCCGATGGTATATCTCGAAACTCTACTCCAACATCCACAATAGTAGGAATGCCAGCTCGTACAGCGGAAAAAGATGCTGCCCGCAGATAAAGGTGTTCCTCCTGCAGATACTCTGGTTTCTCTTTGGGAGCCGCGACCAGGCGATAGCCACAGAGGTGGGGATAGCGGAGTACCATCAAGACTGCTCCACGGCATAGTCTTGAGACCATTCCGAGGACGAGGAGCTCAAATGGGTTGAGATAACGGGCGATTTCTCGCCAAAGCTCAAGAGGCAGCGTCGGGCAGATAGTGCTGAGTGGCAAATCGTCACTGCCATCAGCTTTCTGAGCGAGCGATTTCTCCCTTCCACTGAGCAGGTACCGTGCGTAAGGGCAAACCTGCATAGCACGCTTGAACAGTGCGGGGTCGATGCGATAGCCAAGACGGGCAAGAGCAGTGATGCCTGGCGTAGAAGGTGAATATGCGTGGAACGACGGCAAGAATTGGATGGCGCTCGTGTGGCTGAATGTCACTGTGTGCGCGTTTTTGACGACTTTGACGATTGCGCAATGAAAGACAGAAAACACGATTCCAAAGTAATGACCAGGATCATCCTTCTGCTCTATGATCGCGTTGATCAGGCGTGACACAGAAGCCTGTAGGCATCGCTCGTCGTATAGATGTGTTGCGATGCAGACAACAGTGTCTTCGCGAACCCATGTGAACTCCTTTCTTTTCAGCGTTCGATGGCAAACGCGCATGATCTCGTCGAACATCTGGGGAACAAACGCAATGCTGGCCATGAAGCATGCAATTGACCATTGATCATCCGTAACCTGATTGTGGTCGTTTAAAAGCTCGATTTGGTAGATTTCCTTGCCAATGGCTGAGTTAACCATGCACTGCCCAATCATGACCTCTAACAACGTGACCCGAACGTGCTCATCTTGAGACAGGATGTCACTGACGGCGAGCAGATCGCTCAGAGCCACCTGAGATCCGGTGCACATCATAGACTGGTACGTCACGAGGTCAGAATTGTCGACAATCGGCGGTGTTGGCTTCTTGTACTTGTGCTCAGGGGGGCATCTCAATGCGCAAGCTGTGTGGCCATAATGATCTTCTGAGATGTGGTCTTCGCAGGCGAAGTCTTCTTCGGAGGTATCACCATCGGTGATATATTGGATAAAAGCGTCATCATCTGGAAGGCAATCCAAGGAGAAAAAAGGCATGCCGTTCATGTGGAAGATATTCCGATCGAGATCCACCTCGTAGACCCAGATGCAACTATGTGGCCGCCTCCGAGAGGGGGGGTCAAGGTCAAAATCATCACCGTTTTCTATCAGTAATAGAGAATGCGAAGGGCTTTTCAACCCGTCCAGCATCTCTCCAAACACCCGCCGAAACGTCGCGATGCCATTGGGCTGTCGTATCAACCGAAGCACCTGTAAGCCAAGCCATTCTGGATAACCAGCAGAACCGTGGTGTGACTTGAAATACATGTTCCGATAGCGGACCACGTATAACCCATTAGTTCCCATGCCTGCAGGTAAAGAGACTTGGACGATGGTCTCGAGCGTCAACTTATGTTGATGATGATCAACGTACGGGAAAAAAATTCGATTGGCTTACGCTGAACGATTTTAAGTCAAGTCATTATGTAAGTACGAGATCTGGCCGCTGAGTCCAAAGATGATGCATACGTGTGGACTTACAATGTTAATTGACCAGCCGTCAAAGTACCAAGGTCAACTGTTTGACTAGTTTTGAATTTGTTTTGTGTGATGGAACATTAAGCTATTAAGTTGTATATCATTAGAACGGGACAAATGCAGCTTTCAGCTCCGGATACTCAGACACCATAGAAGAAACGCCAGTAACCCGGAAGTAGATGGCCGAGCGAATACCACAGCTGGTATGGTTCCATTGTCAGCTTCACCTCGGTGTGCTCAAAAGTCATATTTCGACTCACGCTATAAAATTTGCAGGACTGTTTGTCGGCGCCTACTGTGTCGTACATCACGAATCGGGTCCCCACAAATGCGCCGTAAACTACAAATGCGGTGGTAGAGAGCGCATCTATCTTCCAGACACAGCTCAAGCCAAATGACCAGAGGGGAATGCCGAGCATCATTGAAAAGCGTGCGGCTTTAGGGAACATTGTGGGAAGCGTGCGCCTGCCAGTGAGGCGATCGCCCTCTTCATCCTTGAAGTCTTGCGCATGAAGCGTAGTCGCAAAGACTGTCGAGCTAAGCGCGACCGCCAAAGCACCAGCCTTATCGATGGATGAATTGCGAGAACCTGTACGCTTGATGAGCAAAATAATAGATTGTCTGCAACTGAATAGATTTACCGACCGCAACGGTTCCTCCGATCTCTAGACACCCATAGAGGATGGCTGTGAGTACATTCTTTGATAATCCCAATTTATCACCATGAAGTTCGTTGTACCAGATCGTCAACACTGCAAAAACGATACTGGCCAGCAGAGCCTGAGTGCCGTACCACAAGGATAGCATCAAGCAGACTGGGATTATCACCCAGCGCATATCAGCTGCGCTGTTCACGGAGATGCGACCAGCAGGTATCGGACGGGAGGGCTTGTTCTTGCGGTCCTCCTCCGGATCCTGGATCTGGTTTGCAAGGTTGAACTGCAATAAGTGGAACCATATCCACAAAGCGGCGTGCCAAGCGCGGGTGGGATCATGTTTGGAAGCCGCGGATAATGCAAATATGGTCTGAAAAGTGCAATTGAACAAAGGAGCGAGACCGGCAATAGCGGTCACGTACGATAGGAATCATAGTGGTTCTGAAATCATTTTGTGTGAATAGGAAAACCGTCTCGAGATGACGAGCGATGCTATCAGCGCGAACTAGTAAAGCTTGAGATAACATGGCGAGTATTGATGAATGCCCAAATTGTACGCTGCATCGAGGCCTTTATACCTTGAATGTGCACTTGAAAGAAGCACGAACTACCGGCCGGTATAGCAAAAGTCACACCGGGAGACTGGAGTATACAAGGAACTCGAAGACTGCTTCGAAAATTCACAGGATTTCGTGACACCAAACCGGTTGTAAATTACTTGTCCCGGAGCCACTCGAGGCTGTGAAGTGAAACCGAGCTCAATAATCCAAAGACCGTCGGACTGCCCCGTCTTCTGGTAGGGAAGATATGTGACTAACTGGCTTGGAAGAGTTCTATACAGAAGGCAAACTCGATGCTGCGGCTATGCATTCGTGAGAAATAATTCTCGGAGTACGCTTGAACGCTCATAGCCGGAGACAGCCCCAGAGTTGACAGGGATTCGAAAGAATAATCTTATACGGGTAATACGTACCACCCGGTAGATAAGCGAAAATGAGAGCGCTCACTGGTAGCGTTTGGCCCGCGATGTGCTCACCTTGCTATCCTATGACTATAGTCGGACAACGATTGGTGACATCTTATCGTAGTACTAATGCACTCACTATCCAGAGAAGGCCGTCCATACTCTGCAGAGCTGGAAAGACCACTGCAGTGCAGTCACTCGAAGACTGCAGATATCGAGGACTGATGCAGTTGTACTATGGGAAGTCATCGGTCTGACAGGCGCTAGAGAAGTCATAGTGAACGATTTCACGGTCAATAGCATGAAATGACAATTGGCTTGAACTATCTCCAGGTACATGTTTACCGCGATCTAATTGTGAGCCTACAGTTCGGATAAGTAGCGGCGGCTTGAATGGATACGACTTACTGATGAATAATTACAGAAAAGAATGACAGTGTTGGAAATTGCTCCCCTGTGGTGAGATTTTCGCAGTACTGTGAACCGCTACCTCCCAATCAAAGATCGAGGTTCGACAGCATCGACAAAGATCAGCGCAGCTACATCGTATTTTGTTGCACTATGTAATTAATGAACGCTGAATTATGACAGATGTCTTATAAGATACGCACCACAAGACACTCTTGTCTGCGAGGATACAATCCACCATACTATGGGTGATCCCCGAGGTTTCCTATAGCTAGCCCATTGTCAAAGTGGCGTGACAGTATAAGAGTCTTGGTGATCAACCTGTCTACGAGGCGACATACGCAATCGCGACAGATTGATCTCCAGTCCAGTCGAACATATGACACGATGAAGAGAGGTGTACTACGGGGCCATGAATGGAACGACTGAACGAGTAAATGGAGGATGCGCTGTCGCTCTCACGCAAATTGATGGTCCGTGCACGCTTAGCCTAGTATAAAAGTGACCAGATAGGATTTGAATTCCTCATACTTACCTTGATGGCACAGGCCTCTTCACGTCTCAAGCTCGTGGGCCGTGGAGACCTTTCATAGCACGGCGACCTTGTCCTCAGAGGGTGTCTGCGGTTTGTATGCGCTTCGGCTCATGCACCGTCTCAATATTTTCCCGTCCCACCACGGCCACTCTGGCTGGGTGGGCCTTTATTTTTGCTGGTTTGTCGTCCTAACCCTAACCCTAGTTCGCTGTATCTTTTATAGAAGATTCACTAGGCAGTAGAATTTCTGTGTTTCTTGCTCATTATTGATGGCGTGGCGGGCTCAGCGCGCTACCACCAGTGGACGATAGATTAACCTAAACTTATGTTATGCTTTTGACTTTTTAGATAAACGGCCTTCGACGTGTCACTTAAATGAGTGCGAGACACCATTAAATTGGCACGCGGGCAATCCTCCGATAGTGCAATCCAGGACAAAGTACTAAACAACCCTCCTGTGAAACCAAGGAGTCTCACTGGCAAGACCACAATATAATCCAACTCCTAGTAAGCGGTCAGCTATACAAGGGACAAGGTTCCTATCGGACCCGTAAAAGACATCTTCTCAATAGTCGGACTCGCCAACATTCTGATAATTGCACAGATGCATTCATGTAAGTCTTCGTGAGGATGTGCAGGTCTGCACAGTCAACAATCAAACACAAGATTGATTCCATGACGATCAGCGTGACATCATCAGGAAGGTCCTTGAGCTTGAAAGGGTGATTGCGGGCGCTATAGAAGACGACCTGCGAAGTTCGTTGGGGAACATTTCTATGAGCTTGATGTGTGAGTCAAACCGTTTGATCATTACTTTCGCTTTCATGGTTAGTTTCACGGGAGCCCTCGGAATAGAGCTTGCTGATGCTGACCAGATAATTAAAGACACATGCGGGAGGGGCGGGCGTTGGACTGGTCAAGAAGTCAGCATAGAGGCTCTGGCATCTCAGTTATTAAGTGAGTGCTGATCGTAGTACCGACACCCGACTTGACAAAGATGTAGCTCCTCTCTGTCAATATATGCTAAATGATGCACGAGTGATGTTTGCTGGATTGTGACTTGACATAGCTATACCATCGCTAAGTGCTTGACGTTAAGCCTGTCCCTCGTCCACATCTTGCCAGAACGTTTATATGAGCAATACCACGTTGCGGTGTGGTTCGCCAGATTATACAAGCTTACAACCACGTGGCGCCCTGTGTAATTTCACACTCCCGCCTACTGAGTGTTGGCTGAGCAAGGAGTGTCATTTCTGATTTTCTCCCGTCGTCTTGCTAGGTGGGTCTTTAAGATGGCTGTTAAATCGTAGGGTCGCAACTATTCCGTCTAAGTTGAACGATCTTACATGATTGAGCGTATCCATTGAAATCAACAACGCCGTCGATTGGCGAGATCGCGAGTGTCACCAGAGGTAATCTATAGCGTGAAAACATTGAGTGTCCGGTTTTCAGCGGTAGAAAGCGGTTTGAATTGAAGACTTGGAGCACATACAGGAAGGTCAAAGAACCTTATTCCTTCACGGTGACTAATGAAAAGAACTTTTACAGCGTTTGAAATTGCGACAGCGTTGAAGTTTACTGTCGCTTACCCCTGGCAGAACCTCTAGGATGTGAGGTGTAAGTCACATCGCGGAATTGTAGTTTGCATGCATGCGGTCAGGGGCGTCTTCTGGTGTGAATTGCAGTTGTCGGTGCCGGTGTCGCATTAATAGGCAAGCTCTTGATTGAACCCAACTTTAGATAATCTTTCGGATCCAGGCGCAGGTCGATACCGAGGCGAGGATTGAGCCGCTGACCACCCATATGTGGAGCGAACCAGGGAAGCTGCCTGCCGGGCCTAAGGATAATATGCGCGGGGATAATTAGCATCTTCTACTGCTTCATAAGGAAGTAGTTCTTCGCCTGATCGTGATTTGAGGTGGAAGCTACTAATGTAGTGTCCACAATATGCAAATCGGTAATCATTTTTGGAAGAAGTTCTTCACCGTTTTTCTCTGCGAGTTTGGCAGCATCTCGCATGATGTCTGGTGCGAGGACGTTGTCTCATGGCTCGTTAGCATGTTCTTCGTCTCCATGACGTACGCCGTCTTACCCTCGGACTTGGACCACTTGAAAATTGTTGTTGTCTCAAATAATGCATGAATGGAAGAACTAAGCTCTATTTCGGCTGTGATTGCAACTGAACCGACTGGACGGCGTGGGAAATCTGGCTGTGTCCAACAGTTGTCGCTGGAAAGCAGTTTGGATTGAGCAACTTGTCCTACCAAACGGCTGGCATCTGCCAAGCTTCTGCTTTAACTGATTTTCTTGCCAATCTGTGAACTACTTCTGTGGCCCTTGTGCCCGCGCCTCTCATTTCTGTTCTACGTTAAATTTCAACTTGTACATGTCTGCACACGGCCACAAACATACGGGTTCCGTGACCCAGAACCACAAAGCACAACTTGCTAATGCCTATAACGAACTCGGGAAGGAACTCTCATCGAGCAAGATAAGGGTTGTCGGCAACTATACCCTTGGGAAGGTCATCGGTGAAGGTATGGCCTCTGACTC
The DNA here is from genome assembly GCA_016767475.1 of Suillus weaverae. Lineage (NCBI taxonomy): Eukaryota > Fungi > Basidiomycota > Agaricomycetes > Boletales > Suillaceae > Suillus > Suillus weaverae. The sequence goes on from MU179305.1 coordinate 528,948, forward strand.
TCTTATTCTTACTTTCTTATCCCTGACACACACCAGGCGCGTACGGAAAGGTTCGCTTGGGCACTCACCGCATCACCTCTACCAGAGTCGCCATAAAGCAAATACCAAAGGCTATGTCCGCCTCCCTCACCCGCGAAATACACCACCACCGCCAGCTCCACCACCCCAATGTCACTCAGATGTATGAAGTTATTGCCACTGAATCTCACATCTGGATCGTCACCGAACTCTGTTGTGGTGGCGAGCTATTCGATTATCTTGCTGAGAAAGGTCGCTTGTCCGAACGCGAATCCAGCGTCATCTTTGGTCAGCTTGCGCTTGCAGTTGCATATCTACACGAGAAGGGCATCGTCCATCGAGATCTGAAGCTTGAAAATGTCTTACTTGATGAACGCTGTCGCGTCAAACTTGGCGACTTTGGCTTCACTCGTGAATATGACCGTGGCGTCTACATGGAGACTTTTTGCGGTACTACCGGATACGCGGCCCCTGAGATGCTCCAAGGCAAGCGTTACCTCGGCCCAGGTGAGCTCGTCTACCTTACTTTCTCTATTGGAACATCTTAATTTCGATGACATATTAGAGGTTGACGTTTGGTCCATGGGTGTGATTCTCTACTGTCTTTTAACTGGCACACTTCCGTTTGATGATGATGACGAAGCAGTCATGAAAGAAAAGGTCATTCAAGGCAAATATGAAGACCCTGAGTGGCTCTCTACAGGTACCTATTAATTATATGCTCTTCGGACGTGATTTACCAGCGGCGGACATAGACGCCCGCGATCTTGTCCGCAGTATTCTCGAGGTTGATCCTGCCAAGCGTCCGACGATCCCACAAATTCTGGCCTCTCCGTGGTTTACATCCACCCCTCCCGCCCCTGTTTCCGATCAAGTGCTCCATAGCGTCAATGACGTTCCTTCATCCCCATCACCTGCCCGCGATACCTTTATTCTCCCAGTGAAACCCGTCGTGAACACTCAGATACAGGTGAACGAACTTTCTATTTCTCCAGCGACATCGACTACATCTGAATCCTTTGTTTCTGCATCATCTCATTTATCTCCGTCGCCGCCTACAACTCCTGGTGACACTCCTAAGGACCCTTTCGATACAACTCAGGGTAATGGGGACCAAAGCACGATTACTGAGGCTGCTCAGCGTTCTCAGCATCTCAGTAAAGATAGCATGATTCGGCAGCCTGAAACCGTCATCGAAGAGGAACCTGAAGCAGAGAACGTTGTACCATCCGCCACAGATTCGGTTACAAACCTCGATCAGACCCCTAAGGCGCCCCCGTATCCAACACGCACACCTGCACGTACAAAGCGCCGCTCTGTGTCTTCTACCCTTTCTGACTCCGGTTCACCAACACTGGACAAGCCATTGGCCCCTCTCCCACCCCAAGATTTTGCATCATTGCTCAGCACTCCAGCTCCCATAATTTTCTCCACACCCGCGGAACGCGACCTTCTCAATAACCTCAGTCTACTCGGATTTGACACTAGTCAGATCGTGCATTCTGTTCTCAGCGATGCATGCGACGCCGCAGGTGCTATTTGGTGGATGCTAAAGCGCAAGCGGGAAAAAGAAAAACGCGTTTTGGCTGGAGAGATACCATTGCCCCTCGAGTTTTCCGAGCGCGCAGATAGCAGACAGCAAGAGAAAGATGGAGAGAAAGAAGACCGCCCTAATTCTCGGAGGCGGACGAAGCGTGGTATCGGTGTGCAGACTGACGATGCCACAATCACTTCATCGCTGGGTCTGGTACATCATGCTCCTGAATTTGCCTTGCTGCCTCCGACGCCCACCGTCCCATCATCTGCACGGCCTACGACGCCGCCACGTGCGAAGTCGCCGTTTCTGTCGCCGTCACCGACTACTGCTGAATCCTCCGGCAGGTCCAACCCATCGACGCCTACCGGAAGCTTCAAGGATAAGGATAAGGACAACAAAGGGAGGAGGGATAGCAAGGCACGCTCTGGCAGTGTGAGCATCATGCAACGCGCTACGAATGCCCTCGAAATTGCAGGTCTTGTACGCAAGAAATCAAGCGAAGCAGTGAAAGGGGAGGACAAAGACCGTGAGCGGGAAAGATCCAGAGAGCACGAGAAGCGGAGTGGAGGCGGGGAAGAGCCCCGAAATTCTGGGAACTCTTCCAAGTTGACCAAGTCGCCGCCTTTGAAACCTAAGGACCAAGCGATTGCCGCTACTACCCCATCCGTTGCAGAGCCAAGTGTTCTGCCACCTTTGCCTGGTTCACCGTGGGTGGTCACTGGTGGTCGAACGTCTCCTCCACAGTCACATGCGCCGACGCCTGCAAACTCGCCGGGTGATACGCTGACGAGCCTCCCGAACTTCTCAGAAGAGGGAAAGGTTGTGCCACCTAATCGGAATCGCGCCAGTTTGTTGTCTGCGTTCAGATTGTGGTTCCAGGAAGACAGGAAAGGGAAGCGGAAGGAGGTGGCGCAAGCGCAAGGCAATGGACGCGGACTTTCATATAGCCGTTCTCTTGCCATGCCCCCTACTGCTTCTATGTCACCTGGTGGTCATGGAAATGTCAAGAGAAGAGGCAGTGGAACTGGGCGTGGACGGCGTGTGAAACGTCACTCGACATCGTCGCGTCGTTCGAGCAGTGTGAATTCCCGTCGGTCGTCAGGAAACTCTGGGCAATTGCTAGTTCTAGAGCCCCCTCTCATACTGGAGCAAATTCCCAGCGTGCGATCGTATGGCGGTGCTCATACGCCGGGATCTGACAGGGGAGAATACTCATCACGCCCCTCCTCCGTTCATAGTGTTACCCTCGGCAAGCATCGCAAATCGCCATCCACAGGGTCCAACGGATCAGCGCATTATCGCACTAGTTCACCGATGCATAAATATCACCACAGGCGAGCCGGGTCTTCTTCGTCAACTCGTGTCACACGTCATCAGGCAGGGCCTCGACCTGTGCACCATAGGACCAGTTCTGCTGCATCGTCCGTCCATTCACTAGCGTCCTCCCGGCCAACTTCGTTTTATGAAGCCTCGGAAGGAGAAGGCACCCGCACGAGTTCTCCATACAGGAGTTATCCGTCCCGCCGCTCGCTTGATGACACACCGCGGCGTGGGACAACAGGCAGTGCGACATTTGTGGCTCAAAAGCGGATCACGCCTTTCATGAGTCCCTCCGGAACCGTCGGACGAACGGGCTGGAAAAAATCCTGGGGCCACGAGCCTCCTGGCTGGCAGTCTCGTTCTACGCATCTGCCTGTCGAGGTGCTTTCCATATCCCCGGGACCAGAGGGGCCTGCGAGCATTCGGGATGTGTTTACTGGGAGGCAGAGTCTCAATTTGGGCGATGAGAGCGATTGGGTGGATGAGGATGATGACATACCTGAGTTTGCGGGTGGGTTGGGTCAGATGCCGTCGAGCTCGAGTACGAGCTCGTCGTTTACCCCCATCGAGTCGCCAACCCCTATGTCGCCTCCCGCACGGAATCATAATTCACGCTCGGGGAAGGGTCGTAATACCTCACTGGCTCCGCCGAACAGTAATAGCAGGGCCAAACAAGGCAACTCGCCCGCTAGGTCGTCACCTGCCCCGACAGAGAATGTGTTCGAGGCTTCAGATGTGAGAGCAGGGCGTCGTCAACTACCCACAAGCCGCTCAGGCCCTGCATTCAGACATGCGATACAAGAAGAAGATGAGGGGGAAGAGGAATAAATCCTGGATTTTTTTCTTTGGCGTGCTATGCATGCATTGGTAAATGCTGTCTCATACATAAACCAGCTGCTGGTTTTCTGTCTCGGATGCTCTCATAGAATTGCTCTCGTGCGCTTCTTCATCCTTTTTCTATGTCATCATGGTTCGCTATTGTCATCGTCATTAACATGAATCATAATCCGATCCCTTCTTGTACTCTCCATATCATTATTTGATACCCTGACTTCTACGTACTGTATCTTTTTTTCGTCTCCGAGCCCTTACCAGTGTCTGCATAGGTGAACTATCATGTTATTTAAAACCACGAGATATGCGAGTAACCAAAGAACTTTGTCAATAAGCTGATTGCTATACAATACGGAAATGTGCGGAGCAGGTGGCACAAGTCAGCTAAACAGAACTCGTCACTCGAATCTCTGCACACCAACTCCAGCGGGCAAGGGCGTACATAGTGAAAAGTGCGTTGATCAGCACAAGACTTGAGATCTTTGATGTCCGAGACATCATCGAAGATGTGCCTTACGTAGATCGAGTTATCGTCGCGGGCGACAAGGGTGGTATCTAAAGTAATGGTGATTGATCACGCGTCTTGAGTTGATTTTGAACAAATCTAAAGAAACAGAAGGCATTCAACTTGAATATGGAATGGGAGTGCCGAAAATTAATTCGGGCGATTCGCTTACAAGCGACAAGGTAGAAGGCTGAAACGGTACAAAATGATTCTGCGGCGCCAATGGCGAGATTGGACAGGCTTCTTCTTTTGATTCTTTGTGACTATCAGGCAATGCATTTGTAAATAGGTGAGATGCTTGGTGATGCAAGCGAGATGCTGGGAAATCTGTAGCTGAGTCGGACGCAGGGGGGTATCGGTCATGGTGTCATTCAAGCAGCCGAGAACTTCTGGAGCGACTTTATCGCAGACCCGGATGAGAATGATTGATGAGCAGAGCGTGGATGCGACTTGAAGGTAACCGCGCATCGTCTCCGCTTTGGACAGGACGTGAGCCGTATGATGGATGACGGGCCACTGCAATAGCTCAGCAGAAATGCAGCCTGTGATGGAAACACGAGCAGTCGTTGACAAGGTAGCATAAATCATACATATTGGTGGTATCGAGTTTAGATTTATAAGTTTGCTGATAACGTAATTTCCAGGATAAATCGCAAACGACGAATGCACTGCGATACCATTATTTTGTGTGTGCTTGTCGACTTGATAGACCAATTGCGACGCGGGAGTCCCATGTTTGTAAAATCAACCGCTCATGTGCAAGGGTCGCCTTCCGGTAGTCGAACGGTGTACCGAGTCATGTTTACAGGTTGCCAGTGTCGTCCTTGTAGGCCATGAGAGTGCCCCAGTAAGAGCCTGTCAGAACCAGAATCAGCTTCGTCATGGTACTTACCTGATATACTGATTCCTTCAAGTTTATCGTCCTGATACTTGGTGTTAAACACCTCAAACAACAACCCATGTTGGACAACATCGAATGTATAGGTACAACTGACTGATAAATCAGTTATGTACAGAAGGGCAGCGATATATAATGCAGCAGTCGGTGGCGAGATTATGAACATCCACGAGAGGCCAATATCGCTCAGGGGATGATTGGTAGGGACTGGAAATTGCGGATTGCTACAAATGTTCAACTAGAAACGACAGGGACCCACGGTATGTGCATTACAAGGTGATGCTCTGCAAAGAGGGGGAAAAGAGAAAAAATAAGGACGTCCAGCGTCACAGGTTCTGTATCTGCACAATAAGGAATTGCTTCTCGTCCTGATAAATCGGAAAATATCAGCAGGAAGCAAAAGTACATTAAGCGGTCGATGAATACTCACGCTGAACTGTTCGTCTTCCTTATCGTTATGGAAGCTCCTCAAGAAAGTCAGCAATTTCTCCTTGTTGCGCCTCAGTATCGTTTCAATCTGAGGTGGTTTCTTTGGATTGGCAACGAATACCTAGCAATAAATTACAATCAGTAAATATAGGCAGCGAACAAATTCATGAAATCCCACTTTAAAAACGTGGAAAGCTTCGAACTGGATATTCTTGCTCTTGTCCCGAAGCATGTTCATCATCATCTTCAGGTTGGATTCTTGAGCGATGTATCTGGTCATGACGCTGAAATTGGCACGGTCAAGGAGGATTTCACCGAGGAGCTTGAGAGACTGGCGCTTGGTAACATAATTGTTGGAAAGTAAGAGAGTTGTGAAAGAGGCGAAAAACTATACAGCATGCTCGATAAGCAATGAACACGACTATGAGAATTTAACACCCACACGATCATAGTTCTTGTCCAGGTATTCAGCGACCATAGGTTTGTGCCGGGTTAACGTCTCTTTGAGATTTGCAAATGCATCGCATGAAACTCCAAATGATGTCGTCTCTATATGATGAGGAAACATGTAGAACCTGTGCGATATTTGATGACATGTTTTGAATGCATGATAGAGCACTCACTGTTCAGAATAGAGCAAAATCTTCGCCAACTGTTCGTGTCGCAACATCTCCCTTAGAACCATTCCCGTGTTCAACGCAACCTCTTCGTTACTATATCCTTCCAGAGCTGCAAAGATAACGTCTTCATGCCTAGCACATATGTATTCCACCGTTGGTAGTCGTGCCCCGATTTGACGCCGGAGAAGATTGTTGAATATCTGAACGACGTCCTTTCGAGCCTCGAAGTCAAACTTTGCGATGTTCTGCACGAGTAGGAGGAGTAGGTCTGTGGAATACGTTTCTTGTGCGAGTTGCGCAATGAGTTCTGGCAAAGGCTCTAGGAAGCTTTTAAGCAGGTATGACGTGAATAGCGGAGGATCAGCACACCTCCATCACCGTATAGAATACCCTTTATTGCCTGGAGATTTCTAGATACTTCTTCGCCCGCCTGGTGGCCACGATCCCGTTCAGTTGTGACTTTCATTTGAGATTATGAGTTCATCCATCAAGCTCACCTTTCTCCTCGTCTCACTGCCTGGAGGCCCGGATTCGAGTTTGGGTATCGCATCTCGCAAGCCACGGACGATATCAGGAGGTGTTCGTGGTTTGGTCTTGAAAAAGTTCATTGTCTACACGGTTGAAACGATCTCCTGGGATATCAGACGATAAAGAATGGGACGAGGGTCTAAATAGACGGACAACGGGATAATGGCGCGGGATGAATAATGACTTGGCTGGGAGCGCCGAGCTCGGCGTTTCAGAGACAGGCTGTACTAGCCCTGGTGAGTAGCCTAGTAAGCCAGAACTTCCGATCTGAACTTCGCATGTAATGGCTTTCTACAGCACATGCCTAATTTGGCTTTCTCTCAAACCACCATGTACTACCACTGGCACAAGTATCTTGGCTAGCTCATGACCTAGGTCAGCCTGTCTAAGGATGGTACTAAACTTAAAGCAGTGCGTATATTTGAGCCAGTTTGGACAAATAGCCATCTCTCACTCGTTGGTTGTATTCGCAATAATGTCTTCGTGTCTATGCTCAGCTGTTGCGTGAGATTGGAGAAATCAGCGACACAGGTTGATGGACGTCATCTATGCCAACTGCTCTTCAATACAAACTGCAACGATCAATTTGTGATTAGGCCTCCACCAGGTCTCTGTCACTCTGTCAGACTTTTCCTCATTAATGTATCCTTCGTCGCGGGCGAATTATTTGGGATGGCCGGATACAATCGTGCCTGCATCCTACGAGTGGCTACTATCGACTTCCGCACTTCAGAGGCGCACGTATTGGGAATAAGTTTAGTGACACGCATCGTCTGTATGTTCTTCTATCAGCGGCCATTTGTCGGCTGATCCAATGTCAACAACTTCTATCGAACGCGTCGTATGTTCTGCTAGGAGATTATGGTAACTTGACTTCCACACAAGACTACGGCTATTAGGCAGAGCCGTCTCTGTCGTGTTCTGAGCTATCTTCAGCTCAACATGACGTGGTCGCAGAAGAATAATGGGGAGTTCTGGCGATAGAAGCCACTTCACCTCCACGTTTGATGATCAGGATTTAACAGCGCCACGCTTGGCAGCGGGGACAAACTCTCCAGTCCGATACCTGCTGGTCGCATTTCTGTGGACAGCACAGCTGATATGCGCTGGGTGATGGTCCCAGTCTGCTTGATGCTATCATTGTGGTACGGCACTCAGGCTCTGCTGGCCAGCACAGTTTGTGCAGCGTTGACAATCTAGTACAATCTTCATGGTGATAAATTGGGAGTATCGAAGAATGTACTCACAGCCAACCTCTATGGGTGTGTGGAGATCGGAGGAAACCGTTGCGGCCGGTAAATCTATTCAGTTGCAGACAATCTATCATTTTGCTCATCAAGCGTACAGGTTCTCGCAATTCATGCATCGATGAGGCTGGTGCTTTGGCGGTCGCACTTAGCTCGACAGGCTTTGCGACTACGCTCCATGCGCAAGACTTCAAGGATGAAGAGGGCGATCGCCTCACTGGCAGGCACACGCTGCACACAATATGCCCTAAAGCCGCGCGCTTTTCAGCGATGCTCGGCATTCCACTCTGGTCATTTGGCTTGAGCTGTGTCTGGAAGATAGATGCGCTCTCTACCACTGCATTTGTGGGAACCCGATTCGTGATGTACGGCACGGTAGGCGCCGACAAACAGTGCAAAACTCATAGCGTGAGTCGAAATACGACTTGGGAGCACACCAAGGTGAAGCTGACAATGGATTCATACCAGCTGTGGTACTCGCTCGGCCATCTACTTCCGGGTTACTGGCGTTTCTTCTATGGCGTTTGAGTATCCGGAGCTGAAGCCGCATTTGTTCCGTTCTAGTGACATACTACTTACTTAATAGCTTAATGTTGCACCGCACAAAACAAATTCGAAACTAGTCAAGCAGTTGACCTTGAAACTTTTGCGGCTGGTCAATTGTAAGTCCACACATCATCTTTGGACTCAGCGGCCAGATCTCGGACTTACATAATGACTTGACTTAAAATCGTTCATCGTGAGCCAATCAATTTTTTTTTCGTAGAGTGATCATCAACATAAGTGGACGCTTAAGAGTCAAGACCATCATCGTCCAGGTCTCTTGATTTAACTGCAGGCATGGGAACTTACGGGTACCATGTGGTCCGCTATCGGAACATGTATTTCGAATCACACCACAGTCATGATGGTTATCCATCATGGCTTGGCTTACAGGTGCTTCAGCTGATACGACAGCCCAATGGCATCGCGACCTATCGGCAGGTGTTTGGAGAGATGTTGGACGGACTGAAGAACCCTTCGCATTCTCTATTAGTTATAGAACATGGTGATGATTTTGACCTTCAACCCCCCTCCCGGCTGCGGCCACCTTCAAGTTGCGGCTGGATCTATGAGATCGATCTCGATCATAATATCTTCCACGTGAACGAAATGCCTTTTTTCTCCTTGGAATACCTTCCAGATGATGACGCTTTTCTCCAATACATCTCCGAGGAATACATCCACAAAGATCATTACGGCCACACAGCTTGCCCATCGCGATACCCCCTTGAGCACAAGTACAAAAAGCCCACACCGCCGATCGTCGACAATTCTGACCTCGCGACGTACCAGTCTATGATGTGCACGGGATCTCTGGTGGCTCTGACTGATCTGCTTGCCATCAATGACATCCTGTCTCAAGATGAGCACGTTCGGGTCACGTTGTTAGAGGTCATGATTGGGCAGTGCATGGTTAACTCAGCCATTGGCAAGGAAATCTACCAAATCGAGCTTTTAAACGACCACAATCAGGTCACGGACAATCAATGGTCAATTGCATGCTTCATGGCCAGCATTGCGTTTGTTCCCCAGATGTTCGACGACATCAGGCACGTTTGCCATCCAAAGCTGAAAAGAAAGGAATTCACATGGGTTCGCGAAGACACTGTTGTCTGCATCGCAACACATCTATACGACGAGCGATGCCTACAGGCTTCTGCGTCACGCCTGATCAACGCAATCATAGAGCAGAAGGATGATCCTGGTCATTACTTTGGAATCGCGTTCTCTGTCTTTCATTGCGCAATCGTCAAAGTCGTCAAAAACGCACACACGATGACATTCAGCCACACGAGCGCCCTCCAATTTTTGCCGTCATTCCACGCATATTCACCTTCTACGCCAGGCATCACAGCTCTCGCCCGTCTTGGCTATCGCATCGACCCCGCACTCTTTAAGCGTGCTATACAGGTTTGCCCTTACGCATGGTACCTGATTGAAAGGGAGAAATCGCTCACTCAGAAAGCTGATGGCAGTGACAATATGCCACTCAGCACCGTCTGCCCACCGCTGCCTCTTGAGCTTTGGCGAGAAATTGCCCGTTATCTCCTTCCCCCCCAGCTCATCGTCCTCTGAATGGTCTCAAGACTGTGCCGTGGAGCAGCCTTGATGGTACTCCGCTGTCTCCACCTCTATGGCTATCGCCTGGTCGCGGCTCCCCAAGAGAAACCAGAGTATCTGCAGGAGGAACACCTCTCTCTGTGGGCTGCATCTTTTTCCGCTGTACGAGCTGGCATTCCTACTATTGTGGCTGTTGGAGTAGAGTTTCAAGATATACCATCGAAAAGCATGATTACTCCCCTCAGTGTTAATCATTCCTCACTTTGTGTTGCCTTATCAGCCGATCTCTGACGCCAGGGATGAAAAGCTCCTTCGAATAGAAAACCAAAGCTCTCGTGGCGTTTAGCACGACTAGAAACCCCGATGTCGCCGATCGGGAGCACACATAGGTTCCCTGACTCCCTCATAGACTATAATTGATATTGTAACTTGTATCATAGGTACAAGACGGCGTAACCAATTGCTGGCGGGGAACTCCTTGAATCACAGCCAAGACGTGTGCTACAGTTACGTATACAGAATATCATGCATCGTCATGAACTGGTGTGTGCAGCGTGATTTTCAAGTTCTCTGGGTTAGACCTGCTCAGCACTACCAAACGACTGGCTCCTCCGGTTCGAGCCAGCCGCTATCTACTAATATTGTTACACGACACAAATTACTCAATCCTATGTGACAATGCGAGTATGCGTGAATTTCTATTAGCCTAGCCTACGATCATGATGTCTGGACAAAGTAACAAGAACAAGAATGAACGTCCACGTGCGGCAAAAGTACCGGACCAACTACGCTCGCACGACAAGAAATTCACAGAACAATCACTTGGCCATGACAGAGCCCCGGGGAATAAGCATCAATGAAAGATTAGAAGGGACACTGGGAGTCCCATAGATTAGAAAGTACTGTCCTAGATAGGATTCATCCTCGATGGACATAAATTGGAATCAAAAAAAAAAAAAGTATCAATGAAAAGAAAGGAGAATGTGCCACATCAAAAGAAAAGTCGATGTAGGCGTGAGAGCGTTACAAAAATCATCATTGTCATACATGCGCGGGGAGCATATGCTGCGATGGGAGTCACCCGCGCCTTCATGAGATGTTGAGAGGAAATTGCATGTAAGAGATGACATCAGATGCGAAATATGCGGTAGGAAGCGATCAAAACACATGAGCTTCCCGCCACAGGAAGGGGCACCTTTTGGTATGGCCCAGGAGTCATGAGCTCGGCAGCTACCTCCTTCACTCTGCTGGCGCTCAGTCGTGGGGCCCAGATTTATCATATACAAAACTGTAAACGCTGATAAGCAGTTCCTGCAAATTTTACAGCGTGACTTGACTTGCTTCGGGGTACAACGAGGTGAAACTGACAATGGAATTCCGTCCGCTGTGGTACTCGCTAAGTCATCTGCTTCCAGGCTACTGGCGTTACTTCTATGGTGTTTGACTATATGTGCTGAAATTATTAGGCAACGTATCTCGTTGGATATTACAATGTGTTTGCGGAGTTGGTCCCACCCTCGTGGTCACGAGAAACTTATCCTTTTAATACAAGCTCAGAGTGCACATTATTGGGGAGTTCGAAAGTTCCGCCACAATCATCCGAGTCATTAGCGTGGGCGCATGCTTTACGGAATCGAAGGTGTGGCACGAGAAACCGCCTGGAGCTTGCATATATGCTGAAATCCGACCTCGAAAATGTGGCGGACGATTATGGCGTTCGGAGTTGGCAGCCCATCCACGAACATTTCAAACGGCTCTCGGCGGGTAAAGGTGACTTGAAATACCATGATAAATATGCTCCCCGAGGCCGGTTGGATTTATACTTACCTCGCTATATGACTGTGGCCGGGGCAGTAGAAGTACTTGGATGCGGCACACCGGCAGTCGCACGGAGGTACACGGAAAGTAAGGAGGCGTCGCTAGGTCAAGGCTACATCTTCTATTATGGATAGCCTTGAGCATCACTCCAGCGGTCGACCGGGTGCGAGCCTGGCTGATTCGCCATTGCAAAATGACCCTATATTCAAAACATCAGTACTTCATTATCTTTCAATACTAAAAGACCAAATGGACATCATAAGTGGTTCCTTCCAAGTTGTTATAGCTTTTTTGTGAAATTCAGAATTCTGCTACCTGCACAAAGAATATTCACAAGGAAGAAGTCTAGTGTGCCGAACAGACGTACCGGCAATTGTACAGCATACTGCAATGCTTTGGGGACGATGAAATTGGATATTGATAGGGCTGATCAGCCCCAGAACTGAAAATGTATAAGCAGTATTGCGCCAGAAGCAAACATGAAAGGCAATTGTTAAGAATCATATGCGACCCTAGAACCAGTGGTATATACGACCATTTAGTCCAGAGCAACGAGGAAAGACTAAAATAATATTATTGCCAGTTGCTAGGGGCTCGCACACAGGAATATTGCCATGACTCTGAGTCTGTTTGGAAAACCTAAACATAAAGGTGAGTAACAAAAACAATAAAAGGGGGCCATAGGCCGAAGAGAAGGCAGGATCAGCCCGGTGCGCTCCTAAGGTCCGTAGAGGTCGCGTTATCTGAGAGAAAGTCCCACGTCGCTCAACGTAGTGATACCCTTGAGGGCAGATTAATGAGATTCAAGGGCAGATTGTTCCTAACGACGGCATGTTGCTTGATCTGGATTGGACCATGAGTAACTCGGAGACTCATGCCCTTGCATTTACGAGCGAGGATTGGAGCTGACGTTCCTGTAGACGATCTCAAAAAGGTGCACCGAATTTCGCAGCGGAGTATTTCGCACCGTGGGCCGAACCTTCGTTGATAGGGACGTCTGAGTCTGTAATCGACGAGAAGCAGTCTTGAACAATGCAGCGAGCCGACGTCTTTGCACTCCCACGCGGCGCTAGCAAGCTGGATCATGAGCGTCAAACCTCCGATCAGCTACAAAGAAGTTCCGCTCTGATCCACCTTGGCCGTGAGCTCGCCGATAGCACGCTGGGGTGGTTTCAGGTTTGAGTGAACTGGATGAAAATGCATCTTATGGCCCCGAAGAGAATGGATGAGGATATGTGAGTACATTTGGCCCGAACCAGGAAAAACGTACTGCCGCTGACGTATACGAACTGTTTGATTCTGAGCGCTTCGGAAATCTACTGCCAGTGAAGCGCCGGCACTAACTTAAGGCCATCGATAAATGTGTGCTGCATGTGTCCTATCAGAATTAGCTCAGTGGCGTCAACGCGTCAATGCGGCGATGCACATGAATCAACGTTAGTACTAAGCGATAGACTTCCAATCACGCCAGGATCTGGCAGAGCTGATAGAGTACGTAGATGATTAGAAAGACCTTGAGTTGCGACTCGGACATTGCCTCGTGGGAATAAACGAATTTCCGTTCGAAGGCCCTTATGTAATACGCCTTGGACTCAGCCGCGCCGCGGTCCGCGCGTATGTTCGAACTTTGAACTTTAAAGAAAGGTTTCAAGGGGGAACTCAAGGGGCAACAGGTAAGTGTACATGATGAATATTGTTCCAACAACTAATACATCCCATGATTTCCAGCCAAACAGCAGACTTGGAAAAAGATTTCTGCTACTGCAATCGGTGTTCAAATGTTCACCGGGCACTCGCCTTCATATCCATGGCCTTTCGTTTACCTTCAGCCAAGCATGACATTCATTTACAGGTCATTATTGGCCGTTCCCCTTTACGTCTGCTTTTATGCAGTCTATTTCTCCGAGGTTACATAAAATAGTCTGCTGGCTGATCAGATGCCCACAAAACCGTCTGGTTCCCCGACTCCGAGTCGGAAAGACTGGAGAATGCCATACGATTTTTGGTGGGTTTCCTCTACACTCTTACGCTCCTCCCGTGCATACCTCTTCGATAGGAAGCTAGATTCAGATCTATATGCACACGTCAAAGCGTCCGGAAGTCCACATGGGACGGCTCACGAGGTACGTCAGACTGGCAGTATGCAATGTGGTGAAATGCCAACATAACGTAGCCACCGCAGAACTGCATGTATCCTGTACACACGAACTCCTGTAACAATGATACTGCATCAGCTTTTTCGCAGTATCATGCTCAGTCGAAGACTAGTTACTGCGCATCGGCTTCTTGTGACCCGCGTGTTGAGGACTCGTTGTCGAGCAGTGTCTCGTCACCGTCGAGTTCTGGGAAAGCTGTTGCTCAACATTATGCTCAAAGGTATGATCCCCTTCACATGACTTTGATCCTGTGTTATTAACGGAGGGGACGTTTTCGAAGTGCGGCAAGGCAGTCTTTGTGCTACGGTTCCACGGGTGATTCACCCTGCTATCTGTACGCCGTCAATCCGCAATTGCCAAGTACAATGGAGCATGCGACCGGCAAATTTCCCGCTGCGCTCTTGCATGTCCATCGGGGGGATATACCCCATGAACAAGAACCTCCATTCAACCATTTTAATGTATCACAATCGCCAACACATTGCCTGTGGAACGACAGCCAAGGCCAGTGTAGCTTTACTGCGGATACGCTCACGACCGTGATGAAGCATATATCGTCGCACCATCTTCGTGAGCATCAGCACCCCGACTGTCAGGTACAATGCCGATGTAGGGGCTGCCTGCTCCCGAGGACCATAAGACGAGACACAATACTCAGGCATATCCGCGAAATACACTATGGGGACAAATTCCGCCGCAAGCACTCACCATGAGTTCCACCTGCACTTGAAAGACTGATCACTCGGGGCTGCACTATGTAGGAGACGGTCCCATTATGCCTTCTGATGATATAATATCCCTGCTATCGTAGCTAGTGTGTATTTTATTTAACGTTTTGCCCGTTCTTTGTTCGTGCATTTTGTACAACTCTTCATCATGACATTTTCATTTACATAACGTCCTGCCCATTCTTTGTTCATGCATTTTATACAACTCTTCATCATGACATTTTCATCTATATAACGTCCTGCCCGTTCTTTGTTCATGCATTTTATACAACTCTTCATCATGACATTTCTGTTCCAACATGTAGAACGCCAATCGTATATGCTGTACAAGAGACACGATATCGTGATGGGCCGTCATGCATCATGGATATACTAGCTTGGGCGGACCTCACGTTTCCTGCCTTAACTATCTGCGGTGTACTACTAGCTGGAGTTCTTTACCAGCTGCCTCTCAGGAGTCAGCCAACGTCTTCTCGCAAATTTCTCTCGCTAGTCTTGGACTCATCGCAGAACATGGTTCGGCGTGCTCTCCCTAGGCCTACTCTCTCTCACACACTGCCGCGGCTAGCACGCACGCACGCATACTTCTCCCTGTCTGCGAGATTCTCACGCCTCATATTCGTCTTCAACTTCAACATTCCGAATCTTGGTCCAAGTTAACCTTTTTGTCGAGGGGCACCCTGCAGCACGCACATGCACAACTTCCCGTACTATTACTATCTCCGCGTCCGAGCCCACACGAAGATGTCGCCCAAAGTATTCGGAGCCAAGCCTTAAAGTATCCGATAAGCTGAGTGGAGCTTGACATGATGCAAAAAGGCGATACTTGTCATTGCAAATATTGGCTTTCTCTGACTTTAGTATATGTATTAAAGAAAGTTCATATCTTGACTTACACTTGTTCTTAGATTCGGCTTAGATTCTCTTTGTCACACCCCAGCACTTCGTCGTTGCCCACTTAGTACAGCTGAGTACTGAGTACCCACGGCATGCGGAGTGTTCTCGGTCTGACATCGGATTTATCTCTTACAACCATCATCATGAATCATAATACACACCTCAAGGTTCAAAATTAAAACCAGGTTTCGAACTCCCTGTCGATCCTCCAAATGAAAATCTATCTAGATCTCTATAGATCTTCATAATTTCATTTTGCTTCCGTCGATCTTTGATCTTTTATATCTCGAATTCGATAACCAAATGTATGTAGTGTCCTTCGTACAAATTAACAAGGTCCTACCAGGGCGTCCGTGCAGGCGACCAAAGTGCGTATTCACCTGTATCTCCCAATTATCTTAAGGCGACAGTACAAAGGTGCACATCGTGTCCTTCCCAGGTCTCTCATGATCAAAGATGTGGATGCGCCTTGCCTAGTGGAGTACATGGTCACATGCATGCTTAGCTACCCTCCGGCCGGTGATGAGATTCCATCAGATTCACAAATCCGCCGCACCATGTCAAACATGTTACATATGCATACTATGGGAAACTAGGGAATGAGCATCGCTTAACGCACGACTGGCTGATGGATTTTGATGAACAGTCGGACACGTAAATCATATTCTTTGTACAGAAACAACATAGCGAGCAATATCAACCAAAAGCAGACTAGAGCAAGAAATGGTATCAGATTACAGACGAAGGCTACACAATCACCATTAATGCAGGCGTGCATTTTTGCGGGATCCACAGAAACCAGCCCCAGTATGAGAGGCTACCCAGTGCTTGCATCGATACTTGAGTCCGAGATGTTTCTCGACGATGTGACGGATGATTGTATCTCGCCGTACAGACTTGGGGAGTTCACAATCCTTCCACAGACACTCCAAGCGGCTGTTGGCGGGCATAGGTGACTTGAAATGGTATGATATCATATGTTCCCCGATCCTGGCTGCATTTATAGCCCTACCGCATATGCCATGACCATCATTCCACTTGCACGTAGACACACAACCGACACGCGAGTCTGACTCATCGTCACCGACCACATATCGAGGATGAGCGCAAACCTCTTCCTGGAT
The DNA here is from genome assembly GCA_016767475.1 of Suillus weaverae. NCBI lineage: Eukaryota > Fungi > Basidiomycota > Agaricomycetes > Boletales > Suillaceae > Suillus > Suillus weaverae. The sequence continues at coordinate 545,710 of MU179305.1, forward strand.
TTGATGACGTGGATCATGCTGGAACCCTTGCATGGGTGAGATGAGCCACGAGTCGGCAAGGTTTGTGTCAGAGAAGCCCATATTGTGGGCAGGCAAGTGGTCGGAAAAGGCATAAGGAGGATAGCTGGAAGAAATGCGGCGTGGATGCCATCCAGCAACACCACTAACAAAAGAAGTTCAATCCGCTAAGAACAAAATCATCGATACCATTTGAGGTCTTGTACCTTTGAATGTCGCCCTGAGCTATCCCCTGATCGACAGGGGGCAGTGTCGGGATCGGTAATATACCCGCATCATGTACCACTGTTTGGTCTTCGGTTGTCGAGCCTCCGTCACACGCAACATGATTCTGGGGAACAACGGGTGTAGAATCGCCATGAGAATTCTCTAGTACAGAATGCAGGAAGTGTTGATGAGGCTGAGAAGTCCGTCCCTGTAGCAAGATGTCAGCGCTTCACATCGTTCACGCTGCACAGACCAAACGCACATAATCGGTAGTTGTTTGCAGGTGCTCCGCAATTGATGCCTTGACGTGTAGATACAGCTCTGAATCCTGCCTCCTGCACGAGGGGATAAGCAACAAGAAAAAATACAGTGGCGCAGATCAGACGTACCAGTAATCGTAAGACGTGCTGCGATCCATTGTGAACAATGGCACTGAACACGATAACTCGGAATCCTTTAAGCCCAGAGAAAT
>MU179305.1:551159-604735 GCA_016767475.1 Suillus weaverae
TAATTGCACTGTTATAACTTGCTGGCTGCGATGGTGCGGAGTCGTGACTTGTCGCAAATTCCTCATGGTAACTTAGATTTTCCAGACATCCATGGCGATGTACTGTTAACTCAAATTTCTCGCAGTATACATAACGATGTTTAGCAGAAACAGAATTATGTTGTCCTATACTTCCCACGGCTACCATGTCAAGGACTCACGAGTTCTCTGATGACACGTAGTCACCGCCGACAGCGGTAAATATAAGGGTTGCGTTGATTTCATGCGCCTGATCATATCTTTATCTTCAAGTACTCCGGTATGATATACATATCGTGCAAGTTAGATCATCAATGTCGAACAACTGACGAGGGATCTTGAAACTTGATTTTGAAATTCAACACCAGGAGAACAGGGCGAAGGAATTTTAGACCGTAGAGCTCTGTGCACTAGCCCAGAGCAATCTGTATGTGAATCATCCATAAGCACAACACGAGTGACAATTTAACGAAGCGAAAGCTATGAATCGGGGTCCACAATTCGCCCACTAGGGCCCTACGGAAGAATGTAGGTGAATGGCAGCCAACAAAAGGTAAAACAGAGAACAAGCAGAAGAATTAACGATACGGTGGATAGATACAACAACCAACATGTAAGTGGTGGTAAGGATAAGTAGTGTACGTGGGAACCCACGTACTGCCTAGTGATGTGTTGCCTTCACAATACTGACTACGATGATGATTATGATGATTGCGACTGCGACACCAATAATCAAGCGCATCTAAAGACGGGGTCAGTTTTAAACGTGATTTTGAGCTACGAGTTCGACGGACCTTCATGTCTTTCCACCTGAGAATGTATGAGTTTGATAAATCTTGGTCGCAACTGAAAAAGTAATATCACACTCACCACATATTCTGTTGAATATGCCTTAGTATCACATCGATATAAGGAAGTTAAGTAAAACTCACCTTCCGTACTCGGTTAGCACCACGGCGGAAGCCCTGTGCTGAAACAGCAAGGTTATCTGGGGAAATAGCTTCAACCTTCGCTCAAATACACCAGAACACATAATCAAGCACCTGTCTTATCCTGTAACGAGTCCAACCTCTCTCCACGTTCTGCGACCTTTGTGATGTTCTCCCTCATAATACCGACGGTGTCGTCAATTTGTTGTTGAATAGCTGCGGTTTTCGGGTTTCCGCCTTGACTTGACCCGCCAGCGGGATTGGACGAGGAGCCATTGCGGGGGAGGTAAGGGTCATAAGGTTCGGACCTATAATAGGGAAAAATACAGATGAACTGCGGCGTCTGCGTCATTTGGGAGAACAAACGAACATGACTGGAAAACGACGTTAAAAGGGCTCTGAAATGGTAAAGTTCAGCAGTGGAATCAGCAGCAGATGTATGGTCTTAGTAAAGGGGACACACCGTTGGAAGTGAGATTTGGAGGGCGGAGCTACTTGGGAGTGACCTGGAGTGACTGCGTAGAGGTGTTGCTGAGGCGTGGAGGCAGCGGCATATTCGCACGCACAAGTGAAGTGACGTGTACGGTGTGACCGCTTGTGACACTTGTTTGTTTTAGGTTTACCCCTCGAGGGGACGTACCTGAAATTGCACCCTTTCCAACACACTGCACTTGACTTGCTGCGCTTGCGCCAATCATATTTACATTGTCAGGGCAATCTATTCTGAATTCAAGCTCTGGCTATCGGATCACACTGGCAACTTTGTCCTCATGTTCGCAGCTGTAAGACGTAGAAGTATCAAGTTTCAAATGCAAGCAGTAACTAGCGGACCGCTCTAACAGAGCATCTAAGACGTTCGAACTATGCCCTGTGCTCCAGGTTTAAATTTGATACTGGGATACATATAGCTCGTCACATTTCACATCATTTCAAGATATCTGGTCCCCTCACAATATTAATAGAGCCCTCTCTAGCTTTGGTTCAGCGACTTTGCGGCGTGGTTTTCGTTGAAGGGTGTTTGTGTTATTAAATTTCTGGAATTGCCAAATTTGGTCACGGCACAAGCCGAAGTTGAATCCCCGCTATCCATCGAATCCACCCCGTCCTCGAAGGCACCACCAAATCAGCAAGCCCCGGCAATTCCGTCAAGGTAAGCAGGAATCTATGCCATCTTTCCTCACCAAACACCAGGAATGCATCCATTCTGTTCATACTCGAAGTTGGGAGGGATTTCAGCGAAAGATAGGCTGTAGGAGTGGTGGATGAATCAGACTGATAACGGATGATGTTTCTGGCTTGTCGCATATTCGTATGAGCTTTGGAAAGGATACAGGCTGACTTATTCCCATCATGCGCCCGGTTCCTATAGATGGTGCGTCTGCTGCATATATGTCAATTGCTGAAAATCTAAATCGTTGGATGTGTTTGAGTAGAAGGTCGAAATCGACGCGTTCTCCGGTTTCCGTGTGTACCCCTCCAAGGGCAAACTCTTTGTCCGTGGAGACTCCAAAGTCAGCTCGTCTCCCCCACTTCCAGCTTCCTACCTGAATGTCCCTTGCGATATAGGTTTTCCGATTCTCCAGCTCCAAGAACGCTTCCCTGTTCCTCCAGCGCAAGAACCCACGTAAGATCGCATGGACACAGGTCTACCGCCGCATGCACAAGAAGGGCATCACTGAAGAAGTCGCTAAGAAGCGTTCCCGCCGGACCGTGAAGCACCAACGTGGCATCGTTGGTGCTGACCTTGCCACCATCGCCGCCAGGCGCAACCAGACCGCTGCTATCCGAAACCAGCAGAGAATTTCAGCCATTGCAAAGGCCAAGACTGAGAAGAAAGAGAAGGAGTCGAAAAAGGCCAAGGTATGTTGTCAATAGTCAAAGGCATACGTACGACTTACGCCGGTGTAGCCTGCACGTGCGCCTGTTGCAAGTGGACCCAGGGTGTCGAAGCAGCAGATGAAGGGTGGCAAAGGTGGCCGATGAGCGGTTCTTTTGTTGTTGGCACATGCCTATGTATCGCACATCCTTTTCGACATGACTTCTCACACGCAAAATCTATGCTGCATGCTTCCACATGGCACATCCGCTTCTGCTGGGTCTGAGGATTATCTCTCATGCATCTTGATGCTCACTTGGCTCTCAAAGTAGAGCTGTTAATCATAGAAAATGTTTTGGCAATCAGATCGATGATACAGGTATGTGTGCAGAATGTCCACACTCGAATGCAAAATACGGGCAATTGATGACGATGGTATATATGATTGTAGTCCAATAGATAGCATGACAAATCAAAGTTTTGGTGCATTATGAACGCGTTCCGGCGCGTACTTTGCCTAGGCACATCGTTAGCAAAAGTTCTGAAAAGTCCTTGAAACATTACCATCTCATTCTCTTTCTTCACATAGCCACATTTTTGATAGAAGGCTGTGGGACATTTGTCGGTAAAAGCAAGAATCTATAGAGGGAAGCAACTCACGAATGTTGGCGTCACTGCAGTTCAAGATGGTCTTATAACAGCCGCTGTTCTCACTGATATGCGTGAGGGCCTGGATGATACGGAGACCAAGTTTCTTGCCCTGCTGGCTTTTGTCGACGGCGATATCCTCAATGTGACCGACGCTGCCAAGACCGCGGAGGAACTTGCGCTCGATGAAAACGGTGCCTACTCCGACGATCTTGTCGCTCGCCTTGTCGAGGATGACGATAGAGAAGTATGCGCGTGGGGTTGCGCGCATGGCGTGGAACTGGTTGACCCACGCTACCTCGCCGAGGTCGTTGACGATGGACAGAACGGAAAGGACATCGAGATGTCCACGTTTGTAGTCTGTTGACGCAAGCGGGCGTATCTATGTCTTTTTAATGCGAAAGCGATATGAGAGCCGATGATCGACTTACTTGGAGGTCAGAGGGAAGCTGTGCTGAAACTTCAAGTGAAATGAGCTCTTGAGGGAACATAAGGTCTAGGGATGCGGGATCTGCGTGTGTCGTGGACATGGTGTCGATTATTGGCAAAGTACTGAGGATAAGCTAATATTTGAGGATATTCAAGCGGGCACTGATTCTGAAGAGAATGGCGATATGGTGGGGCTAATGGAGCAATAGGTTGTTGGTTGAAGGGCATTGTATGCCATCAATGCTCTTGCTTTATATGTCCATTGCCAAACATAGCCACCCGGCGGGAGGCGTACCACCACTGGCAGCCACCCATAGGGCGCTAGCCGTAAACGCTACTTCAACTTGCTTCGTGACTGTCAACGATTAGTTCATTATTGAATTTTGAGGTCGACTTGGGTGCGATTGGACGGCCTCGAACACACCGTAATCTGCTTTCTGTCGACTTGACATTCAGTTGTGCACTGGCGCGTCGCGGAGTTTTCATGGCCCCTCGGTAGAGTTGTCACTGCCTCGGGGGACCTAACACCGGGTCCAGGAACAACTGGAGCCTGCGCTCGATGCCTTGCTTCATTTCTGGAAGAATCTTTGGTATGCACTGTGCTTTCGATGTCAGGCTATATATCCATTGGCGAACAAAAGGGAACTCACTACCGGATGGTCGTGATCACTCGATCATCTTGTCGGAAACGAGCTGTTGACATTTCACTGATCCACACATGCAATAGTGAGCGCGGTGGCAGACGCCATGGAAAGTGAGCTTTCTCGAACAGTATTGAACCGCAAACACTCATTTGCCAGGATACATAACTGGGATTTTGCACTGAAATGTCATCGTTGGGACCCTCATTATCGGAATCGATGGGGAGGGCCTTCTCATTGATTGAGATTTGTGAAGCGAGGCACCATCCAACAGAGACACCGTGACCGGACGTCAAAGTTCTCTTTGCACCGTCTTCCTTCATGTTGTTCTGGACTCATGTTTGCCACAATGTACTTGGAAATTCGTATCAGCAGCGCATTGCTTACTTAACTCAGCGAGGTATCAGGACTTTACTGACGACCTCGAGCTCGGGTCCTTTGCTAAAGTTCTGACATGCGGTATTGTCCGAGCGATCTGGCTTCCCTTATCGAGCTACTACATTACAAGATATTAGCATCCCATCCACAGTCCGATACCAGCCCACACCTGTCAAGAGCATTCAAGGACTGTGAAAATTTGATGACTCGCTTTGACTTGGCTTTGACTAAACGGTCCGTTTTAGTCGAGTATAATGTCGTTCACAAGACGTCAAATGGATAGACGTGTTCAAGCACTCCATCTGACTTTCCTCTACCACGCACCAGTACTCCAGGGACCCAGAGTTGAGGTTGTCTGTGGCAACAAGGCGCAGAGACTCACTCTCGCGCCCAGCCCTGGTGTGACAGAAGCGGAGAGAGAACTCTAACCGGATCGCCAGCCAAGATCAGGTGCGTCGAACAGTTACTTCCCGGGAGAATCTAGTCACTAACTAAAGGTCGCCAAGGCGGCGAATTGGTGCATGATGCATACAATATCTTTGATATTATACGTAAGTTATCTGAAAAGTTTTGTTGGTGTGTTTGCATGCTTATACTGAGCCCCTGGAGAACTGTGAGGAAGACAAACGTTATGCGGAAAATATCGGGAAATCGCAGACTGGGATCAGAGAAACTGTCATTCAAGGAGTGTATTTGGCTCTCCTGCAGCCTAGGGAAATCGGTACCCGGCACGACCAGCCGGCCGTACTGTGGTAAAAGTTTGAAGCGACGTTCTCCTGCTCTGACATCGTTCGATATTGCGATAGTCTCACAGAAGGTAATCCACGGCATGTTGAGCTGTTCAGATGAGTTAGGTTTCAGCGCCTTACAAATTATCAGGTGATATCAGGTTCGAACGCGTGTTTCAAGTTCGAATTTGACTTTCCTTGGCTGTGCCTAGGCCCTATATGTCTATGCATGCTTCACCATCAGGGAATCCAGTGCAGCTGAATGTATGTGAATTGTCAAAAGGCTCTATGATATATTTTACTGATCCCACTTCTCCGGCAGTGCTCTCCCCAGTTAGAGAGGATCACCAGGATCTACGTCAGGCTGTCTTCATTCGTCTACCAGCGAATTTGCCTTTGGGAGACTAAGTAGCCAAGTGCTAAGCCGGCTGGCAGAACTGTGGAGGTTCGCGCATCTCGTGGCACAAAGATCTTGTAATCGAATCGTGCCACTGCGATATGCGCGTATCATTCCTTCAAGTGAAAAGGTTTCCTTATTACATATAAGGTTGTGCCCAGAACCCGACAACACGGCTGGATCTGGCCGGATCAATAATCTTGGGCGCCAGAAGATACTGAAGAGCAATGATATCACTAGCACGATTCCAGCGAGACTCGGAGCGCGCACAATCTCTTCGCTTCTGATGGTACTGCGACTGAGCGACCTTCTTAAAACCACGCTCAACGCAAGATTATCAAAAGGTGTTTGTGCATGTTCATCCGCGTCTACTGAGGATTTTGTGTCATTGTGTGCATATGCGCTTCGAAAGGACAATCATCTGATCATTGGTCCGAACTTCCGAAGGGTTCGTCTGCATGCGGGCGTGAGGTTGCCGATCTCTGTGTGGCGATCTGCGCGGGATCGGCGGTTGCTAGATGATCGTGTTGTGCATGTAAGCACCCTTACACGTCGACGATTATGCACGAAACGTGAGGACTCGTTATCAACTTCTAACTGACATAGCCCCAAATTGTGATTGGAAGACGTTATATCTCTCTCGTCCTCTTAAGTACGAGGCTATAAGTATCAGAGTGTATGTTACTCGTTCCGACCATTCTTTCTTCAAAGCTCCACTCTCATAGTTATTCACGATGTCCATTAACAGCTTGTCCATATCTACTCTCAATGACGCGGTACGTGTACTTCTTTGCCACGCTTCCATGTCCTGATTATAATATCGAATATAGGTCCTAGCGAGCATCCGCCAGGAAGTCGCCAATTTTCTTCATCGTTGTGGCCTGAAATATAAAGATTTCGTGCTCGACGAAGCATTATATGCCGAATGCCTCCAGGAAGCCATCAATCGTGGCTTTCCGATGGACGGGGAATATTCCATCCGCGCACACATGGCCAATGGCGTGTCTATGTTCTGTACTAGTTATGCTCATCTCCCTGATCGTGCCACAAGGATGTGGATCTGCCTCTTCACTGGCGTCAGCACCCGCATCGACGACATTCTGGACAATGGACTAGACCTGGTTCATCTGCACAGTTTCAATGCAAATTTTGTGAACTGTCGGCCACAGGGTAATCCACTCCTGAATGCTTTTGATAAACTCATGCGCGAGGCCCATCACCATTACTCCCCATTGGTGGCGAATATGATTATCACATCCTCCCTCGACTTCATGTCTGGTATCATGCTTGAACATGGGACCAACAATATGCAGGCATGGTGTTGTCCGGAATAACGGCGACTCGATATTTAATTCTTCGCGTCGACAGGTCTCGACCGATGCTCCCTCATACCCCTATTATTGTAGGGTCTTAGGGGGCATGGCGTGTGCATACGCATTGTTTATTTTCCCCTCCTCGATCCCATATCGCCAATTCATTCAATCTATTCCGGACGCGATGTTTATCGCGAACACTGTAAAGTAAGTATCTCGATGAATTCTTGTTAGTCGTTCTAATTTGCCTTTATTTAGCGATGTCCTATCTTACTACAAAGAGGAAATGGAAGGCGAAACCACAAACTACGTGTCGCTTGTGGCAGCCTCTGGTAAACTGACCAAACGTGACGCATTGCATGGAATCATTGAGAAATCCATGCAAGCGCATCATAATATCATCGGATGCTTGAAACCGTGCCCCGAGGCGTATGACGCCTATCTCAGTTTCTTCTATGGATACATCAACTATCATGCTGCCTTGAAAAGGTACAAGTTAGAGGAGATTATGTTGGAGGCATCATCTGCTTAATGGATGCTACCGTTCCATATGATATGTTCGAATGTTCATATTTCACCATGCCTTTTTTTCTTTCTTTTTGAAGCAGCCATGTAGAGCCTGATTTGGTTTTAGTCTGTTGTAAAACACGATGTTGTACTTGTATCTGGCCATCTTGATTAACTATGTTGCCCCTTTATGTTACTTGTTTTGTTTTCGTTTTCTTGGCTTATGATGAATAGACACGGATCTGCGCATGTTTGAACTGTGCGCAGATGCTCAGTGGACAGTCTCAGAGTCAGGAACCCCAACAAGAATTTGATATTTGTTTTAAAGTCCGACTCACCTTGCAAGCCAAATGCCGAATGTTGCCGTTCGAACAACCAAGGTCTACAGTTACCATCTTCACGTCTAAATCGACCTATCATACGTATGTCCAAATGTGAAACCCCCTGCAGCGGGCAATAGGTTCTGGAATCTGAGTACTGATCGATCGATTATCACAGACTCCGAGTCGTGCTTTAGCCTTGTCACAAAACAGGCAGTGCGGGTCCTCGGTTGTAGATGAGTCTTGTGGAGAAGTGTCCTCTGACCAGCCTTACTACATCCTGACAGGCAATCTCTGAAATTTTAAATTCTACTGCTTATAGATTTTCCATATATGGATGGACAAGCGCAAATCATTTGCCCCCAGGAACAACTTGAAGTACTGGTTACCCTGGCCGCAAGGTGCGCTGCAGGTACTTATACATACGTGCTCCTTACTCAGTCCCTCCGAGTCTCGTCCATACGTTTCAATCTAAAGAATGTCACCACGTCGCGAGAATTGCCAAACCTCAACACGGCGAGCCAACAAGAAGGTCGCAGGAGTCCGGAGTGCAGGTGGCTCCCGTCGTGCGCATACGTACCAATACCAACATTTCATTCCACGGTTCGTACTGCGAAGATTCCAAGTCGGAATTCTGAAGTGCGTTTTCAGAGTCTAATTGAGCTCTCTGCATGTAGACCAGAAAACTGAAGACGGCCCATACTTTGCAGGTCCAGAATAGAACGATACAAAGAATTTCAACGTATTGGTGTTGATCCCGAATACGTCCTTTACTATGATGTTGCTACGGGCAGCCTTGACACTCGCCTTATTGGAAAGGTTTATGGCGTATTGGGCATCTACCAGGATGTCCATAACATCAACGAACTAGAGGAGAAACTAACACGCCTCGAATCTTAGGCGGCCTCCATCATCAAGGACTTGCATCAAGCGCTTCCTCAGAGTACTCTCACTCTCAAGCGCAGGTTTCTAGAACTCCTGCAAAAGTTCCTGTTTCTCATGCATTATCGCAACGAATCACGCTCCCGCCGAGCCTTTGAAGTGGATCGCCCGGAAAATGCAAAGGCTCGTCAGTGGATTGAGCGCGGCATGAAGGCAGAGGGCATTCAATCTGCTGCCGATATGTGGCGGCGTATCCTCAGATACCACCTAGATTCATTGCATTCAGACCTCATGCGAGAAGCTGAAAAAGTCGTAGAGAAGCGCGGTGAAGAAGGTCATCAAGAGATGCATATCCCACCTGTCACTTATCGCACTTACGTGGACGACTATTTCCTCAGTATTTGGGAAGCCGCGCCAGGGGAAGAATTCATACTCACGCACAATGCATTCGGTTTGTCGGAAGGTTCTGCAGGTAGCTGCCCTGCCCTGCACCGCCTATTCGTGCTCAGCCCTCGCATTGCTGCCGTCCTGTGCAATGTGCGGCTACGACCAGACGCAAAAAGATACACAAGGCCGGGTTCACTCGAGAGCTCATTGCTCAGTGTGAATCCAGCCCCACCAGCTCCAATTTACGCCGGTAGAGAAGACAGCATATGGCTCTTTGCGCACCAAAGGTCCTCATAAAAGGAGGAAATTGATAGCTTTGAACTCAAAATCACAAAGCTAACTCGACCCCAAACATTGGAACTCAATTCCGTTGTATTATTCAACCTGGAGGAGACAGGCTCTCTAACCTTCAAGTCGAGTACGAGAATGCTTCGCACCGCGCATGCATTTCGGAGTAATTTCCCCTCGAAACATCCGGTTATCTCGTTCATTGCGCGTTTGACTGCCAGCATGAAGACAGAAGTGTCGACCCTTCACTCATCAGTGCAGTCTCCAGCAGCCGCACCCGATAAGGATTTCGACCCACTTTCACTCGGTGATTTAGTGCTCTACGTGCTTCTCATGCAAATATGTTCGGGACGCAAGCAGTTCCTTTGTGCATACGATAGGGCGCATTTTGTCCTGAAGATCATGGCGAAAGAAAAACCCACCTCATTCGCACGCGAAATCAGTCGAAAAGTCCACAGGGCTTTCAAGGCATGCAGGAAAGACGTGGAGGATGGGATGTCCTTCGCTGAGGGCGTCAATCCAGCCCCTTTACTTTCCTCTATTCCCAGCGAAACGTCTTCTCAACTCTTCCAATTAATGATACCGTACATGAGCAAACGGGGTGCGGTGATGTCTGGAGACGAAGGGACTTTGGAAGTGCTCCAACGTGACGTCGCTGTTGTGAGCTTTCTGCAACGTGCATCATGCAGTCCTGGAGTGTGGCATGCGCTCTCACATAGCAGCCCAGAAGCCCCCAAGATTTTGTCAAGACTGTTCAAGAAGGGCACGCCGGCAGATGGATTTATTGCGAAAATTTCACCAGCGGGATTCTCTTCCTGTTATAACAGGGCGTACGCTCTGCGAAGAAGATGCGACATGGCTGGGCCGACTACCAAGCCCATCAGTCAACGCCACTACAAGTTAATGGCTTCCATAATCCAAAGTCTTGATGACCTGGCAATGCAAAAATTCCCACCGGAACCATACTCTTCGCAGCTGCGCAAGAGGCATAATGCACAACTCGTTCACAATATGCCAAAGGCGCATTCAAACTTGCTGATGGAGAAGATGAAGAAGTTCATTCGAGCAGAGCTCCCGGAGTACGAGTCGGGAGAGGACACTCTGGATGTGACCACTGAAGAATGGGTGGATGAGATGGCCATCGTCGGTTGTCTCGCATGGCTGGGGAAGCACAGGAGGAATGTGGTGGATTTCATTCTAGGTGCGTTTCTGTCGGGCATGAATTTCAAGTTGTTCAAAGATGAAGCCACCAAGAGTACCTGAATCAGGTATGCATTTTATACAGCGTTCGAGATTAGTTACTGAAAAACACAAAGTAGTACCTATTGTATAAGAACTCCGTTGCTTTGCAATTCCACTGAGTCGAGTGTCGATCTTTCTTGTCATGGGACACGGGGGCAAGAATTGACCAAAGTCGTCACCGCAACAGCTTTAAGTTACGGAATTCCCTAGACGGTACGCAACACTGCCCTAGCCACGAGGCGCACACAATGTCCTTCCGCACGTGAGTGTAGACAATGCTAGACGCGTTCAAGAGTACTCCGAATGTGAGAAGGTCTTTATCATGCTGCACGTAGTGGGCTGGTCACTGACACGTTGTCATTTGGGCTGCCTTTCAGTGGTTGCGAGTTTCATTTTGTTATCCATCGATCACTTGTTTGAAGCAAGCAGCGGAAGAAGACCAATAGATGTCTATCAGAGCTGTACCTTCGACTACTTAGGAATGACCTATCACAGCAGTAGGTTTGTATTCTTCCTCAAGATATTCAATTTCTTCCGCCGTAAGCTTCACGTCAATTCCAGCTTCGGTTCAGCGTCAGCGGGAAAAGAGATCCTTCAGATGTACAATTGCCACTTACCAATGAGGTCTTTCAATTTTTCAAGACTTGTAGTACCGACAATTGGAGCCGACACTCCTGGAGAAGGATTACATGGATCGAATACCTGCACGAACGTGAAAAACTACCCACCATCCTTGGTCAATATCCATGCTAGTGCTACTTGGGCCATGGTTATACCTTTCTTCTTGGCAACTTCCTCAACACTGATCAGCCTTGTCAGCTCACTGTTTTTCTCGAGTAATGTAGAATCAACATACCGATTAATGATAGTTTCGTACGCCGACACGTGGACATAATTCCCAATCATGCTGTAAGAAAGCATGAATCAGACGAGCACTCTGGGTAAGATGTCAGAAACTCACGAATCAGTTTGACCTCTATCGGTCTGCTGCCCAAGGGGACGTGTGAGGGCACCGCGAGCCAGCGGAGACCACGGGGTTGAGCCGACGCCAAACATCTTCATGCTTGTGAGTCACGATGCTTGTACCCTCAATAGTATGGAAGAACCTTGAGAGTTGGAAACATCTCGCGCTCCTCCTCGCGATAGAGTAGACTGTAGTGGTTTTGCATGGAAATGAAGGGAGTGAGCTTGTTTGCGATCGCATAGTCTGCATTAATTCAACATCAGAGGAATGTTTGTACAACCCTATTGAGATCTGACTTTGCATCGCTTGGACTGGACAGTAAACGAGCATTAGACTGGCGCTGCAGAGGAGTAAGGTATGCGTACACTGATATGCCCAGCACGAACTCATTCCGATGTAGCGGACATAGCCAGCTTGGACTACGTCGTGTAATGCTTGCATCTTCTCGAAAATTAGCACAGGAAAGCACATATAAAATATATACTACCGTCTCTTCAATAGGTGTTTCCTGGTCGAATCTGTGACCTACAAGTGAATAACCCATATGAGAAGTCGGCTAGCATATTGATGGCTGGACATGCATTGTAGAAGGTCAATATAATCCAGTTGAAGCCGTTCCAGGCTCTGTTTTACGCTTGCGAAGATGTGCTAGCTCGTAATTTCAGCAAGTCGAAATACCTCAAAATCCTGATTGAAAACATGCCTTACGGCTGAGGCCATGCTGGTTGACATAACCATGTCGGTCTGGCTTATCACGTCCAGGGAAGAACCGACTGGCACTATATTCACGTCCGACCACATGGTATATCTGATTGAGCCAGAAGTGATGAGAGCTAGAGAACATTCAGGACACATACCTTGGTCATGACAACAATTTCGTCGCGAGGTAAGCTCAATTTCTTGATTGCTCGTCCAAGAATTACTTCCGAGTAACCGTTGGAATACGTCTTAGAAACAGATGATACAAGATATCCTTTATTTAGCCTGTATTGGCCCTGGACGGTAACGTTGTATAACTCACATCAGCGGTATCGAATGTCTGAATTCCTGCTTCGTAGCTGCTCCGAGCGATCAAGGGGTGGGTGGACCGGTGATTGAAACTGGGAGCTTACGCGGTTTTGATGTGTTCGACCGCTTCATCTTCTCCAAGAACCCATTCTTGCCATCCCTTGTTGCCGTACTGCATGATGCCAAGTATGATTCTGGACACCTTTAGGCCAGAGTTGCCCAACCTCACTGAACATACGGTTGGAGTGAGTACCTTCCTACGAAATGTAGCCATACTCACCGTAGGGCATCTGTTTTAGTGTGGACATGTTGGCAAAAATCTTTTTGAATTATCGACTGACAATAGGAGATGAATGAGAGGAAACACTCAAAGAGATGGTATGGAAAATGGTAGGAATGGCGTGCCATCTTGTTATTCTTAGGTATTTCTGTACCCTGGTCATGTACTGTCACAGGTATAACCTATCGGTATCATACTTCGTCAGCAGTATGCTCACCTGATATGATGTTGCCCTATATTTCCCGAGATTAGGGTCGATAAGGATGTCATTTTTAGATGGATTTTCTAATAGTAGGATGGTGCCCCGGACGGAACGGCCTTCAACGTGTGAAAAATTGACGGTCCTTTGGATGGGGTTTGCAGTCCGAGATTTGCGGTCCAGAGAGGTGGCGAGAAAATGTGTTCATTGAGTATCTACTACAAACCGCGACTGCGCCCCTTGCCCGTGGTAGCTCTGACTTTCGTGAGCACCATAACTTTGTCTGATACCGAGACTATGACTTACTACGACTTTCACAATCTTGAATGGCCTCGTCCGTGCATGTGACTCGGATAAATGGATACCAAGTGGTCGCTCATTCAAACGAAGTCTGAATTTGAACGTTGAACGTTAAACTTCATCAATCACACAACTCAATCAGGTAGTACTATACATATGCTCTTTAAAGCGTTTGACGTCAGCGCCACAGATATGGCGTGTTCACTGTTCAGCGTTCAGCGCTAGTCCCTAGATTGGTCTCTACAGAATGACACGACGTCGCAGGAATACACCGAAACAACAAGCCAGAACGGAGCTTGCAGGAGAAGCTCAGAAGACAGACAGCTCTCCGAGTTCGTGCGCACCTGCGACACAATACCAACATTTTATTCCACGGTTCATATTGCGAAGATTCCAAGTCGGACCTGTGAAGTGTGTTTTCAGAGTCCTCTCGAGCACTCTGCATTTAGATACTAGACCAGAACACTGAATGACATCCCTTGCAGGTCCAAAACAGAACGACAAAGAGAATTTCGACGCACCGGTGTTGATCCTGAATACGTCTACTACTATGATATTGCTACGGGTAGCCTTGACATTCGTCCTATTGGCAAGGTTTACGGCGTACCGAATTTCTACCAGGACGTCCGCAACACCTACAATATCAACGAAATAGAGGAGAAATTAGCGGACCTCGAACGACATGCAGCCTCCATCATCATGGACTTGCATAAAGCGCTTCCTCAGGGTACTTTCACTCTGAATCGGAGGTCTCTAGAACTCCTGCGGAAGTTCCTGTTTATCATGCACTATCGCAATGTATCGTGCTCCAACACCTACTTCCAAGCGGATCATCCGGAGAACGCAAGGAGCCGTCAGTGGATCGAGTCCTTCATGAAAGCGAAGGATATTCAATCCGCTGTCGAGTTTTGGCTACACGTCCTCAGATATTACTTGGATGCGTCTCATTCAGACATCATGCAAGATGCTGCAGAACTTGTAGAGAAGTACGGCGAAGAAGGTCTTCAAAAAATGATCACCGAATCACATATCCCACCTGATCTCGAACACTTCCCAGCTTACACTTACCACACCCACGCGAACAGCTACTTCTTCAGTATCTGGGAAGCCGCGGAAGGGGAAGAATTTATCGTCACGCACAATGCATTTGGCTTGTGGGAGGGTTTGGCAGATGGCTCCCCCGACTTACACCGCATATTCATAGTCAGCCCTCGCATTGCTCTCATCCTGCGCAGTATATTACTGCGTCCAGAAATGAAAGAATTTGTAAAGCCGCTTTCATTCATGAGCTCCTTGCTCAATGTGAATCCAGCACCGCCAACTCCAATCTACGCCAGTGGAGAAGATGGCGTACACATCAACCAAGTTCATTTTCAATCCGCGCAGTCAATGGCACGTTACAGATCTTCTCAGGAAGGAGGAAATGATAGCTTTATGTTCAAGATCACAAAGCTGTCGCGACCCCAAACTTTGGAGCTCAATTCCGTTGTATTGGTCAACGTGAAGGAAACAGGCTCTTTGACCTTCCTGTCAAGGGCGAGCATGCTTCGCACCGCACGTGCATTCCGGAGTTTGCCAGCCAATTTCCTTATGAGCCAGCTGCTCGTTCCTCTTATTGCGCAATTGACTGCTACTATGGAGACCCCACCATTGCAGGCACCAGTGGCTGTCCTCGACCAGAATGTTGACGCACTTACACTCGTTGATGTAGTGCTCTATGTGCTTCTAATGCAGATATGCACGGGTAGCAGGCAGTTCGAAACGGCATACGACAGGGCACATCTAGTCTTTAGAATCATGGAGAAAGCAAAGCCCACTTTATTTGGAGACGAAATCAGCCGAGAAGTCGAAAAGGCTTTCAAGGTCTGCAAAGATTCGGAGGACGGGATGTCTTTTGCAGAAGGTGTCAGTTTCGCTTCCTTACTCCCTTCGATTCCCAACGAGTTGTCTTCTCAACTCTTCCAATTCATGATACCTTGCATGAGCAGACTGGGCGCAGTGATGTCCGGAGATGAAGGCATTTTGGAAGAGCTCCAAGATGAGGTCGCAGTAGTGAGCTTTCTTGCACGTGCGTCAAGCAGCCCAGCAGTGTGGCATGCACTCTCGTGTACCAGCCCGCAGGCCCCCGAAATCTTATCGAGGCTATTCAAGAAAGGCACTCCAGCAGATGGATGTTTTGTGAACTTCACACGGTATATGTACCGGGAGCGGGCTTCGTCGTCATTTTTCTCTTCCGGGTTTCATCTGGCATATTCGTTACGAGGAATTTGCGGGATGGCTGGGCCAACCACTATTGTCGTCAGTCAGAGCTACTACCAGTTAACGGCTTCTATAATCCAATGCCTTAGTCGCACAATGCTGGGGTCCCTGCCAGAACCGTACGCTTCGCAGCCGCGCGAGAGGCCCAAGGCCCGGCTTATCTACAAGATCCCAGAAGAACATTCAGAGTTGCTTTTCTCGAATATGAAGATGATACTGCGGAAATCGCTTCCGGGATATGAGCCGTCGCCAGGAGGGGACACTCTAGGCCAGACCCTCCAAAAGTGGATAGAAGAGATGGCCATCGTCGGTTGTCTTGCGTGGTTGGGGAAGCACAGGAGGAATCATTTGGACTTCATTCTGGATGGGTTTCCACAGGGTATGAATTTCAAGCTGTTTGAAGATGAAGAAGCCACTGGGAGTACCTGATTAATCAGCTTGTCTCTTGACTTACTGAGCCTTGTGCATCAGTTGTATGTGTTTTTTTGACAAAAACGAGATACCAATTTCCAGACTCATCGTCACTCACGGCGGTGCAAGTGGCTACACTAGTCTCCCATAGTACAGTCAGACCTTGATGGAAAGAACTTCGGAAGACAGTTGTCCCTTCTTTGTGAAGCGGCAAGTGTCGTCCGACAGTGATAGGGATAGTTTGCATGCTCGAGGCTCGGGTGGACGGGTAACATTAATTACGGCCCACGGGTACTCAGCACCCCGACTCAGTAACTCAAGTGTGGTGTTGGAGCCGAACTCTACACCGTGACGGCCCGGCAAATATGGACGCAGTTTTTAATCATGGTACGTGGCCGTCCATCATCACACCCGGACCTAATTATATTTTTGCCTTGCAATGCTTGGTCTCGTTTGGATCACCATGACTTATCAGGACTTCATTACTGATGTCGGAGTCCTAGTGATATTGGGCCCGGCCTGAGGCCCAAGGTGAGGGCCTTATAGGGCTTTGGGCCTGGCCTGTGAGTTGCACAGGCCAGCTCGGGGCTCAGCGCTCAGGTCCAGACTTCCCAGTTTTGAAACACCGGCGGCATATTCCATCGTTTATGCGCCACTGGTGAGTGATTCTTTGGGCGACTGATCTACCAGCAGAACGCGACGATACCGATGCCTCCCACAGTAATCTCTGACGATGACACACTCGTCACCGTTACCGTGAGAGCAAAGCGCACTATCATCCCATGATCTCGCCTTACCGACTCTAACAACAGTGCAACACCAGAACTCAGCAGCCATAAAAATATTCAACAGACTTTCCAACATACGGCTATCAGCAACTCACTCGGCACCGACTCGAGAAATGCTGGCAAGCACAATTTGGCGGATGCAGACTGGACTCCTTCCTTGACGGAAGACTTAGTGGAGTTGTCCAGTGAAGGAGACGAAGCCGCGGGCCACAAAGGTATGTTGCAGCCTCTGCATTTGTATACTTACTCTTTCAATTCTATAGGCAAACGCCTTCATCGAGCTCACGATCCGTCATTTACGGATGACGCAGGTATGCATTTTTATTAACTGGTATTGACATATTCATATTTTTAACTTGTAAGCCCTGGCCCAAGCCCGAGCCAAGCCCGAGCCCTCTAAAGCCATGTCCAAGCTCGGGCTTTCAGGCCAAGCTAGGCCCGATGCATCGTTACGAGTCCGGTCCAACTGTCGGATCGGAGTCTTGTAGTTGCCGAAACTTTGAATACACCCTGGCAGATCACTGAGATCAGAAGACTCGTAAGACGCTGAGGGAAAGGTACATAAGCCCTGCTGCAGGTCCTGGACTGACCAGCAACACTCTTTCTCTATCAAACGCCCGCACTCAGTATCTTTTGAAACCATATTTTGAAGGCGATGGATGCTCATGCAAAGACGACGATGATTTACCTCCCAGACACCATGATCAACTGGCCCTGGCCTCGTGCCATCAACCCTCATTTTGAAGATGTGAAAACCGAAGTCGATGCTTCGTTCCGTGATTTCAGGGCTCTGGGCCCTGAGTCACAGGAGGCATTTGACAAGTGTGATTTTGGTTAGACCAATATCTAGTACTCATTGTGGAAACGTCTGACACGTTCTGTGCTTATAGCCCGATTAGCGGCACTGGCTTATCCGAATGCACCGAGAGGTGTGTATTTCAGCCCTGGCGAACCATGCACCACTAACCACTTATTTTATAAGACCACCTCCGAATTGGCTGTGAATTGATGAATGTCTACTTCATTCTGGACGAGTACACCGACATCGAAAATGCGGAAGTTACTAAGGAAATGGTGGACATCGTACTCGATGCCCTGCACGATCCTCATAAGACGCGACCAGAAGGCGAATGCATCCTGGGTGAAATCGTGCGACGGTAAGTATCTCCAAATTTTATTGTTTGATAAAACACCTGAAGTTCATGGTATCTGTGCGTAGATTTTGGGCTCGTGCAATCCAGACCGCGAGCTCATCTTCTCAGCGTCATTTCCTTGACAGCTACACCGCATATCTTCGTGCAGTAGTCGTCGAGGCTCGGGACCGCGAGCATAGTCATTGCCGCAGTGTCGATGATTATCTCAAGCTCCGACGAGATACGTGTGGTGCTAAATCTGCTTTCGCAATATATGAAATGGGAATGGAGTTTCCTGACGAAGTGTTCTACCATCCTATCATCGCGGAGCTGGTTGAGTGTATCGTAGAACTGATTTTGATCGACAACGTAAAGTCGTCTTCAAGTTGTGACTGACAGCCTGCTGAAGACTTTCATAGGACATGGCCTCGTACAACAGAGAGCAATCAACTGGGGACGAAAACCATAACTTGATCACTGCCATTATGTTGGAACTTGGCCTCGACAGAAGCGGTGCGATGGCTTGGGCAGCACGGTATCACACCGAAGTCGAGAAGCGGTTTATCGACGGTCTTGAACAGGTCCCTTCGTTGGGAATTTCTTGCACCGACGTCCTCGTCAAGTATTTTGATGGGATAGCAACCTGGGCTCGAGCAAACCACTGTTGGAGTTACGAGGGTCAAAGGTCACAACTAAGTCCAATTTGTGTGAATTATCACTTACCCTGCTTAAAATTTCAGATACTTTGGCACTAGGGGCACAGAGATACAGCGAAATAGGCTTGTTCCATTGTTACCAAAGGTAACTTGCAGCAACGCATCCTCGGCGGTGAAGGTCAATGTTGCCGATCTATCAAATATCGATGCCGCAGTGCACCGCGAGTGACCATATCTGGTTTTGTGAACACTCGGAATGCCAGGGCGGTACAACTTTTATACTAAACTGTTTGTACATCAGATGGTAGTTCACAATGCGCATGAATGTAACCTCTGCCTATACATGCAAATTGATGGTCTAAAGGGAATATCGACCAAGGAAATAGAATGCCGCAGTCTGCGTAGAGTCGAATGATGAATTCAAGGCATTGACAGTAACACTTAAGAGCTCAATTGTGTTGACATTGAAAGAGACCAGGGTCCAGGACGCTGACACAGACCCGAAGTCTGCCCAAGATCTGACTTGGCTTCAGAGTTTCCAACCGTACGTGCTAACTCTAACTTTCACAAGATATCGATGATGAATATTTGAATGTCTACTGTAAGTATGTAACGTCTGACACGATCTCGTCACTGCAACACTTCTCATGTACAATGTCATGAACAGATGGCCACCCGGTGGTACAGCCTAGTGAATTTAAGCTATTTGAACATGAAGAAGCCACTAGGAGTATCTGAATGGATTGATATCAGCCCATGCGAATGAATCCCTAAAGCATACTGAGACACAATTGTATGACATATTGTATCAATAAGATGCTGGGCCGTGTGGCAGGAATACGACGACAGCCAAAGCATGATGACCATCCCCTCCAAGACCCTGGATCGATGGAGAACTGAACGACAAGTTCCAGGTCTTTCCTTTGCCGTGGTCGAGTACCTTGCTGCGGCAATCTTCCGCGCCATGGGTAGAAACCGGCTGATTTGGTGAGCAGCATTTGCGAAGATAGTATGGAGAGAGGGCGAAACTCTAGCGTCTCCAGTAGGTTTCTAATGTCTTTCGAGTCAGCATAGCTACGAGGGCAGCACCGCCGTAAATTCGGCAAAAAAACCGCGCAGCAGTGGTGGATATGCTCATCATTGACGACAAAGATCTTCCCGTTAACCGAGCAGAAGTCCAGACGAAGTTACAGGGACGTACATTACGAAGAACGAAAACGTAATGCAGATCCTTTTTCCATTCAGCGATCTGATCGCGATCAGTGATTATGACAGAGAAGAGTCGCTGCCAAACTTTGAAGTAGCCGACTATGCTCCTTCTTCGGGGCTACGTCGCTATCAACGAGGTCGACTGATCTGTATGGTGATATCGGTGTCCGACGACGAAAAATTGGTCCTCAGTGAATCATTACATCAATTTACATGATTATTCGTGTCAGTGACGATGAGAATACTCGGATACTCCAAGTCGACTTACACACCGTGACCTTGTCACGTCATGTGATGCTAGATGCGCATGTCACATCGCGTTGTCACAAGTAAGAAGAAGTTCGGGACTCCGTCTTGCCATTGTTTATCCACAAACTCAATGGCGCGAGGAGGTCGAGGCACTTTTGGGCTAACATCCAGTGGTAGAGGTCGCGGGTACAGAGGCAGTACTCGCGGAAACTCACACTTTCGTGGTCGTGGACGAGGTCGCGGTCGTGGCGGGGCGAATACAGCAGGTGATGGTCCAGCCCCGCAGCGGGAAGATGATGGAACGCAACTAGAAGAACGCTTTGAACGGGTTCGAGAGAGCGACGAGATTGATGAGAAGCTGGGATTTATGAGAGTGCAAGAAGGTGCGAGGAGGGAGGGCTGGTTGATTAACATGCATCCCGTGAGTGCCGCGTTTGGCGTTTAAGGACCCAGTTCATTCATTCACAAACATCTTCAAGACTCTAATAAAGGATACGGACTACCCGGGTGGAAAGGCGGCAGTCGATTTTTACTTCATTCAAGATGACGGAGGAATGTTCAAGTGCACAATGCAGTACGAGCCTTACTTCCACATAGCATGCAAGGTGAATCTCCGTACCTTCCTTGAATAAGGAATATCTATGTAATTAACCACATTCTACAGACTGGGTCAGAGTCTTCTGTTGAAGAGTGGTTACAGAAGCGGTTCGAAGGCTTGATTGTACGGATCGTGCGGGAGAAGAAAGAGGACCTGAAGCTGCCCAACCACCTCATGGGTCATCGCCGCTTATACCTGCAGCTGTGCTTTCGAAACGTGAGTGACCTTCTGGCCGTGCGACGGGACGTAGCCCCTCTCGCACTTGCAAACGGGGCAAAGCGAGACGCGATCGACGCGTATGCAGAAGTTGTAGCGGCAGCGAGCACGAGTGTAGAGATTGAAGGGGAGTGGGCGGAGGTCAGCAGAAGCAATGCAACTAACTACAGGGACCGAGATGCACCGTCATGCATCGTGGATATCCGCGAGTTTGATGTGCCTTATTACTTGCGAGTGGCCATTGACAACGAGATGCGAGTGGGACTATGGTATGGAATCACGTTTACAGCTGGACAGCCTTCGTTTGTGCAGATGAAAGAGAGGGTGAAACGCGCGGACCCCGTCGTGATGGCCTTCGATATCGAAACCACGAAAGCGCCGTTGAAGTTCCCAGATGCGGCGGTGGACCAGGTGATGATGATTTCATACGTGGTGGATGGTCAGGGGTTCTTAGTCACGAACCGGGAGATCGTAAGCGAGGATATTGATGACTTCGAGTATACGCCGAAGGAGGGGTACGAGGGCCCGTTCATAATCTTCAATGAGAAGGACGAGGTGATTCCGTCGTTTCTGTGTTTACCTTAGACTCACATCTCTCGCAGGCAGCTACTATAATGCGTTTTTTCAACCACATCCAGGATGTGAAACCTACGGTGATGGCAACATTCAATGGCGACTTCTTCGATTTTCCATTCCTCTATGAACGTTCCAAGGCAAACGGGTTGGATATGTTCTTGCTGACGGGGTTCGCTAAAGATAACGAGGATGAATTCAAGTCCCGCGGATGCGTGCACATGGATTGCTTCAGGTGGGTAAAGCGGGACTCATATTTACCACAGGGAAGCCAGGGCTTGAAAGCAGTCACGACAGCCAAGCTTGGGTACAATCCAATTGAACTTGATCCAGAGTTGATGACACCGTGAGTCTGTTTTTTTATCTTTATTATGTTTTTTTTAAGCTGTGTATGTGTTACATCGCCCCTAAATATTCTTCTCTGTTTTGCTCAATTTTTCTGTTGTTCCACGTGTTTTAATCCTGACATTGTTGACGTGTTCTTTGCAGCTATGCGATGGAGCAACCACAAGTCCTTGCGCAGTACTCTGTCTCTGATGCAGTAGCGACGTACTACTTGTACATGAAATACGTGCACCCCTTCATTTTCTCACTATGTAACATTATTCCGCTCTGTCCGGACGAGGTCTTGCGAAAAGGAAGTGGCACGCTTTGTGAGACGCTCCTAATGGTATGTTCGAGACCTTTGCGGATTTAAGTTATAGCTGACTTCGCACATGAACTAGGTCGAGGCGTACCGTGGGCACATCATCATGCCAAACCGCCACGAGGACGCGCATCTGAACATGTTCGAGGGCCACCTACTTGCATCAGAGACCTATGTCGGGGGTCACGTCGAGGCACTCGAAGCCGGCGTATTCCGCAGCGATATCCTTACAGACTTCAAGATCGTACCTGCAGCCGTGCAACAAGTAAGCTTCCGGTCACAGTGGAACCTACCCCAGACTTACGTCTAACAGCTCATTGACGACCTTGATGCCGCACTCACCTTCTGCATTACCGAGGAGTCCAAATCCTCCCTGGAAGATGTGACCAACTATGACGAGGTCAAGTCGCAGATACAGTCGGCACTCGAAGCATTACGCGATACCCCAAAGCGCACGGACAAGCCGCTAATTTACCACTTGGATGTTGCAGCGATGTACCCGAACATCATGCTTTCAAACCGCTTGCAGCCAGATTCGATGGTTGATGAGTCTGTGTGCGCGGTGTGCGACTTCAACCGTCCCGGAAAGACATGCGATCGACGGCTCGAGTGGGCATGGAGGGGAGAGTTTTTCCCTGCGAGGAGGGACGAATATAACATGATTAGGCACGCCCTAAATCAGGAGACTTTCCCCCCGAAGAGGCCTGGGGGCCCGCAGAGACGGTTCCCAGACTTAACAGATTCGGAGCAGACTGCGTTGCTGCACAAACGCTTGGGTGACTACTCTCGAAAGGTATACAAGAAGATCAAGGACACGAAGGTGGAGACAAGGGAATCGATCGTGTGTCAGCGGGAGAACCCCTTCTATGTCGACACAGTGCGGCGTTTCCGTGACCGTCGGTATGAGTACAAGGGGCTGCACAAAACCTGGAAGAAGAATTTGGACACCGTGGTCAGCGAGGGACGCTCGATCGCAGAAGTCGATGAGGCAAAGAAGATGATTGTGCTCTACGACTCCCTGCAGCTTGCGCACAAATGTATCCTTAACTCGTTCTACGGGTACGTGATGCGCAAGGGTGCGCGGTGGCACTCCATGGAGATGGCGGGGATTACCTGTCTCACAGGCGCAACAATCATCCAGATGGCGCGCGCGCTCGTCGAGCAGATCGGTCGCCCGCTGGAGCTCGATACGGATGGAATTTGGTGCATGCTTCCTGGTGTCTTCCCGGAGAACTTCAAATTCAAATTGAACAACGGGAAAGCCATCGGGTTCTCGTACCCGTGTACGATGCTTAACCACCTTGTATATGCCCGCTTTACCAACCACCAGTACCACGACCTGAACGCCTCCACCGGGGAGTACGTCGTGCACAGCGAGAACTCCATTTTCTTCGAACTAGATGGGCCGTATAAAGCTATGATTCTCCCGTCGTCGAAGGAGGAGGATAAGCTGTTGAAGAAGCGGTATGCCGTCTTTAATGACGATGGGTCGCTTGCGGAGCTGAAGGGGTTTGAGGTGAAGCGTCGGGGAGAGCTCCAGTTGATCAAAATTTTCCAGTCACAAATCTTCGAGAAATTTCTTCTGGGAACGACGACGGAGGAATGCTATGGCGCGGTTGCGCAGGTTGCGAATCAGTGGCTCGATATCCTTTATAGCAAGGCTGACACACTGACCGACGAGGAGCTCGTTGAACTCATTGCTGAGAACCGTAGCATGTCCAAGACGTTGGCGGAGTACGGAGGACAGAAATCGACCTCTATCAGCACCGCTAAGCGACTTGCTGAGTTCCTTGGTGACCAGATGGTCAAGGACAAAGGTCTTGCCTGCAAGTTTATCATTTCTGCAAAGCCCAGCGGAGCGCCAGTCACGGAGCGGGCGGTTCCCGTCGCTATATTCTCAGCAGAGGAGAGTGTTAAGCGCACTTACCTGCGTAAATGGCTCAAAGACCACAGCCTCTGCAACTTTGATCTCAGATCCATCCTCGACTGGGAGTACTACGTGGAGCGTTTGGGCTCAGTCATCCAGAAGCTTATCACCATCCCTGCCGCGATGCAGAAAGTCTCTAACCCTGTTCCTCGTATCCGCCATCCTGACTGGCTGCACCGCCGTGTTGCAGGCGCTGTAGACAAGTTCAAGCAGAACAAAGTTACCGATTTTTTCACCCGTGCCTCTGCGGACTCGCAGGCTCAGACACAGAATCCAACAATTGACGCAGAATTAGACATGGAGGATTTCGGACAAGATAAGACCTCGGAACGCCCGCGCATTGCTATTGTCAATCGGAAGTCCCGAAAACGGATGCCTGAGCCTGACGAAGAAGCATCAAACGAAGAAGCTCCACTTCCTGACCCTACGATCAGCTATTCCGCGTGGATCAGGGCCATCAAACCACGCTGGAAGAAACAGCGGAATGCTCGTTGGGGAAACACTGGTGACGCTATCGTGCCTTCCATGTTCAAAGGTGCCCGGGTTCGCACAACACAGCGATGGGACATTGTGCAAATCCGTCCCAGCAAGATTCCCGGGCGATTCACCCTATGGATATCCGTCGATGCTCAACTGGTGCCTGTGCCTCTGCGCATTCCTCGCGAATTTTTCTTGCACCTGAAGACACCGCCTCGCGACAGCCTATTTCAACCAGAGTACTATGCCTTCGAGAAGGTTGTCCGCCACCTTCCTCGTGATATTCTCTGTTCCAATCTCTATCGGATTTCTGTCAAGGAGGATGTTTATCAGGAAATTCAAGAGCATTTCATGGACCTTATGAATGATCCCAATGTCGATGGCGTCTTTGAGCGGCAGGTACATCTCATCCGCACTTTGATCGGATGGTATACTCACAGCTGTTTAGGTTCCACTAGAGATGCGTGCCCTCCTCAAACTAGGCAAGACATGTACTACGGACGAACTCGGCATGACTCTGAACCGTGCTCAAAGCAGCGGTGTCGATTTGTCCCAACTCGACCGAGCCAGCGCCTCCCTTACTCGCAGAATATACCTGGATGGCGGTCGCTCGGGGAAGTATATCTTCCTGTATCATGCATGTTCTAGTACATCGCATGTCCACGTGTTTGCGATGTTCATGCCTAACGGTGCCGTCAAACTTCACCTTGTTGATCCCGCTCCCCGTCGACAACAAATCCCCCGTCTCCAAGAGTTGTACCAAGACCTTTCGGCAAAGCGACAATCCAAATATGGAAACTGTTCGCTCGACTATCCCGTTTCATGTGATTTCAATACGACATATCACAATAAGGATACGACAGCCCTCAAATCCATCTCCAGAGAACTCGGACTCCTGGAAAATATGTCCTACACTGTCGTGATTTCATCTATCAAGGATCAAATTTACTTTGACACCTGGGTCCCAAAGCTTTCAAAATTCCCTGTTCTTTCAATGTCAAAAGCGAAAGCAGTCCATACGCTCAATGTTTTCCCTTGGCAACCCGACGTCGCCCAGAAGATGGTCCAGCGGTACCTATCACTAGGAACCTGGCTGGATCGCTCAATCGCCCTAGCGGATTATTATGATGTTCCTATAGGTCACATCGACGGTGATCAACCACTATTGTTGTCGGACATTAGCTTCGCCCGGCGACTGATTCAGCAGGACATTGTCCTTTGGTGGTCCCCGTCGGAACGTCCAGATCTTGGTGGAATCGAGGATGATAATAAACCAACCGAAGACGTACAGCACACAGAGTTTACATCGCCTGGATGCTATTCCAATGTTTGTCTAGAAGTCACTGTTCGCAATTTGGCAGTGAACTCCATCCTCCATTCTGTCGCTGTCAATGAGCTTGAAGGCAGTGGCGGAGCAACTGCATTTGATTCCGTGTCCCGGACACTGGATGAGTTCTCCGGAGGCGAGGCTCAGCGCGACCTTACCCTCGGAGAATCAAATATCTCAAGTCTCACCTTCGGTATCCTCAAGTCGATGGTCAAGGCATGGTTGCTTGACAAAGTCCAGGGAAATTTCGAAAGCCCAGCCACGCTAGCAATTGATCACTTCTGGCGCTGGATCAATACGAGTGCTTCCCATCTTCATGACCCAAATATATATCACTTCGTTCATGGGCTCATGAGGAAAACGTTCATCCAGATGCTGGCTGAATTCAAGCGACTCGGATCTCACGTCATCCACGCGGACTTTGGCCGAATTTTGCTAGCGACGTCGAAGCCTCCAGGCACCGCTCACGCATATGCCACCTACATAACCACAGCAGTGACATCACACGAACTCTTCGAACACATGTACCTAAAAACAGAGCGGTTTTACGACTTCCTTCTCTTCATGGACTCTGCGAACATGGGAGGAATCGTGTGTGAAGACCCGCTGGCTGTTGACCCGCCAGAAGAGCTCACCATCGAGACTCGGTGGAATATTCAGACTTTCCTACCACCCCCTATCCAAGACGATTTCGGTGCCGTCATTCAATTCTTCATCGTCGAGCTTTTCAAGATTCGGCAGAAGCATAACGAAGGTTCAAAAGTACCCTTCCGAGTGCTTCAGAATCTGGCTCCCGAGCCCACCCAGCCTGACCCGAGCAAAATTAATGAGGTTGACGCGACACGGGAGTTTATCGCCAGGAAACTCACACGCAAGTTGCTTCGGTTGGTTGGTACTATCCAAGCCAAGCAAAGAGACGCCTCCGTGGACGAAGAACTGAATGCTCAGTTCCAGTTCCCTGTCCTCCCTGGTTCGCATCTCAACATGACAAATGCGCTTCTTGAATTCGTCAAATTTATCTGTACCGTGCTTGGCCTCGCCACTGATTACCAGGTTGAGATTGGTTTGCTCAAGCGTAACCTCCTCGACCTTGCTGGTGTGCGCGAGTTTGCCAATGAAGCCCTTTTTCGCAACCCATGCGAGCCGCTCAAACTGTCTAATGTCCCTTGCCGGCATTGCGATACGCTTCGTGACTTTGATTTCTGCCGCGATCCGGAACTCATGCCATACGGTCTTGATGGTGCTAGGCCACGCTGGATCTGCGGGGGTTGCGGAGGAGAATACGACCGTATTGCAATTGAGATGGAGTTGGTCAGACTAGTGGGATCGCTGGAAAGAGCGTTCACGCAACAAGACATGCGCTGCGGCAAGTGCAAACAAGTTCGCTCAGACAACGTGTCGCGATATTGTCATTGTTCTGGACCATACCAGCTAGTCCTCAGTAAACCTGAATTCAGGAGAAGGTTACGCACAATTGTGAATGTAGCAATTGTTCACAATCTCTCCAGACTTAGAGTGAGTCCCTCGCACTATTATCCTTTGAGATGATCTTGAATCTTTGTGCTGTCTCAGGAATGTGCTCGAAGGACACTTGAAAGTTGGTGACCTGCATGTATTCAGTTGCTTGAATTCTTGTAGCTTTAGTCGGAGTATGTAACACTATGCTATTATGGGTCTTTGGTCCCGTGAACTTCACTAGCACCGATGAGAGGTGGAGCTACCAGTTATCGTTGTACCTTGAAACACCGGCATGTGATCTAATTACGGCGGACTTAGGTTGCCGGCTTTCACGGCGCCGTGCACTGTATAACGAGTTGCGGCCTAGAAAGAAGTCAACAGAAGGAAATCTGAAGGATGAAAGATTTTACTGACGGCCATATGCACCCGATGCATAATGTCTAGATAATGTCGCCTGAAGCGAAGGGATTACAAATATATATCATGGTCATCTACACAATGTACAGCTCAGCCCTGGGCCTGAGGTGCGAAAATACCTCGATGGCTCAATATAAGGAGGGAAGAAAGCATGAAAGAAGGACACCGATCGAGATTCAGAAGAGTAAAGTAATAGAACTACATCAGAAATGTGAGGTTTGTCGCTGAACGCCTTGGGCTTATCATGCGATTTTACAGACTTACACTAGCTGAAGTTGAACATACTCTACTCGCACGAATCTTTGACACTAAGACCTTCATGCATGCTGACGAAAGTAGAGCCGCCAGCTGTCGTTTCACCCGCATCAGGCGTGCAACGCAAATCCGCGAGTGGGAATATTCCATCGATGATCACGGAATCAGACTGACGGCTTTGCCGCAGATTGAATAAGATACGGGAGGCTAGTACCCCGTGTATCACGAGTTGTGGTCTGAGAGAAGTGAGCGGAAAAACCTGTGAGATGAAGGAATTCACTAACGCATCCATGATGTCAGTGTAATCGCCCTGTAGGTTGAGCATTTTAGTACGTCCCATGGATCCAAATGCACAAAAACTCACAGGAACGCCCAGGGCGACAAAAATATTTGTGATGGATGCCACTGAACGACCCTTGTTAACCCGTATGAGTTCATAAACAAGATGACGTACTTATGATGCAGGCCATGTATATCATCCCATCGCGATACAGGATGGTGACGAGGCGACTTCGAGCACCTCTGTAGAAGTGTAACCTCTTGTATACCGTAAGGATCATGAGAACTACGATATCTCAGGTTAACAGTTCGGGTATTTGGTGGCATCAATTAGGTTTTACCTAGCTCATAAAGGATCAAAAAACCGTACTGTGTGGCACTACTCTTTCCGCTTGCAAACACGCAGCCTGTTACGTTAAACCCTGGAATAGGTTAGCAAAAGTGCTCACTCGATATGATAAAGTGCGGGTGTGACTACCTGTAGGGGGAGCAGGATGAAGGATGTTCACAGCTTTTGTCACTCCGACAGCCCCTGCGATGCAGATCTGTCCACATGCAAATTAATTTTGAGCGACACATCATCAAGTTGGCACTTACCGCGGCAAGGACGATAAGCCACACCAGTAATGTCTTGCTCTGATGCCAAAAGGCAAATGTGCGAAAAATAAGCAGGCCTGCAGAGTAGAGAATGAGCGTGCTGGTTAGAAAGCGTCATCAGGCCGACCTTCTGCAGCGATGATGCTTATCATATGTGAAGCTTGGTTATTGTTCAATGTCCACGCTCAACTCGAGTCCGTCCTAGCGTTGCTCACCGTATGAGACATTGTTGAAAGTCACACACTGAAAAGAACAGTCAGTGAGATTTCTCACTAAATCGCGAGTTCACGAACGCTTGAGTACTTGGACCGGTTAGCCAGCGCAGCTTGAATTTCATCAAGGAGCGATCTATAATGCAAGGATTTGCGACTCACCGAAGGTGGTCATGGCAGTACCGATCAAGGTGACATAACGAGCAAGGGTGAAAGTAACTCTAGTGACGTCCCACCTCCTACCCCAGATCAACTGGACCTGCGAGCTAACTTAGTTCGCATCTGGCTCAAACGTCGTCACAAACCTCTTGTGTAATCGTCAAGCAGTAATCGAAGATCTAGAATCAAAGATGAGAAGAGCATCAAGGGTGACCGGAATTCAGACGCTTACCGCGACTGTCATCGCTCCCACTTCTCCATCGTCAGATAAAGCGAGTGATAGTGGTGAAGTGCATACCTGTGAAATACTATCGAGTCCAAGACATTAAAGCCTATTCGGACTACAG
Source organism: Suillus weaverae (assembly GCA_016767475.1). Classification (NCBI taxonomy): domain Eukaryota; kingdom Fungi; phylum Basidiomycota; class Agaricomycetes; order Boletales; family Suillaceae; genus Suillus; species Suillus weaverae. The sequence goes on from MU179305.1 coordinate 581,027, forward strand.
GCTGGAAGGAAATAGACTAACCTGCGTTGTCTGAAAGCCTACACTTGTAGCTGACATGGCGAAGATGTTCAGGGTGTCCTGGTGTACTTACTTTTGCCTGGATGCCTTTTAATACGGTCAACCATGAAGTTTTACTGAGTGCCATCTTAAGAACCGAGTCCCACAGCCCGGTAATCCAGTTAGATGGACGGGTATACACGATTTGGGGGCGATGTACAGTTGCAGCTTCAGGTCTGTGTCTAGAATTATCTTCATGCTCCGAGTTCACACCAACTGCAGGGCTAGATATTCAAGCGTTAGGAATGACGACGAGCCTTACCAACCGTTGATCCGCTTGCGGTTGTAATCAGGGGCACGCAGAAATTAGATGAAACAGTGACGATAAGGAGCAGATATTCGCGCGACCATGCGTATACACAGGTAGGATCGCACAGACAGGATATTTTAAGTCACTGACAAGTTCCGAGCCTCGGCGGACCCTGCTCTTCTTTATTAATAGGCCATAGTGGATCCTCCGGACGAACGTGGGTTGCCGCTGGAAGTCAATGAAGATCGATGAATGAGATACATATCTACAAAGTTCGTGCTCTCAGAAGGGATAGAAAGTGCCAGGTTGTTCAGGACTTGCCGTGAGTTTGAACAGTTGGGCCCTTGGCACGATGCGCCATCATGAATAGGTCCAACAGGACGACATCGCCCAACAAATCTTCGGCGTGAAAAATCAAGATGGAGTACAATGAAGGCTGTAGATCAGCGTCAATGACAAAAATAAACTAGGGATTTGAACCTGCCAAGCTCGTCACATCATGATGAACACATAGTCGGAAACTCTTTTGGAAGCCGTAGAAATGACATGCAGGATCAGCATTAATCTTCCAATAGCCATCCCCGGAAATCTCTTCCATTCCCCACAACACCCCCACCAGTGATGACGCTCGTCCATAACTTGAAACTCTTCTTGCAACTGCGACCCGTTGCTTCTTAGCATTTGACTGCCTGCAATAGCTGGACGCCATCGACCCAGAATTGTGCGATCATGAGCTCACCCTCGAGCCCTGACTCCTCTGAAGGCTTGTCGAGTGAGGACTGAGGAACATTCATAAACAGGACGCACAGCACCGGCGAGGACTGGTTGGTTGACGAGTGTCTCGAGTACGCGGGCAGCATAGTAAGCCGTCGAAAAGCAAGGCGACAATTGGGCATGGGCCATTCCGGCGTGGAGTGGTGGGCTAGCCAGAGTGAGGGACATGGAAAGAATGATTGCGTATCCCAGGGTGGACGAACGGGGAAGACTTGGGGAGGACCCGCGCAATGCGCATACTGCAAGTATACGAGTACGAAGTTTTTCTGGAAATGAAGATAGAATTTAACCTGTGTAGACCTATAAAGTATTGAAACTGAGGTATTCAAAGAGTAGACGGTTCTAGACCAAGTAGAATCCAATACTGGTCGAACACCTTCACCCGCACGTGACAACATTAGAGTCTGGATCAGCTTACCCCGGCTTTTATGTACTCACGATATTTCTTCGTTCCGTAACTTCCGTTGCTGCCGAATCCCGATCCGCTCCCGCAAAGAAATGACAGAGCCAGATGCCCAACGCTTGGAAAACGTGATCGTCGTGCGTCCAACACTCACTGTGCAGGAAAAAGGGATGTTTAGTCTCCGCTCATACGAAGTTCGAGTCCGAGAGCCACTCCAAAGGCTCTAAAAGCTCCGAAACCCCCATCGATGCGGGGTTAAACCCATATCGCCTCGCCATTCCAAAGACGTGGAAGTCGATGTTCGCGTACGCGTCAGGCGCTCGGTGGTGGTAAACTACGTGGACGAATCTAAGCCTGCGAGTCCGTGTGGGGCACTGAATCTGAGGCACTGGCGCCTAACAAGCATAACAAAGAAGGAATCTATCTGCTACGGGTGACTACCCAACATGCGACATCAACGTATATATACCCACCTAGTCTTACTATCGGAATGTCAGGGCTTCTCACACTCAGGTTTTCCCCGTTCAGAACAAAGATGCACATATCATATCCGGTGAGTTGTTCAAGCTTTCCTCCTGTTAGCCGAATTGTGTAGCCATCGTTGGCTATTCAATCAGTATATCGATAGAGTCCTATCGATCAAAACAGTACAACTGTCGCAAACTATTATATGAGAGACGAGCGACCTCATAGAAGAAAAAGTATGCCACGAAAACAAGGAGAGGATCGAGATCCAGACCTCACAGAACACATTTAGGCGCACCAATGTCGCGTTCCTTGATCAAGCTTTGACGATCGCGTATTTTCCACTGGCCGGGTCGCGCTCGAGGTTCCAAGTCGTGTTCTTGGCAAGTGCAGCGAGGTCATGCGACCAGATCGCGGGGGCCTCAATGGCATTTCGTATGATTTCGGTCTCTTGACAGGCCGACGTAACGTAGGCGCGCAGGACCGGAGCGAACTGAGCAGTGACGTGACTGCCATCTCTGCATTGGTACTGTAAGTGCTCTGAAGGAGGAATGGAAGAAAGATAACATACCTAACATCGTTGAAGTAGAGTACGGGTGTGGGTATGGAGTCTCCCTCGCTCATGAAGCCTGGAGACGGACAATGCAATGAGGCGAAAGAAAATGAGAAAATGATGGTCACAAACAGACTGCGATGTCCTGAACATCCCCAGTGTTGTTCATGGCCTGCAAGACACCAGAGGCTCCCGCCTGAGGGGGCTACACGAGAAATTCGTGAGTGGTAAAAATAGAGATTGACGAAAGCCAGACTTACAGAGAAATGATAGACATCGTCGGCCTCGGTCAGGGTCGTTTTCTCGCTGACCTGTATCATGACTTACATTGGTGCTAGGAATTGCAGAGCAGATGAGAGTCGCTCACATCGATCTTAACGCAGGATTCAGCGCCGATGATGTTCCCATCCACGACCTGCGGTTTGGAGAAAGCAAGTCTATACGTTGGATAAGCATTGTATATGAGCACTATCTGCGTCTTCTGTCTTACTGGCTTGTGTAGGTTGCGTGAGCCTTGCATAGACCTGGAAAGAGGGGTCATATGTAAGTTGGCAGCTGGAAAATGAAAGAGTAGGAACACCCACCCGTCTTCCCGAACATGCTGACTCTGAAAAATTGCAAGTTTGAAATCGTCGTGGGCAAAGGCAGGCACACTTACTTCCAAACTACAGGGAAGAAATCCTCGTAGAGGCCTTCCATGTCGGCATCGAAAGTAAGCACGATCGCCGCATTCCTGCCGAGGTCGTTGCTGCGAGACGACGGCGAGTCGGGTGAGAAAGTTATGCAGGTGATAGCGCAAAGACACTCACGACTGGAAGGTCAAATTCCTGGTGAAGAGGTGTGACATTGTTTCAGAATGTTAAACACAAAGTATACTAGTCGAAATTGAATGTGGATTGAAGAACTTGAGTTCTGCGGTTAGAGTCTCAGCAAGGAAGTTTTTATATGTTTCGAGGTTCGCATAGGCTGTACCTCCTTCCATGGTTTGCGATTTGGCCAGGGTCCCCTTTGATGGGCTTTCTCGTACCTTCGTGCCTTGGTACCTGCCGCTGGCCACCTAATGCATTATGCCCCCCTTACTTCGGTTTGCCAGACAATGATGAATTGCCAGTTTCGAGTTCTTGGCCCGTCCTGTGCCTTCAATGTCCCCGGAGTGCCGGCCGCTGCCAGTAGGGACCTTAAGTATGCGCCCTTCTAATCTGCAAGGTGGTAACAAATGCTGGCCCTTGACTTGCTAGACAGCCAACTTCTCCACGAACCCCTCTTTCGTGGCGTTGCGCGCTCGGAAGTTCGTAGCTGCCGTTGGCACTCCCGTGCCTGTCCTTCATACCTTCTCATTGTGCTCCTTTCATAACGTCACAGGTGAACAGCGATCAGTACTGAGATTTGATAGGTAGACGACATTGAAACGTTAAACAATGGGCCTATACCTGTAGGGAGTTGAGTGACGGTTACAGTCGGTCGCAAGTACATAGAGTATTTTTTGGACTAACCTACTAGCATTCTATAAACAGCTGTAATTGCTTCTCATTTTCGTTCGATGAACTTCCGAAGTTCCGACAGCGTGATTGAACAATGAAATTGCACTAACTAAAAGGATGATCGAGTAAATATTATGGGTGGGCTGCCCATTTATGTAGACTGATCAGGCATTGATGTCTGAAAAACAAGCACTTTGTGATGAACGGCGGAATCTATTTTTAGTGGTATTCAAAGTCAAGAAAAGACAACGCTTGGAAAGTAACGTTTGCTGGTGTTCACCCGATAGCGGAGTTTTGAACGGAAATTCAATTTCGCACGTTTGCGAATAAGTGTACCACAGGAGTCATCGAGTCATCCTCAGTTGCACTGGAAAAGCCAACGACCGAAGGAGTGTGCATCAATGAGGCTTCAGCGGGGCTAGAAGAATTGAAAGGCCCAAATTCATGGGTCTGGCCAGCAGAGGTTTTGATATATTCGACAAGAGCCTTCCTCTACATATGTAAATGCAACCATCTTAGTACAATTTGAAAATGTTAATTTATGGATGCATATTGATGAAAGTAGAATCAGAAAAAATAACTTAAGAAGCGTGGATGAAGACAATTGTGGGGGCTAGGGATCTTCGCCGGATGCGCAAAACTACGTTTCTAAGGTCCCTGGGTTTGTATTGACAAATACGATACTATGGCCTCCAGGTGTGCGACACATGTCAGCGAGAGGCATACTTCCGTCAATGACCGCAGAATCATACTGATAGCTCTCACGTCGCAGATTGAATAAGATACGGGAGGCTAGCACTCCGTGGATTACGAGTTGTGGTCTGAGAGAAGTCAGCGAAAGAACCTGCGAGATGAAGGAATGCACTGACGCATCCAGGATGTTAGTGTAATTGCCCTGCAGATTAAGCATTTTAGTAAGTCCTGTGGATCCAAATGCCTAAAAACTCACAGGAACAACCAGGGCGATCAAAATATTTGCGAAGGATGTCACTGAATGACTCTTGTGAGACCCGTTTAAGTCCATGAACAAGAAGACATACTTGTGATGCAGGCCATGTATATCATCCCATCGCGATAAAGGGTGGTGACGAGGCGAGTTCGAGCACCTTTGTAGAAGTTGAATCTCTTGTATATCGTAAGGATCATGAGCACTGTGACATCTCAGGTTAACAGCTTCGGTATTAGTAGCATCAACTTGAGTTACCTAGCTCATAAATGATCAAAAAACCATACTGTATGGCGCTGCCCTTTCCACTTCCAAACGCGCAGCCTGTCGAGTGGGGCCCTACAACAGGTTAGCAAAAGTGCTCACTCGATATCATAAAGCGCAGGTACCTGGAGAGTCAATGGGATGGAAGATGCCCACAATTCTTGACACCCCAACAGCCCCTAGAATGGAAAACTGTCCAAATGCAAATTTGGGTTTAATCGGTGGGTCATCAAATTGGCACTTACCGCAGCAAGAACGAGAAGCCACACCAGCAATTTCTTATTCTGATGCCAAAAGGCAAATGTGCGACAAATAAGCAGGCCTGAAGAGTAGATGATAAGCATACTAGTACTGGTTCAAAACGACGAAAGCGCCATCAGGCCGACCTTCTGCAGCGATAATGCTTATCAGATGTGAACCTTAATGAGTGTTCAATTTCCACGCTAGAATCGAGTCTGTCCTAGCGCTGCTTACTGTATGAGACATTGTCGAAAGTCGCACACTGAAGGAACAGTCAGTGAGAGTCTAATTCAAATCACGATGTCGCGAACGCTTGTGTACTTAGACCGGTCAGTCACCGCAGCTTAAATCTCATCAAGGCGTGATACATGATGCAAGGACTCGTGACTTACCGTACGTGGTCATGGCAGTACCCATCAAGGTGGCATAACGAGTGAGGGTGAAAGTAATCCTAATGATGCCCCACTTCTTTCCCCAGATCAACTGGACCTGCGAGCTAACTTAGCGCGCATCGGACTCGCTCGAACGGGGTTACAAACCTCTTGTGAAATCGTCAAGCAGTAGTCGAAGATCTGGGTTCAAAGATGAGAAGGACATTAAGGATAACTGCAGTTTAGACACTCACCACTGCTGCCATCGCTCCAACTATATCCATCGTCAGACACAATGGGAGTGCTAGCAGTGAAGTGCATACCTGTGAAATACTATCAATGCGCAAAGGCGCTGAAACATGAGCATTCGTACTACGGGTTGGAAAGCTATGTATTCACCTGCGCCGTCTGAAAACCTATAGTGGTAGCTGACATGATGAAGATGATGAAAGTGTTCTTGGTGTACTAACTTTCACCTGCATGTCATTTAAGACTGTCAGTCACAGCCCCGGATCCAGCACCGCGCATAAATATTTCCTTTCAAGTCCGGTCAAATGTGTTGGACAGTGCACCGCGAACTGTTCCGAGGCTCTCTGATACGCAAAGTATATTTCAATAGTTGTCCCGTGCTTACGCTATATAGCACGCACCGTTCTTGACTTCCACACGAACCCCTTTGCCCACCAGCAATTATATACTATATTACTGAGAATGCACAACCGAAGACACTATACATTTCGAGATTCAGACAAAGAAAAGACTGTGCAAACTTACGAAGTTACGGATCTTCTGCCTGAAGGCGATTCCATGTATTATCATATAATGATGGATACGTGGATACCGCCACAGGGAATCGATGTAGATCGATGAAATTCTGAATGGGATGGATACTTACAAAATATCGTGGTATCAGAAGCGGGACACACGGATAGAACATCACCAGGTTATTGGGGACTTGCTGTGGGTTCAATCAGTTTCGAACGGTGCCTCACAATCGGTGCACTATCAAGAACAGGACGACATCGCGCAACAAATGTTCGGCATGGCGATGCACCACAACGGGGATGTGCATGTGTATATATCATAATCAGCAGCACCACGATGAGTTTGAACTGCTAAGCTCGTACCATCATGATGAACCGGATAGATAGATTCATTAGAAGTTGTCAAAAAAGATGATTAGCATCAATCCCCCAACAACCGCCCACTCTCCCATACGCCCTTACAAGTGACGACGCTCGGCCGTAACTTGAAGTTCGCCTTGTATGTGCAAATATGTGGACCCCATCAACCCAGAACGTACGATCGTGAGCCTGGCAGATAGTTCTCTCGAATCCTGACTTGAAGACTACAATATTTATTATGAGTAACGTTTGCTGGTGCCGTTCACCCGATAGCGGAGTTTTGAACGGAAATTGAATTTCGCACGTTTGCGAATAAGTGTGTCACAGGTATTTCTTGCAACCTTACATCCGTCGTCGTCGTCTTCGTCGTCGTTCACCAGAATAATGCTTACCGCCCGTGGCGTTACCCGCCTCTCACGGAGAGCGGCCAACAGTGCAAGAAACACAAGCCGGTTCATTAACACCGCCGCTTATTCTTTGTCGCGTGTCGCCGTTCCGTCCTCCTCCCAAAATCAAAATGCAGCCGCTCGTCCTTCGCGTGTATCAGCGCAACCCGGTGAGTTCTAAGTCTGGGATTGTTGTTCTTACCACTTACTGATGTTATATGGCTTTTTTCGCGTCGTTCTATTTGGACCGGATGAACTCGGGTTATAGCGCGGACATATGCAACGGAAGCGAAGGGAGCTGCGGGGACTGTGAAAACCGTCATTGGTGCCGTCGTCGATGTTCAGTTCGAGACCGATGCTCTTCCACCCATTCTCAACGCACTGGAGGTTCAGGACTTCCACGGTGGCCGTCTTGTCCTCGAAGTCGCATCACATCTCGGGGAGAACTCCGTCCGTACCATTGCTATGGATGGTACCGAGGGTCTCGTTCGTGGCCAAAGGGTAGTCGACACCGGCGCTCCCATCCAAATTCCTGTCGGTATTGCAACTCTCGGTCGCATCATGAACGTCATCGGTGAGCCAATTGACGAGCGTGGTCCTATAAAGGGTGTCAAACTCTCGCCAATTCACGCCGACCCTCCTCCATTTGTTGATCAGTCAACCACTGCCGAAGTTTTGGAGACCGGTATCAAGGTCGTCGACCTTCTTGCTCCTTACGCCCGTGGTGGTAAAATTGGTCTTTTCGGTGGTGCCGGTGTCGGCAAGACTGTGTTGATTCAGGAACTTATCAATAATGTTGCCAAAGCCCACGGTGGTTTCTCCATTTTCTGCGGTTAGTTTAACTCAATTTTTTTTGTCGCATCAAGACTTTATTTCCTTTATTTGATAGGTGTTGGCGAACGTACTCGCGAGGGTAACGATTTGTACCATGAAATGATTGAGACTGGCGTCATCAACCTCGAGGGTGACTCCAAGGTAGCTCTCGTCTTCGGTCAAATGAACGAGCCCCCTGGTGCACGTGCTCGTGTGGCTCTTACTGGCCTCACTATTGCTGAGTACTTCCGTGATGAGGAAGGCCAGGATGTGCTTCTTTTCATCGACAACATTTTCCGTTTCACCCAGGCTGGTTCTGAGGTGTCCGCTCTGCTTGGTCGTATCCCCTCTGCCGTCGGTTACCAGCCTACACTCTCAACTGACATGGGTGGCATGTATGTACATTTCTATGCTCACTGTAATATTGATTTGACCTTCAGTGTAGGCAAGAGCGTATTACCACCACTAAGAAGGGCTCAATCACTTCCGTGCAAGCAGTCTACGTACCCGCTGATGATTTAACGGATCCCGCTCCTGCCACCACTTTCGCTCACTTGGACGCTACCACTGTGTTGTCGCGTGGTATTGCCGAGCTTGGTATCTACCCCGCTGTCGACCCCCTTGACTCCAAGTCACGTATGCTTGACCCCCGTATTGTTGGTCAAGAGCATTACGAGGTTGCCACCGCTGTCCAGAAAATTCTTCAGGACTACAAGTCTCTCCAAGATATCATTGCCATTCTGGGTATGGACGAATTGTCAGAAGAGGACAAGTTGACGGTCAGTGAATACACGGACGAAAGTAATGCTGATTGCTGACGGAGACTAGGTCGAGCGTGCTCGTAAGATCCAACGTTTCATGTCACAACCCTTCCAAGTCGCACAGGTCTTCACGGGTTACGAAGGCAAGCTCGTGCCTTTGAAGGACACCATCCGCTCTTTCAGGGAGATCCTTTCTGGTACACACGATAACTTGCCCGAGTCTGCATTCTACATGGTGCGCACGCATATATAAATTTGATGTGATGTTTGCTGATGTGTTGAACAGGCCGGTACGATCGAGGATGTCAAGTCCAAGGCTGAGCAGCTCGCCAAGGAGATGGGTGGCAACTAGACAGGACATATTGTACTCGCTCTACTTACTCGTCCATTGCTGTTATCCACGTAGAATAGAGCTAGTCCATGGATCAAAGGTATCATTATATCTATATTGTGCTTTCGGCCAGATGTTGGTGTGCCACAGTGCCTTCCTTTGTCTTGATGGTAACTGAGGGTTTATACCAAGTTTGTACATGCAGAAGTGTACTAGGACCGGAACAGTGTACACACAATTCGGTGGTGAATAAATACTAATCATGTCAGATTATTAGGACCAGGGGCTTTTGTCTTGAAGACTCACCCATTTTGTTGAATCCACAACCTACATGCTTCGACGCGTAGTGTGGACGCGTGAAGTCACCGGCACGTGACCCGACGGGCACGCGGTTTGGTTCGAAATGGTCGCCAACGCGAATTTTGGTGGATGCCACATCTCTCATCGCGCCAAACATGTCCTCATCATCATCTCTAACGCTGAGCACGCTATTATCAACACTACACACACACCTCAATGCCCAAACCCAACTTCTGCCGACACTCCATGTTCAACTCGGGTTACCACAAACCGCCCTGGAAGACGAACTTCAAACATTACAGCATACCCTGACCAAAGCCGTCGAGTCTCAGATAGAGGTGCGGAAGAAACAAGTAGATGATTGGATAGGAAAATGCGAGGGAGTGGAGTCTGGTTGTGTTCGGTATTCGAGAGCACTGGGCACGCATGCTAAAGTTGCCGGATCGCTCAGCGATCTGAAAGCTGAGAAGGTCCTGCCAAGGAGATATGAAAGCGCCACAGTGTATCAGGAGAAACTAAGACAGGTCAGTCGGATCTTTTGTTCGTGTGATCTACTAAGATGACAGTCTCTTAGATCTATCACACGAAACTCGAGCAGCTCACAACGTTGACCAATCGCCTGAACGCTCTCGCACGGACGCTGGGCTCTCATTTCTTTCAACACGATATCTTAACTCCTGCGGTTGCTGCTACTGAGGAACTTGACAACCCTACAGCACTCCGAGATGTTATGCCTGAACGTTTCTCCAAACTTGAAAAGGAGCTTGTACGGGGAAAAGGCGAAGTGGTGAGCCAGTCTTTCCTTGTTTATCTCTATACCGCTGATCACAGGTTTACAGTTGAAACGACTAAATCAACTGGGTGAAGTCTTCACCCAGATCGACTGGCTTTATTCAGAACTAGGTATCAATCCACCCCCACCAACTGTCACAACACCGGTTGCCACTTCGTCTTCAACACTCGCTGTACCGAGATATTCTCTACCACGATCTTCATCCGCCGGTAGCACGCGTCTCAACTCGAGTGCAGATCCATTTGCGTCCTCAACCAACGGACCGTTGACTCCCACTCCTTCATCTATCGGTAAATCCGACAACCACATGCTTTGTTCATCGTCCTCTCCCCCGCAGCCCTCTATAGCCCATCCAGAAGTCCCCGAGTTCCCCGACGAACATGAATACCTCAGATCCCTCGGACGCTTCATCGAACTTCTCGACTCATCGCCACAAGACTCGTCACCTGGACCAATCTTGAATTCATGTGGTATTGAGCCGACGCAGGGGATCTTAGCTTGGGCTGATAGACTGCACGCCGAACTAAACGAACTCAAGAGGCGCCGCGAAGTGCACATCCAAGCTATGTATGACCAGCTGGAGGCGCTTTGGCGACGCATGGGTGTGGGCGAGGAGGCTATGGATGGTTTTGTCGAGGCGAATCGCGGGACGACGCCTCCAGTGGTCCAGGCGTATGAAGAAGAACTGGAGCGCATGATTGACTTGAAGCGCGAGAGAATGGGCGAGTTTATTGCTAATGCTCGCACAGAAATTGAAAGCCTGTGGGAGGAGCTCATGGTAGGAGAAGATGAGCGGAATGATTTTGCGGCGTTTGCTGATGGTGAGCTTGTTTTTGTCACCCTCTTCGTGAAGTTTTGACTGAGGTAATGTCGTAGATGAACATACGGAGGATTTGTTAAGCCAGCATGAGCATGAGATCGCCCGCCTGAAAGCAGAAGTGCGACTCAAGATGCCACTGCTGACATCAATCAAGAAGTACATGGAGATCTGTGAGGAAGAGAAGGAGCTAGAGCGTGTAGCCAGCGATCAGACACGTCTTCTAGGAAGGGGTGGGGGACGAGATCCCGGGAGATTGCTCCGGGAAGAGAAGATGCGAAAGAGGGTTGGGAAAGAGAAGCCCAAGGTTTGTCAATGCCTGTTCATACTCTCGACCTTCCGTCTAATTGTCATCCGAACAGCTTGAACAACAACTACTGTCATCGCTGCCTACATGGGAGCAAACGCACGGTCGAGCTTTCCTCGTGCATGGCGGAAGCATGCTCCAGCTGTTGATGGAGAATGCATCGGCGAACGAACAGGAGAACCGTAAAAGAACGCTTACTTCTCAGTATTCTGCGCAGGCGCTCAACAAGGGGGCTTCACAAAGCCTGAAGCCCGCCGCAGCCGCTACCAGTGGGGCAAATGTTGCTTCCAAAGGAGGATATGTCCCTGGAAAATCCAACGCATCTCATCACGGCGTGGTAACACCTGCCGTTCGGCCAGGATCGTCGATGTCTTCGAATACCCACGGAACTAATAAACGACAGAAACTCATCGATGGCACGCATCATACCGTAGCACGTCCAGGATCCCCCACAAGGGGCCGGACACCCAGCGGCAATTCAGCTCTCCCCCGACCAACTACGCAACACGCGCCGCCTATGACTTCCCATTCGAAGAACTCGCAGGGGTACACCGCGCTGGGATGGGGCCGCAATCCTTCGACGATGCCACGATCAACATCGCATACGAGCGTAACACACCTTAGCTCGAGCGTGAGCTCGCACTATCTTTCGAGCTCACGATCGTACAATTCAGCATCGATGGCGTCCAGTCATTCTAGGGAATCAGCCGCTAAAAAGACGGGTCGCATTCGCAAGGAGAGCTTCAAACCACGGCCGAGCATCGATGGCATTAGTGGGGGCGCTGCGGGATGGAAGAGCGGGTTTCGGGGGATGAGTGTTGCAGAGGAGGACGGATGCTGAGAATGACTTCCTGCATTTTTTTTCCCTTTTTATTTTTTTCTGATGATCTTTCAATGACCACTTTCGTTTATCATTCAAGCGCGGCGAACTTGACGGGCTAAACTTACGTTATTCGTGAACTATGTATGCCTTGTTGTACTCTACCTTCCAAGTTGATGGAGCCTTTGTTGGCCACTTTCGTTTCGTCCTCGTTATGAATCATGATGCATGATGGACTGGCAAATTGATTTGGGACAGGCGGCGGTGGCGGATGCGCACGCGTGTGATACTTATCGCTGTTTTATGTAAACTCGATGTTCAACTTGAAGTACACCCATAAGCCCATTGCGCTTGGTCACTCAGTACTCAGTACTCAGTGTCAATGCGGTTACTAAAGTCTTGATTCTCTTCAGGGAATCGACGACGTTGCATCGTGACACTCACAACAGGTCTATGTGTATCCTTGACATTCCGTGGGTCATGACATTATGTTCGAATGTTCTCCTGCGGCTGGGAGATAGTATCAGATTCGCGATCATGCCGCAAGGCGAACCTTGGGCTTGCTTCATACTAGTACACAGGTCACAAGTCCAGGGTTGATCATATGCAGCGCACGGTGGGCGCAAACAGTGATCGTCGCACCCCTTTATTGGGGTGCTCTTCGAGTCTTATCTATCGAGCGCTCTCTTGCTTTCTTCCACTTCCCACAAATCACTTCTGCAACTCACAATGTCCACCTTGCAGAATGCGCCAGCTGGTACACGTCGGGCACACCCCTTTCGCCCTTCTAGATTAACAGAGTCCTCACAACCTGATACCTCTTTCATCCTCAGAGACCTTGCAGACAAGGTAGCCAAGTTCAAACGGAGCACGGATACTCTCAGTCCTGTAGAAATTACGAACGTCAAGCCCGTTGCTTCATACTCATGGATCGAGGCTGCAACGCCAACGATCGCTGTCCCTGGTAAGCAAATAGTCCATGTCTGAGTAAGATCAGGTTGATCAACGTCCTGCTGATGCCACATAGGTTCTCCCAGAGTCTGGTTCACAGGCCCCCAGCGCGTCCCGGCTGACTCTGGAACACGCTTTGTAGACCAAAATGCATTCTACATGCGAAAAATGTCCCCCCTCATTCCCCTATTCGCAGCCATCGATGATATGGATCCTAGTTTCGACTACAAGCAGTTCGACTTTATCACGGACCGCAACAACCTTCGCAAGCTTCTCCGCTGGGCCAGTGCCTCGTCGGACGAGAAAGACTTTCGCATCGATGTCGATGTAGCGGGCTCGACGTGCTTGTTCACACGCCTTGAGGCACAGAACACGGACACCGTGCAAGGCTTTATGGGGTATGGACATGAATACGGGAAAGCGGCCACGAGAGTCACTCGCGGCTGCGAGAGAGCTACTGGACATCATCGGATGATTTCCATCGTAAGACTCTTGCGTTCTTAGCCGGGTCACTCATCGCAACGCATTGTATTTGATAGGACATTGGTGAACTGAAGATTCTCCTTCGATTCACGATTGAGGCATGCACGTCTCCCACCAATGACACGAACGATGAAGACGACCTCCTAGCAGCCTTCTCGGGCCTAGGTATTGGCGGAGTGTCTGCCTCCAGCAGCCGTGACACTAAGAAGCCTCAAGCCACGGTGCCAACCGTTCGTGGCGTGTCCATCACCCAAACAATTCCACGCAAAGTCGTCCCGCAAGCCTCTCTCATCGAGCTCAAGACACGCGCTGCCCGCCGAGAGATCGACTGGGCAGAAATTTATCCACAGGTCTATCTTTCTCAGACAGCATTCTTGTATATCGCGAAGCACGAACGCGGCAACTTCAATACCCTGGAGAAGGTAGAACTTGGCTCGGAGAGCATGCAGATCCATGCCCGCCGTGCTGAACAGGGCATCGCGAAGTTGAAACTCGTGCTTCAGGATATCTTGGATGCTGCGAAAAAGGAAGATGTGGGTGTTGGCTTGAGTTTGGTGGCAAAGGATGGCAAGTTGGCATTGTACAAGCGCCAGGAGGGGACTGGAAAAAGGCCGGGAAAAGACATCACAGACAAATTCAATTGATGTGGGATTACGTCCTGGTAAGTAAGTGGTACCAAAGCGACCTTCGACAATTCGCGGTGTAGGATATGGCTAAAGTGATACTTTGGTATTGTGATCGAATTTGAAAGACGTACTTCTTGCTGCACACAATGCAATGTCGGTGATTTGTAGGACCGATGGCTTGTCCATGCAAGTATTCAGTGCAAGACCTCAAGTAAGATTGCTAAGTCAAATTACGATCGCTAGAGACTCAACGTGGCCGACGCTGGGAAACGACAGACGAATAGAACTGAATTCAACCGCGTTCTCGTTGCAGACGAGGACGGATACCAGCTGACTTTGCAGGCACATCTTCATTGATAGAATACATTCTGTATTTGTTTTAGATGAGGGAAATGTCCCCCCTCTCGTGTCCTAGGCTATTCGCAGCTGTGAATCCCAGCTTCGCAGCAATTTGACTTCATCACAGATCACTATAGCCCTCGCAAGCTGCTCCTCCGCCAGGCCAGTAGCTCATCGGACGAGAAAGACTTCCGCATTATCCGTTCGCTCATATACAACCGAGCATACATATGTACAACCGAGTTCGATACCGGGGGCAGGCTCTACATATAGGGATGTCCGACATGAGGTCCCAGACCCTAAATAACAATATTTATTTGTTAAAAAGCTGTATCGATGTGTTTGTTAGCACAGAGAACGCATACACCTGGGTAGCAGAGTAGCTCACCACTAAAATACGAAGGACGCAGAAAATACAACCTGAAAGGGGTGAGCATAGTCAGCAAGCTCGAATGACAAGCGTTATCTGTGACTCACAGATGTATCGGCAGGTTTAGGCTTCATCTGACTGGATAATTGTCACACTGTCTCCAGGCCGCGCTTGAAATTCATGTGGACGGGATAGCAGTTCCATTGAAGTCGTCGATCGGTAGGTGTGCAAGAGCGGTTTCTCCCTGGTTGCTTGAAGATTGAATAGTATTCGAGAAGCAAGAACACTGTGTGCAACAATCTGAGGTCTAAAATGAGGAATGTGAGCTTTCGACAACATATATCTAGCTTGACCAGGCTAACGTGTTTAGCATCTCGCTGTACGAGAGCTAGGGGGTCTACTCAGTTCATCAAGGTCAACGAAAACAAACAAAGAACTCACAGGCAACACAGCGATAACGATCACATTGAGTGTAGATATCACTACAGAGATGTCAGTACGAAATCAATAGTAACAATAGGTTTAATACTCGTGATGCAGAACATATAGAGTAGTCCATCACGATAAATACTCTTTATCAGCGCATTATGAGAACCCTGATAGTGTCGATATCTCAAAAATGCAGTGGTGGACATCAGAACTAGAAGTGAATTATTGAGTAAGGAATTTTGAATCAATAGTCGCCTCACCTATCTCGAAGAACATCAAAATTCCATACGGGAAGGCACTACTACGAGCTCCCTCCAACACGCAAGGCGGGGCGACTGAAAGGATATGAATACTAAAACTAAGAAGTGAGCCTTGAAACCTTGCCTGGGCCTGGGATGTTGAAGTTGATGGGGGCAGCACTTAGAATCACACACGCCACCAAGATGACCTGCGCCATACGGGTCAGTGGTGCACAGGGAAATAGAGATACCATTGTACCAAACCAAAGGAAAGAAGAATGATAAGATAAGCCCTTTTGTTGCCAGAGAAGGCGTAGACCCTGGAAATCAATAAACCTGTTGTGCGAGTGTAAATTCATACTGTAACGTGGTATGCGAAAGCCAACCTTCCGAGGCAATGATGCCCAAGAAATGTATGCCTGCGAAATGTCATTGCCAGGTCATGCCATGAGAGCTATGTGGACCAACCATTTACAGCATCGTTAAAAGGTGCACACTATATGTTGATGTGAGTTGCAATTGGCGCTGCATAAACCAAAGGTGTACTCACATTTTGCGTGCCCCATGTCTTGACAGCAGCTGGTTAGGAATCAGATTTTGCGTGGTAGCGCACATCGGCGTATCTTACAGTACGAGGTCATAAGTGCACCAGCAAGAGGTACATATCGTGAAATCGTGAAGGTAATCCGAATGATTCCCCACTTCCGTCCCCAGCTCCATTGGACCTACAAGAAATATCAGCACCGAGGTATTGGTGACTGATTTGTCTGACTTCAGAGTGTAAGGTGACAAAGTAGTCATAAATCTGGACATATATCAGAGCTATAATGAGACTGAAGAGACACAACTTACTAGGACTGCTGATGCAGCGACTTTGGAAAGTCGTGAATAACGATAAGATTGTCACCAGCCCGACCTCACCGTTAGTATACTTTAATAATTAGATATATTAGAGAAAGGGTGAACGAAGGCAAGATTGGATTACCTTGGCTAACTGCAAACCGAAGGTGTCCGAGACTGACATTTTTCGAGTGGCGCAACGGGTGAATGGAACTATGGGGCAGCAAGTAGTTGTCAATAAGTACGGCGGGTAATAGTGTGCAGTGCAACCGTGACAGTGTTGCTACTGTAATACGGCTGTGACCGTTGACGGCAAGTATCGAGGACTGTGAGTGTGCAGTGACCTACATTATACATAGAACACTGGCACTCCCAGCGCTCAGATATGGAGGGTGCCTTGATGATCAGGATATCATGATGGATGAATTACGATATCTGGTTGCACTGCGTGATCGGAGCACAGGATTTATGATTGTTCGACTTGAAGAAGGTGATTCAAGTACACCATTGACATGATAAGCCTGCCAGTCGTGTTATCGAGACGAGTGATACCGTATTCAAGGCTCGATTATGTAAGTAGAACCTCGACAGGATCCGTCTAGTCTATCCGCATTAGTCAGACCAAATGAGAAGGAAGATAGTCGCCAGCGCGCTCCTCCATTTCCACCCCCTCGATACCGTAGCACTAAACATAGGTCTCAACTATCAGCAAATTACCAATTGTGGTGTTTCCAATGGCCAGCTGTTAGAATGCACACGCAACGCCGCCGTTCCGACGAGTCGGGAAAATAATGTCGACCTAACCCGGGCTAATTGCAGGAGAGTATCAAAATCATCCACAATCCAAGTCGGTTTACAGACGACGAGTTTCAGGTTAAGATATATCCGAGTCTGTAAGTCACTTCTAGCCTATCGACTTTTATAGATCCTTAGTGTGATCCTTACTGACTTCATACAGTCTCTTCCTGCACGGTCTAAGATATTTATTGCAAATACAAGTTGGAATTGCTCCTCATCGCACGCGTTCAATCACCACTACCCAACTTCTGTCATGGTATGAGAGCGAGCTCTTCGTGACGTTGACTCAATCGCTAGTGACAGCCTCTGCTCGCCATATGCTTATCTGAGCATGTACGTGCCTAAGAATCAGATCATGAGGTTTCAATCCTTCACAGCTGCGTCTTCCTTATATGCCAACTCATAATTCTGCGGAAATGGGCAGTTTCTAACCAGACTACCATTAGGCGATTCCGCGGGGGCGCCAAAAAAACTCCACGTGTCTATCTGCAGTACTTGTATTAAGTGACGCACAACTGCCGTAACGTAACAAAAGTTCATTATCATGTATGAACACAACTGCAACATGATAATACCGTCTGACCAGTCACAAAACAACGCCCTAGCCGGTAACGCCGGCCTCTAGTTTCTCAATAAGAATGAAAAGAGTGACGGTACGTGATAAGGTGGTCTGGGCTCAAATATTATGCTTGCTGATGCCACGTCGATGTGACGTGTACTCAAAAGACAAAGTGCGGGTACCACGACCATCGCAATTACATGCGTTCGTCGGTTTAGCATGGCACTTATATCTGTTTAGTTGAGGGTATAAAACCTAAACGACTGATGACAGAACCATGGTTTCTCTACATCCCTGAATATGAGCGACTTCAGTGAGCCAGAGGCCAAGCTGGAAGCTCTTTTGGACATCATCAACTCCTCTGCACGCCAAGCAATCGCAGAATACAAGAAAACCGGACATGGGGTCCCCAGTGCCGACGCAACAGCCTTCCACCCCCTCGACCTGACGACCGATACACTGCCCCTCAAGAGGGCGATCAGGTTGCTCGAAGGTGCATACCATCAATTGAGTTCGATACTGGCACCCCCCCAACACACGGTGATGAACGTGAGTACCGACCGTAGATGATAATTATTCTGTTCCTGATTTCGTTAGTTTGTTTTCAATTACAACTGGGCATGCACAAACGTCGCCTTGCGAGCGCGCATTGCAGATGTTCTTAGCGAACACCCAGAAGGTCTTAGCGTGGATAAGCTTGCTGAAGCAGTAAACCTCGACGAGATCAAGACCGCACGGGTCTTGCGAGCTTTGACCCTTATGGGCTGCTTTAAAGAAGGTAGTAGTATGCTCACTATCAGTTGAAGATCGTCTCTGAAACATATTGTGTGTTTAAACAGTCGAGCGAGATGTCTTCGCAAACAACCGGCTATCCCTCATCCTCAAGTCAGAAAACAACACTGCGTGGTTTGCGCGAGTTCTTTCTCGGCACGTCTAGAAGTGTGCTGGAGTTGTCTATGAGTCTATGATCGACGAGGAATTTTCAAGATCACACGAGATTGATAAAACACCCCGGGACTTTGTCTCCAAGAAGGAGGGTCTGAAGGGTAAGGCCTGGGAAATCGTCAACAGTACTGACGTGAGTTGTCATCACCACAACCCCCTTCGTCACCTTGATGGATTTTTTAGGACGAGACACGCAATGTGTGTGCAGAGTCATCTGTTCACAACTGGCAGCTCACAGATTCATACGTATAGGAATTTCACAGAGGCATGCTTGGCCTAAGTGAGCTGAACGGCGCTTCTGCAGTTCTGTATCGTACGCAAATGCCTCTTTCACATTATTAACATGATTGTGACACAGGTCGTAAGACTATCCATGGGACGATGTATCGTCTGTGGTAGATATTGGATGTAGCGTTGGATCATTTTCCACTCCTCTGGCGAAAATGTTCCCTCATCTCAGAATAACCAACCAGGATCTCCCGGAAGTTATCGCAGAGGCAAAAACTGTGAGCTCAGATACCCAGGTACACAGCCATTCCAGCAGGCATGTCATTGATATTTGATTAGGCGTGGGAGAAGAATGCTCCCGAAGTACTGCTCGACGGGCGCGTGGAGTTCATACCAATCAATTTTCTCGAGGACGTACCGGCTATTGGGAAGGATGTCTACTATGTAAGAGCCTAATTTTGTCCCCATTCGTTCCTGGTAACTCGATCAACAAATATAGCTGAGGAACATTATCCACAACTGGCCGGACGCCGAGGCGACCACGATCTTCCGCAACATTCGCAAAGCAATGGGTCCAAACAGCCGAGTGCTAATTCGTGAGTCAGCTGCGGTTGATTGTGGTGTTTCCTTCAAAGCTGATATCTTGTACTAGATGATTGCGTGATGGTCCAGACATTTCAAGAACCTGGCGTAGCAACTGACGGGTTAACTCTCGTGAGTCTTGGAGGGCAGCTTGGTGTATTTTTGAATTCACGATCCCCAGGCCCCTGAACCTATGTTACCGAACTTTGGGGCAGGCAGTCACAGAACGTACCAAATGGACCTGACTATGTGGTTTACTCTAAATTCCAAGGAAAGAACCTTGGATGAGCTGAAAACCATCGGGCAAGTTCCTTATAGTATACCTCGGTACTTTGGCGATGATTGACTGACGATAATTCATAGGGCCACTGTTGGTCTAACACTCACGCAGGTTTATGATCTTGTTGAGACAATGGTCGTGGAGTTCAGGATTGCTCAGACCTGATGCCAACAACCAAATCTCCAATACGTAGCTCGTGTCATGGATTTATGGCACTATAGCAGTCATGGATCGGATATCGTGTGCGACTAGATATTGTATACAATCTGCCACTATATGAATTGTGATCATTGCAAATAGTGACAGACCCTCCAGGAATTTGCTAGGAATGATACCCATCCCTCAAATTTGTCCGGCAAAGCATTGAATGGCACACAATGTACAACTTTCGGGGAGGTACTCCCTATCAGCGCACAGGAACCGTGTTTTTAAGAACTACTGTGCAGCTAGGGCAAAGTTATCATGCGCAAAGGCAACCTCTCCAAGTCCACAGTTCCCTACACACATGGCACAAATGCTCGATACGCAAGTTCACCCATTCCTAAGAAGTTAATCATGTCTTATCACGAAGCGATTGTCTTTTGTACCTCCTTGACGTAGGTCAATTGTCTCAATGATGTCGTGGTTGAAGATTACTCGCAGTGGCTTAATCAGGTGTTTTTGTACTGCTTTTACACAAGAAAAAACTCAAATCACAGACGCACCTTGAATCGAACAATCAATCCACTCGCCCAAGGTGACCCGGATAAGTCTTGATTCATCATGCGATTTACACCGACACCGTAATGTTCGAATATTTCGAAAGCAACCGTCGTCCATGCTGTTGACCGTACATTTTGGCAGATGATGATCGAGGACGTTGACGTCATCAATCTGGACCTGCCTAAGGGCCTTTGTCATGGAGAGTTGTACCTAAGTACTTTAATCTCAGCCTCGCACTCGCATAGACAGTTTCTTATTGTCGACTCGTTGGTTCCAAAAGTGGGGAGCTTGACATTGTGAGTGGATCATGTTATGTTGACTAAACTGGGCGATTGTTAGGCATTAGATATCGTGCGATAGAGTTGTATGAGGTTTGGCCAGTAGCGGAATCACGACGGTCACATTCATGAGATGCGCATTTCACATCCCGACACGCAACCTCCACTCAATGGGACGGCTACTACCAGAGGATGAAGAGGATATGTTGGGATAGTGAGCGTTGAAGTCGAAGTAGCAGATGATGGTGTGTCATCGGGTTGGTGCCTCGTTCTGAGTAGACTAGTCGAGGTGGGCGACTTCATCAAGTTCAATTCAATCGCTTCGAGCCTTCGCCTGCGAACTTTCAATTAGTCGTATGATCTTTGCAAGAAGGCTGGACAATTCTCTACTCCACCTTTTCTAAGTTCTGGTTCAAGCTTCAAGTTGGAGAAACTCTCAGGCATAGCAAATATAGTGCCGCAAGTACGTGATGGTGGTCTAGTTCCTCAGCAGTAAGCGTTGAAGTTTAGATCCCCAGCTCAAAGGAACGGAGTCCGCGGGAGGGCGTCTGGGCAATTAATGTCTGAGCTGCTCAGTTGAGCTTCGTGAAATCTAATGATCTATCATCACGCATAGAGTTGATCTGACTGACCTGTCATAGTATCTCGTGCACTTTCACACGGCCTTGAAGAAGATCTTCTCAATTTCTAAATCGCTGAGTGATCCGCCAGCAACTTTTGTGGCATCTGTGCCGGGCGTTCTTGAATCACGACTGTCAGTAAATTCCGCTCCTTCACTTTTCTATCTCCAATCATCCAATCATCCATTCCTCTATTTGCAACCGGGCATGCTGTTATGAGGGAGTTCGTCCTCCAGGACAGTTGGTAGCAAGCTGAGCTGTGTGTGTTTTCAGGACATGGCGCGCAGCGTGAAGCGCTCTGGAGTCTGGTGGCACCATTTAACCAGGCGAGCAGGGGGGAAGGGCTCGCTGTTATGATTTGGGAGAGTTGCAAGGGGAGAGGTATTTGGGGAGAAACACTAGTCTTTTACTGGGTAAATGTAGCGATGACTAAATCCGCAGCGTGAGCTGCGAGGGCAGGGATATCTTCTTTGGCGTACGAGCGGCGCGGGAAGGGAGAGAGACGAGAAAAAGAGGAGCGTGGTAATACTTACCTCACGGGCAGAGGATGGGCTGCGGTGACAGCGCGGTGTGACATGCGCGTCTAGTGGCATCACATGATGTGACGACTGTAATGATTCTCCAATCTCTGCCTCGAGTTTATTCTCTCAATATGATAGATCTAGACGCCCCGGTAGGTTATGCTGTTAAGCCGTGCAGTTTCTCACCCTCTACCCTGAGGTGGGCGGAGGCGCTCGTTTGGCGACTGCAACCTGAACCACCACACGAACCTAGGCGATGTCATCCAAAAAAACGAAAGCAGGACTCGGATGGTTCAAAAAATCCAAGGTAAGAGTATCTCAGAGGGTGTCACTACCGTATATCTCATCTATCATAGAAGGGCTCAAAACAACCCGCTCCTGAAACCAAGTCGCAGGACGACAACCTGAGCCAAGCGCTGGCCATCACTATAGCGGCCATCAACGCTACCAAAGAAATCGTTCCTATCAGTCTCGCAAAAGGCATCCTCGGAACAATTGCAAACATTCTGATTATTGCACAGGTGCGTCAGCCTAACTCTCAGAAAGATTGGTGATCCCTACCTGGCCCTACGTCTATGCAGTCGGTAATCAAGAACAAGTCCGATTTCCAGGTGATAGCCGACAAGTGCGAGAATATCAGGAAAATCCTTGAAAGTGCAACCAAGGAGGCTACCGAAGACGATCTGCAAGGATACTTGGGGCATGCATTAACCCAACTTAACAAGTAAGCCGAACCGATCTCACCATCGCCAGAATCTGCTGATACTGTGCAGAACGGTAAACCGCATCAACAGTGACGTAGCGTCATCGAAGGAGCAAGGATTCTGGGAGAGGCTCTTCGCTGTCACGATTGATCGCGACCAGATCGTTGCATGGGACAAGGACTTGGATCGCGTCCTCGGGCTCTTCAATGTATGTTTGTGTAACTTCATCTCGACTTTACTGAATAGCGTCCCAAGTTTGAAGCGCTCGCTGGCGTAGCGATTGACATGAAGTTTGTAAAGAAGGCTTTGGAACTCATGGGCAATGTTCCTAGTATGAATGCCCCAAAGTGCGTTATTATGTTTGGCGGGTTGTGCATGTCTTCTAAAAGCAATTAGGTATCGCCAAATCGAACCTCCCTCACGGCCTGCCATGCTGTATGGCCGTGACGATCTTGTGGCAGAGTTGACGAACCTTGTCGTCAATGATGAGCATCTGGCGTTGATTGGTCCTGGGGGCATGGGAAAAAGTTCTCTGGCCAAAGCCATCATCAACGAGCCACTCGTCGTGGATAAATTTGCTGATAGGCGCTTCTTTGTGGCTTACGATGACTTGGATCATTCGACCATCACATTCAAAACCTTTATGACGCGTTTCGCGGGAGCCCTTGGCATAGAGATCGCCGGCGCTGATCCCGTGCGCCAGATATCTACCTTTCTTCGTTCAGCGAGTGCCCTCGTTGTCCTCGATAATGCCGAGACCTTCGAAGAGGCCAGTGCATCTTCGGCGCTCGGAGACATTCCGCCAGCCGTCGCTGAAATGGCTAACATCCCTGGCGTCATTCTGGTTCTCACGTCACGCAGTAGAAGGAATGCACCAAACGTGCGATGGATTACCAAGGATATTCCACCACTGGACTTGAGCTCTGCTCAAGCAGTGTTCTTTCAAATTTATCAGCACG
>MU179305.1:625078-680242 GCA_016767475.1 Suillus weaverae
GCAATCACCTGCAGTCGGGAGACGTCGATGTGACACACAGTTGACCATTGTCGAATCCGCGCTTAATACACAGCGCTACACGGTACCTTTGTGAACATCAACAAAACAGCGCCTATCTTATATAGGTTCACCTGGTCATGTAGGAATCCACAAGGTCCACCATATGTCACAAGGAGACGCCAGGCTGGTAGGAGAGCATGTCATCACTTGCATACATCGGATTTCTGACAAGTTCCCACCAGACTGGTGTACCGTACATGCACTTGTGGCTCATTTAAGGTCAGGTAAAGCATGCAAGTACTGCGGAGCATATCAGAGATTTTAGACCTGTTCGGGTCTTGTACCATCATGTTGTAGTTCCGATGCATGTAATAGTTCCAACCCATGTATTCACTTAGACCACAATATATTGGATTTCGGTTCACATGAATTAATTGCCATGATAAAATAAAAACATAGAGAACAAGCAACATGAGTAATAATGAAAACACAACTCCAAAGCATCGCATCTAGCAGTACAAACAGGTAAGCGTGAAAAAAGTGATGAAAAACGCATCTATAGGATTCAATGTTTGCTTCGCTTGCCTCCATGACTGCGACCGCGACCATGACCCCTGGAAGGTGTTGGCTGGCATACAGGACTGGGAGGTGCGGGAGATGTGGGAGGAGGGGTCAATGGTGAGCGTTCCCTTTCAATGTCTTGTTCGAGTCTGCGTCTGCGTTTGCGCCAGGGCTGCTGCTGCTCCTCTTCATCCTCACTGTCAATGTTGCCAGTGTTCTGAGTCGTCATGTTCCCATCTTTGAGTGTGCCACCTGCCATTTCCGCCTGTCCAGCACTGGTGTTAGCAATACCTGTCATCCTGCCCATCGGACCACTGCTTGCTGACTCGTGGTCCCTAGTCAACCCTCCCACAATAGGTTCGTCATTGTCATCACCAAAGAAGTCGTCCATATCGTCTTCACCATCAGACACTGAGTTCGAGGCAACTCCCCGACGTTTCAATAGGTTTTGAGTAAGTCCTGGCGCCTCGCTAGAATATCTCGTGAGATATACAGAACTTGAAGTGAAGTGTGTGCGACTTACTCTTTCCAAAACTGCAGCAAGTCCTCGACCCACTGATCTTCTGCATGCTCTCCGAGTAGTAAGTCGACCACGGTATAGTACATCTCCTCAAGGTTCATAGACCCAACCTCAGATGTCCAGGATTCAGCATTGCAGGCAACAAAGTACATCTGAAGTCTTGTTAGTCGTGTTGTGTTGTATATAAGCAAACAAGATACCTGTATTGCTGCATACATGATATTTATTGGCCCTGGCTCCGTCAAATTGTGCATCTTGCCTTTTGTCGGCTTTGAAGAGTGACGGGTCCGATCTTTTGAGAGTGCCGACATTGGTCCTGTGAAGATATGGTGCCATCCCTGGAAGTTCAAACCCAATGTGAGATGCTACTATGGGGAGAGAAACACGCACCTGGACAATTGTGTGACCACGCAGGAAGCCCGCCTTCTTGTTCTTTGGGTTGTAGAGGCTCATGTCGTAAAACATCGATGGCCATTGTTTTGCAGTGATTTTTTTCTGTCCCGATTTGACGCGGTCCATATATGCGCTGGATATGACAGTGTCGTGAGCATATGATAGCGATAAAGCAAGAACTCACTTTGGATCTTCATCAAACTCAACGATATCACGCGCAGGGCACAGAAGTCGTGCGGTCACTGGATGGTTCCAACCTCGTACAGCCTTACCATGAGTCTTTAATATCGGAGGGTTGAAGCTGTCCTTGGTGGGGTCTTGAAGTAAGTACTGGAGCCCGTTGTGCTTCAGAGAGCCAGTGTCATCACAATGTGCGCTATTGGCAGTGTTTTCCATCTGACAGAAGGTCAGAAAAAGATGCATATATGTGCAGAAAAAGATGCATATATGCGCAAAGACATGAGCTTACTGCTTTTTGGAACCCAGTCCAAGCATCAGGGTCAGCCTCGAACTTTGTATTCAGCTCACTGAAGCCTGGAATTGTCGAAGCAAATTTCTTGTAGATATGGACATGGTAGTCTCTGGTTGCCTGTGCACTGTGCGGACAATCAAGTAAGCAACAGAATCACCAAAACGAAACTTACAATTCACTTTGATCCTGATCAGGATCAGGATCAAATTCTGCCAACACACCCTCTTCTCGAATCACAGCGTCAAAGTCTGCAAAGAGATCATGATTGAGACGAAAGAATCGAGCTGCAAAAAGATAAGGGTCTAGAGCATCCCTATGGATGTGTCACACTGATGTTGGTAGATAAGATATATCGGAATTTCAATTTCACGTACGTGCGCTTCTGCTTACAGCCTCCTGATGAGGTGTTGTTGAGACTCTTGAGGACGGCTTGGAAGCACTGGTTTGCTTGAGGGTTGGTAGTGTCGTGCTCGCCAGACTCGGCCTCGACGACAGGCATGATGAGGGTTAAGAAGAAGCGTTGGGGTAATATATCTCTGCGTGTTGATCTCTAGTTAGTAGTCGGAATTTAAAAATATTGATGGCTGCGGAGTTTCGAGATCATCAGAGGCACAACATTTAATTATCTAGTAGTACATGACAATATGCGTATAATAGCAATGACAGACAAGAGCAATGTGAACCCATGATGCTAATAAAAATAACCTGCAAAAGAGCGTTGCAAAAAGAGTACAGTGCAAGAAGAAATTCAGTCCAACTAGAGCTTCAAGGCTTCTACAGCTGTGGGTAAGGTCATGAGCGCATCAATCTGAGTAATCCACGTCCTGGTAGAGCTCTCCCTGAACCCACAGCAAGGTGGCCACGTATAGCCATGATCGTCCTCGAATGTCTTCCGCATACAGACAATACTGGGAGGATCCTTGGGGATAACATGCAGCACGACGGGCTTTGCACTGACACACTGAGGCATATACAAGTCCCTGTGGTAGATAAGCCAATTTCACACTTGTGAAATGAATTAAAAGACTTACTTAGGCTCCGGCATTGCCTCACAGACCATTGTAGTGTCCGTATCCTCAGTAACAGATTGTGATTCACTAGAAAGTTGGAATATGTTAATGCGTTCGAGTTAATAAGCAGCAAAAAAATACCTCTTGGTTTGTCCATCAGCCTCATTATCACTATCTTTCTCTTCAATCATCCTGAACTCCGAAGCATCCTTCAATCGCAATATGAGTTTCTATAGTATCAATAT
Source organism: Suillus weaverae (assembly GCA_016767475.1). Lineage (NCBI taxonomy): Eukaryota > Fungi > Basidiomycota > Agaricomycetes > Boletales > Suillaceae > Suillus > Suillus weaverae. Next base: position 628,280 of record MU179305.1, read on the forward strand.
CAGTAATGAGCAATTAATATATTGTTGAAAATACGTACCAACGGGCCTGGTCGCTCCGGTGTAAAATTAAGGGTGTAAGTTGGCCATCCGGAAGCAGGTTGTCAATCTCCAGAACGACAACATTGTCGTGGAAAAATGTTGTCCGGTTGGCCAGGTCGAGGCAGTCTTCAGCTGAGGGAGATGAGGAAGGAGCAGCTGAGGGAGATGAAGGTATCGTTGATCAGGATGAAGACGAAGTTGGTGAATCAGAGATAGAGGAGTTTGGTTATGGCAGACTGGATCAAGAAGAGGATGACACTGACAGTGATGATGAAGATAGCAACAGTGACAATGAAGACAATGTCATTGATAATGACCTGGGACCTGAGGATGGAGAAGACCAGAATGAAGAGGCGCTCGAGGGGTATGCAGAGCTTTAATTCATTTGTATTGGTATTAGTTCACATGACTGGTGTGATACATGCACACCTCCTACCGGACCATACCAGATAAACATAAGGCTGCCGACATCCTTGCAAGGGAACACAATACCAGTACATGATTATAAGGCTCGCGCCAGTCCGGTGTTCTATTGCAAGTCTACTGCCATTTCATACCTGGCCAATATTAGTCATATGCGACCATGTAAGTGTTGCAAGCTCTCACCTGATCATATATGTTTTGTGCTGTTTTGTTGATGAATATGATTGGTCAATGCCTGTGCATTCAATCAATAAATTTCGTCACCTCCGAAGGTGGTAGAATTCAGTGAACACAAGATGAGAAACATGATACCGCTGAGTAGTGGATCTGCAGCAGACACAACACGCAGATTGATAATTGATGCAAGCAGATGCGGATGAAGAGTGTCCTGCTCATGGGTTCTCGGCCGGCGGTTGTTCTGAAAAACCATCCTCGGTTCACACTAATGCTTCATATCCACAGCAGCTCATTTTGTAGCACAGATAGATCGGATTGAGTTGTGCTTTTGTTTAGAAGACAGGTCTAGTCTCCTTAGAGGTTTGATATGATTGATAAGATCCCTGTGAAGACTGAATAGGGACCGAACTCCAGAATATGATTGTCACTGTTGGACGGGTGGACTGTAAATACGACCACGTGACGTTCAATTACACGCGACGCGCGCGTTGTTTTAATTACAGTCTTCTTCAACCGCGATCATCAACCACCATCATGATCAGCTAATACATACCTCGACCACCTTACAACCATGGAACGCCTGTATGTACCATGTCTAAGACTCTGAATAACACCTGAGGAACTTTCCAGTCGCAAACAGATAGCGTTTGATCCTAGCTTATACCCAGAGTTCGAGAAACCAACCAATGTTGAAAGACCTCAGAAACACCAAGCGTAATCATATGTCCTCATGTTCAACTTTATCTCTCAACTTGCCACAATATTGTGTAGTCTATTTCAAGTTCCTCAAGCTCTTCGACATCTTCTGCAGCCTCAACGGCGGCACTGACAGCTCGACACAGAGGCTGAACAACGATCGTAATATCTTCTGACGAAGAAAATGAGGATATGTACGTACTTGCTTTCCTCGGCTGTCCTTTGTGGCGTACAACTCAGTACTAGTCTACTGCATTCTCTCAGATCTCGACAGCCATTTTATGCCTCATCCTTTCAGATTCGGACTGTTCCATCACTTTAGGCTCATTGCGTGGCCGGACTGGACAACGTGGGTGCGAGACATTGGCATTTGACCTTGACCACGAACTTGTATGTTTTCCCGTTTGCCTTAGTACCCGTAAGCTTGACTTGTGACGGTTTAGAACGATGCTGTACTATAAGATGGCTGCGATGTGGCGGGAAACAATAACTAGGGATTGGTCTATGATTTAGGTATTGTATGATCACGGACGGCAATGACACCACCCTTTAACTTCTCCACTAGACCAAGGGTACCTCTACGCCACCTAGTCTGTGGACACATGTACGGGTGACTGTACAGACCGCAGTGGTCAGTACTGTCTTTAGATATTGCATGAATATGTGACACTTGTGGCAGCAATGCGCAAGTGTAGGTGACATCATGGGCGAATGCTCGTGATGACATCATCCACAAAAATGTGCACTGGTGACCATTCAGAGCAGGGAGGAAATTTCGAAGGCTTACCGTTATGTTCAACTTAGACCTGGCCATGAGCAGGGCAGGACGCATCGTGACAACGCGGTGCGACACGCGCATCCAGTGGCATCACATGATCTGATTGACATTAATTTCGTCAATGTGATAGACGCCTGGTAGGTGATACATATATGCTGTGCAATTTCTCACCCTGAGGTAGGCGGAGGCGCACGTTCGGCGACTGAGAACCACAACAATCTGAATCCATCACACGAACATAGGCGATGTTATTTAAAAAGCCGAAAGCTGGACGGTCCGGACAACTAAAGGCAAGAAGACACACATATAGGTTTCGTATATCTGATCAAACATAATAGAACGGCCCGCATGCTATCAAAGAATCCTCTTCTGCCAAGCAGTCCCAGGACGATAGTGTGACTCAGCTGCTGGGCGTCACTATAGCCGCCATCAACACTACGAAAGATCTTGTTCCTATTGCACTGGCGAAAGGCATCCTCGGAACAATTGCAAACATTCTGACTATTGCGCAGGTGTGTTGGCCTAACTTTCAGAAAGATTGGTGAAGCCAAACGTCTATACAGTCAGTGATCAAGAACAAGTCCGATTTCCAGGCGATAGCCGACAAGTGTGAGACTATCAGGGATATCCTTGAAAGAGCGACCAAGGATGCAACTGAAGACGATCTGCGAGGATATCTGGGGCATGCATTATCTCAGCTCAACAAGTGAGCCGAACCAATGTCACCATCACCAGAATCTGATGACACTGTCCAGATCAGTAAACCGCATCAATAGCGACGTAGCGTCATTGAAGGAGCAAGGATTTTGGCACAGGCTCCTCTCTGTCACCATCGATCGCGACCGGATTATCGGATGGGAAAAAGACTTGGATCAAGTCCTCGTGATATTCAGAGTATGTTTCTTGAGCTACACCTACATTTCTGCTGCTAAGTAATGTCCCTTAGACTGAAGCGATCGCTGGCATCGCGATCAGGGTGGAGAAGCTAGCTTTGGGACCCAGGGGCAACACTCATGGGATCAATGACATCCAGTAAGTTGTCATTTCAGCAAGTGATATATGACATTAACCGCAATCAGGTATCGCCCACCCATGCCTCCATCACCGCCTTCCATGTTTTATGGCCGTGGGGACCTCGTCGCAGAGCTGACCAACCTTGTCGTCAATGATGAGCACATTGCGCTGATTGGTCCAGGAGGGATGGGAAAGAGTTCTCTTGCCAAAACTATCCTCCACGAGGCAGTCATCGCAGAAAAATTTACCGATAGGCGCTACTTTGTGACATACGATGGCATGGATCCTTCGACCATTACATTTGAAGCTTTTACGACTCGTTTCGCGGAAGCCCTCGGCATAGAGCTTGCAGGCACTAATTCAGTGCAGCAAATATCCACCTGTCTTCGTTCTGCTAGCGCGCTTGTTGTTCTCGACAATGCTGAGACCTTCGAAGAGGCCGGTGAATCATCCGCACTCAGGGAAATTCCCCAAGCTATTGCTGAAATCGCATGCATCCCCGGCGTCATTCTGATTCTCACGTCGCGTAGCAGAAGGAGTGCACCGAATGTACCATGGATTACCAAGGATATTCCGCCATTGGATTCAAACTCTGCTCAGGAGGCATTCTTTCGAATTTACCGTCCAGCCAGTCGTAGCAATGCAGATAAAGGAATAACCAACCTGCTTCAGGACTTAGAATTTCACCCGCTTTCCATCAATCTACTCGCAAATGCTGCGCAGCAAAACGGTTGGTCTCCAGTTATACTGCTTGAAAGATGGAAGGATCGGCACAGCGCGGTACTAGACCATGGCGAGGGAAAGCTACAAAGCTTGTCATTCACCATGCAGCTGTCACTTAGCTCGCCGTCAATCCAGAAACTCGGAGAGGAAGGTCGGCATGTTTTGGCTGTCATCGCCTTCTTGCCTCAGGGTCTCAATGAGGCCTTGTCAAAGCGTATCTTGCCATCTACCCTGCAAATCGACACTATTTGTGATATTTTATGGAGGCAATCTCTCATTTATCGTCAAGGCGGCTTCGTCAAAATGCTCGCCCCCATTCGACATTATGTGCGAGATTCATTGCCACTACCTGACTCCATGTGCTTGCGAGAGATACGCACCTTCTACTATCGCACTGTCCAGCAGTGTTCGAAAGAACGAGATAGTCATGCTGATATCATTATCTCGGATCACCTCAACATTGAGCATGTTGTTGCTTTTGACCTCGCCCACACCCCTGAAGAGACTTATCGCGCTTGCTGGGAATTTTTGGAGTGCTTGGAGTGGCATCTTCCTCGCCCAACTTCCCTTACCCCAGCCATTTTCAACATCATCGAGAACTCTTCCGCACGAACGCCCAAAGCACGCTGCTTGTGGTATCTCGGCTGGCTCTACATAACTCTTTCTCAGCACACAGAAGCTATGAAGGCCTTCAATGCTGTTGGGGCACTCAATCTTGCCACCGGCAACCACGGAATAGTGGCCGAATGTGTTAGCGAATGTGCAGACATATACAGATGTCAAGGCCGCTTCGTTCAATCCCAGCAGGTTTTAGAGGGCTTTCAACGCTCCGAGTCGTGGGAGTATCTCAGCGAACCAACGAAAGCCCAAGTTTGGTATTTCTTGGATATAGCTCGGATGTACACATTCGCAACATCTGCGGACGAATTATTTGTGAGGTCCATGGAAGATCGCGCCTGGGGCTTGCAGTCTAAGATTTGGCACTGTCGGGCCAAATTTTATCATGGGGGAGACATTGTCCTGGCGAACGCGCAATTAGAAGACCTTCTCCTGCAATGCACAGGTACTAGAGATCTGTTCACCCGCAGAAACGCGCTAGAGGGACTTGCAGGTGTTGCACTTTGCGAAGGCAGGTTATCCGAAGCCATGGATATCCTACAGAAAATCGTAGAGATATTCGAGGGACAACAATCGCACTATGTTTTGTGGTATACCGTGTTGAAGGCCGTTGTTGCAAGCAAGCAGGGGGATTATGCCCTTGCAAGGGAGCTCATCCACTCAGCCCCTGGACCGCTCCAATTTTTTGCCTTGCGTAGTGCATTCGTATTTCTCCACAGATCTTATAGCTCGGCATGCATCGAGCTCACTGCAGGCGCTTACGACAGGGCCGAGTCCCATTTCATCACCACCATCGAAGGTTGTGATATCCAAGGTCATCTTGATTTCAAAGCATACAGCAAACGGGGACTGGGGGAAATTGCCTTTGTGCATGGTGACTTTGCGTTAGCTGCAGAGTGCTTCACTCAAATACGGTCTTTATGCACTGAGATGGGAGTGCCTCTGCGACATTTGTATAGTTGCGAGCCGTTCTATGCTCTGCCGGACAGATTCGAAGGATGGACATTATTTTTAGAGGATCGGTCGCCATTTTCCAATGTCATATAGATCGTATGTATATAACAGCCTGGCACTGCATATCTGACGATTGTACGAGTAGTTTCATCATGATATAGTATCTATGACAAGACAGTGATGAGACAAACATGGGAGATAAGTGAAGAGGAACGCATGGCACTTCAAGTGTGCACTGAGATTGCTATGACATGATAAGGCCGTGATACATTCGTTGTCCTAGTGAACGTGTCTGATCCCTTGAGGTTCTTCTCCTCATCACACATCTCATATCCACTTTTCAGTGGTAGTGCACGAGCTGGATCTACGGATGACAAAAACTCACAATGGGCAATCGCTAGTCCCCCATAGGTAGGAAGACACTCGGAAGGCGATAATCACGCACAGGTCATTCATCTCATCTTCTCCTACTGTAAGCTCATTCTCTCGTGCGTCAGGCCTGGTTGATCATGTGTTCTGGGTCCTCTCGGATCGTAGTAGGTGTTGTCCCGCAATCCGCAATGTTGGCCGTCGGCTTGTCCACACTCTAAAAGTCGACAATCCTCCAGCCTAAAGTGGTCAAATGGGCACGCAGTTCTTCATAAATTGTATTGCCCATGCTCCTATTTCCAGTGTTGGTTCACCACTGCAAAGTCCAGGAAACAGCCTTGCAAAGAGGAGTTGAGTTGATCTGTGCGGTATTCGAGTGGAAATAATAATAAAAGCGCACATGGTTGTCAGATTGCCAGTAAGAGAGACCTCCCAGAATCAGATACTCGCTGCGCTAGCACTCCCAATTTGTGAAGCTGACATAGTAAGTTGTATTCGTATTCGTGGATTGGGGTTTCTTCGTGTAAGGCCTAGGGAGATTAGGAAGATTACTAGGTACCGTAATGGTTAGAGACGACTCGGGTGAGAAGACCCAAAGGTTTCTGATCACGTGCAACTAATTTCACTGCGGTGATGACGGTCGCGTCCCGGCTCTTGGCAAGGGACAACCTTCCCGGAGCAAGATATTTGCAAATATTCAACATCACTTGAGCTCTCTAAATATTTGATGTGCAAGTTATCGACGACATATCGATTCCTTGCTTCGTCCCAGCAGCCCCACTTCATCGCAGACCACAACAACTTATGATAGGCTCGAGAGGCTGAAAGTTGAGATCTAGACTTCATGTCACCCATGATAGACGCTAGTGTGTTGTCATTTTGCTGTGCAATTTCTCACCCTCTGGCGATCCACCACACGCATCCACTGGCAGGCGATGAAGCTGAAAGTAAGAAGTTCCAAAAAGCCAAAGGCAAGAAGACACAAAGCTCAGTGTCAGCGCCGCATAATTGATCTGGCATAGTAGAATGGCCCAAACGTCAAGGAGCCCTCTTCTGGAACCAAGAAGTCGCAGGACGACAGTGCGATGCAACTACTGGGCGTCACCATAACGGCAGTCAATATTACGAAAGACCTCGTACCCATTAGCCTGGCGAAAGGCATCCTCGGAACGGTCGCAAACATCCTGATCATTGCGCAGGTGCGTTGGCATAGCCTTTGAAGCCGATCTTGACAGATCCTGAGGTCTGTACAGTCAGTGATCAAGAATCAGTCCGATTTCCAGGCGATAGTCGACAAGTGCGAGACTATCAGGGAAATCCTTGAAAGAGCCACCAAGGATGCCACCGACGACGATCTGCGGGGATACCTGGGCCATGCTTTATCCCAGTTAAATAAGTGAGCCGAATCAATCTCGCCACTGCTACAGACTGATGGCGCGTGTAGATCAGTAAACCGTATCAATAGTGAAGTAGCCTCAAAAAAGGAGCAAGGGTTTTGGCAGAGACTCTTGTCTGTCACAAGTGATCGCGACCGCATTGCTGGATGGGAAAAAGATTTGGATCGTGTCATCCCACTGTTCAGTGTATGTTTCTGCAACTCCTTTAGAGCCACGGTACTGAATGATGTTTTAAGGCTGAGATGCTCGTTGGCCTCACGATTGGAATGAACACGCGGACTTTGGAACTCAAAGGCAATGTTAATAGGAATGTCGAAAGGTAAGTTGTCATCTCGGCGGGCGTCGTGTATCTTCTAATGGCAATCAGATATCGTCCACCAGTGCCCCCGCCACGTCCCTCAATGTTTTATGGACGTGAGGATCTCGTAGCAGAGTTGACAAACCTTGTCGTCAATGATGGGCATATCGCGTTGATTGGCCTGGGAGGCATGGGGAAGAGTTCTCTTGCCAAAGCTGTCATTAACGAGCCACCTGCCATGGAGAAATTTGCTGATAGGCGCTTCTTCGTGACCTATGATGGCCTCGATCCTTCGACCATCACCTTTGAGACTTTCACAACTCGTTTTGCGGGAGCTTTGGGCATAGAGCTTGCTGGTGCTGATCCTATGCGCCAAATATCTACCTTTCTTCGTTCGGCCAGTGCCCTCGTTGTCCTTGATAATGCTGAGACCTTTGAAGAGGCCAGCGGATCATCGGCGCTTGGAGAAATACCACCAGCCATTGCTGACATCGCAAACATCCCTGGCGTTATTCTGATCCTCACGTCACGTAGTCGAAGGAATGCTCCGAACGTGCGATGGATAACAAAAGACATCCCACCACTGGACTTGAGCTCTGCTCAAGCAATGTTCTTTCAAATTTACCATCATGCCAGTCATAGCGATGCCGGGGAAGACATACGGGACCTACTCAAGGCATTGGAATTTCACCCCCTTTCCATCAATTTACTCACAAACGCTGCGCAGCAAAATAGCTGGTCTCCAGCCACACTCCTGAAGAGATGGAAGGATCGGCACAGCAAGGTGCTGGACGCCGGCAAGGGGAAGCTGCAAAGCTTGTCAGACACTATGCAGTTGTCACTCAGCTCACCATCAATGCAGGACCTCGGCGAGGATGGTCGTCGTGTTCTGGCCATAATCGCTTTCTTGCCACAGGGCCTCAATGACACCCTGGCTAGTGATTTGTTGCCGTCACTCCCACAAGTCGACATTATTTGCGATGTCCTTTGCAGACAATCTCTCGTTTATCGTCAAGATCGCCTCATCAAAATGCTCGCCCCCATTCGGCATTACGTGCGAGATTCGTTGCAAGCACCTGACTCCACTTGTTTGCGAGAAATATGTGCCTTCTACTATCGCATCGTCGACTGCTGTTCAGAAGAACATGATCGCTATGCTGATATCATTACCTCGGATCACCTTAACATTGAGCACGTCATTGCTTTCAACCTTGCCCACGTCTCAGATGTCATCGAAGAGACCTATGACATCTGCTGGCAGTTTTTGTGGTGCTTGCAGAGGCATCTACCTCGCCCAACCATCCTTGCTCCAGTTATTTTCAAAATCATCGAGAACTCCTCCATGCGGGAGCCAAAAGCGCGCTGCCTGCAGTATCTCGGTGCACTCTACACAACTCTTACGCAGCTCACTGAAGGGATGAAGGCCTTCAAAACTGCTGAGGCACTCTATCTTACCGTCGATGACCACGAAAATGCGGCACGCTGTGTTGTCCAATGTGCAGATATCTGCAGATGTCAAGGCCGCTTCATTCAGTCCCAAGAGGTTCTGGAGGCCTTCCAACATACTGACTCCTGGAAATCTCTTAGCGAAACATTGAAAGCCCATGTCTTGTATTTCTCGGATAAGGCCAGGATATACACATTGACAACATTCGTGGACGAATTATTTGTCAAGTCCGCAGAAGATCGCGACTGGGGCTTGCCATCCAAGATTTGGCACTGGCGGGCCAAATTTTACCACGGAGGAGACATTGTCCAGGCAAACACGCAATTAGAAGACCTTCTCCCGCAATGCCCAAGTACTGGGGATCTCTTCGCCCGCAGGGACGTACTTGAGGGGCTTGCACAAATAGCATTTTGCGAAGGCAGGTTATCCGACGCAATGGATATTTTGCACAAACTCGTAGAGATGTTCGAGGGTCAATATTCGGACGGTGTCCTTTGGTACACTGTCCAGAAGGCTATAGTTGCGAGCAAGCAGGGGAATCATGACCTTGCGAGGGAGCTCATCCACAAAGCCTCAGAGCCCTTCCAATTCTTTGCCCTGCGCAATGCACGCGCGTTTCTCCACCGATCTTATGGCTCTGCACTCATCGAGCTCGCCGCAGGCGAGTACGACAAGGCTGCGTCTCAATTCACTGCCACGATTGAAGGTTGCAACTTGCAAGGCAACCTGCATGTCAAAGCATTCAGCATCCGTGGAGTGGGGGAGATTGCCTTTGTGCATGGTGACTTCGTTTTAGCAGCACAGCACTTCGCAGAAGCACGGTCTTTGTGCACTGAGATGGGAGTGCCTCCCTGCAATTTGTACAGTTGCTTGCCATTCCATGCTTTGTCGAACAGATTCGAAGGATGGGGGTTGTTTTTGGAGGGCCACTCGTCACTCACGAATGTTATGTAGATCACCATATGTGGTAACCGTAGTACATTGTATCTTCACATATCCGGGCTGTGATACAACTGTTTGAGAAAGTAATGACAAGCCCAAGGCCGAGATTACGGTGAGTTGAACTCGCTTCATGACAAGGCTAGTCTTTTGGGCAGACTCATAAATGTTTCGTCAATATCCTCGAGCTTCAACGCCTCCATCTGTCGATATCGTGTTTAATCGTTCCAGCTGTCTGCAGGACCTAGGATGGCGTAGGCAGCATTGTGTTCGAAACGATCGAACAACTTGAGATTGACATCTGCATGTCGGCCGGGCGAGCTGACCATGATGTGAGTGGCCTGTCTCGGAAAGCAAAAGCAATATGTTCGTGAATGACCGATAGCTATTAGAACACGAGTGATATAGAGTGGACGACCTTGAGTATTTTACAAAAATTTATGCGTGTGATTTGCAGAGACCTCGGTCTCTTGCGACGTCGGGACGGGAGTTCTTCAGTGTTTGTGACAAATCCAGTTGACCGTGTATTGGCCATGGAACATCAAGAAAGAACATCAACAAGAAGGTGTGCTAGGCGGCACCTGGCAGGTGGAGTTACTATGACCTGACTGGCAGCGACGAACGACGTGACGACGCGGTGTGACATGCGCTAGGTGGCATCACATGACGTGACGACAGTACTACTAGTCTTCATGATGATGATCGTGTTCAGTTCTTTGAGAGCATGATAGACGATGGTATGCTATGCTACTCACTTTCTCACCCCCAAGTCTCGACTCACACTCACAAGAATGTTTTCCAACAAACCGAAAGCTAAATCTAGTACGTCCAGAAATCAAAAGTAAAAGTAAGTCCCGCATTTTTGAAGCGGCCACCGTATAAAATAAGCCAAATACTCAGCAACCTTATTCTGAATCCAAGGGTCTCCAGGATGACAACGTGATACAACTGCTAGGCGTCACTATATCGGCCATCAACGCTATGAAAGACCTTGTTCCTAGCGACCTGGCGAAAAGTATCCTTGGACCGATCGCAAATATTCTCATTCTTGCCCTGGTGTGTTGCCAAGTTGGTATCATACTCAGAAACCCTCACGAAGGGATCCTCAAGTCTGTACAGTCGGTGATCAAACACAGTCGATTTCTTGGCGATAGTCAAGAAATGCGAAATTATCAGGAACGTCCTCGAAAGAGCGACCCAAGACCTTCGAAGAGGCCAGTGGATCATCGGCGCTCAGGGAAATACCACCTATTGCTGAAGTTGCAGACATCCCCAGTCTGATTCGGATTCTCATGTCATGTAGTAAAAGGAATATTTGCGTCCAATGGCAGTGGACAACGAAGGATATCCCGCCGTTGGATTCGAGCTCTGCTCTGGAAGCATTTACCGCCCAGCCAGTCGTAGCAATGCGGGGGGAGAAATGACAAACCTGCTCAAGGAGTCAAAATTTCACCCTCTCTCCTCGCAAATGCTACACAGCCAAAACGGCTGGTTTCCGCCCACGCTGCTGGAGAGATGGAAGGATCGGCGCAGCGCGGTACTAGACCACGGCGAGGGAAAGCTGCAAAGCTGTCATACACCATGCAGCTGTCGCTCGACTCGCTGTCAGTCCAGAATCTCGGAGAGGATGGTCGGTGTGCTTTGGCTGCCATCGCCTTCTTGCCTCGGGGTCTCAGCGAGGCATTGGCTGGCTATTTGTTGCCCTCGCTCCTTCAAGTCAACACTATATGTGATGTTCTTTGCATGCAATCACCCGTCTGTCGTCAAGACAGCCTCATCAAAATACTCGTACCCACTCGACATTATGTGCGAGACTCACTACTGCCACCTGGTTCCACATGTTTGCAAAAGATGCGCACCTCTACTATCGCACTGTCGATCTCTGTTCGAAAGGACGCGATCACAATGCTGATATCATTATCCCTGCACTGCTCTTTTGTATTCCGTGGAAAGCCGTTGTTGCGAGCAACCAGGGGCATCACGATTTGAGATTATCTACAAGGCCTCCCGATTGTTCCAATTCCTCGCCCTGCCCAGAACATTCGTATTTCTCTACGGATCTTATGACTCGGGCACAACCACAGGCGAGTACGATAGGTTAATCGCCATCATTCAAGATTGTGCTATCTTGATGGAAAGGCATTAAGCATACACGGGCTGGGAGAGCTTGTTTGCACAGCGCTTCGAAAAGACAGTCTTTGTACACTGAAATGGGATTGCCTTCTGACACGTGAGGGTCGAGGGTTGAAATAGCTTGAGGAGGGGCGGTCACCATTTGCGAACATTTATATGTAGATGATATATCGTACAGTTACCCGAGCATTCTGTTATCGATACAATGTACCCTTTGTACATAGAGCCCTAAGTGCGACCCCTACTTCTTGTTGAGCTCCTCTGTCCTTCTATGAAGTTCTTCACGACTCTACGAACGACTATGAGCAAGGGATATGATGTTCAAAATGCATCTCAACGAACCAATGGGGCTTCAAGACTATTGACGATGTCCTTGCTAGGAACATGTGGTTCTCGAGCATGGTAGGCATGAAACTCGGGCTTGCTGGTCAAACCCGCATCACGCTGAGGCCCCCCAACCAAATCCGACGGATCGTTAGATTTCTGGATCAGATATTCAGTAAAACTGGAACTAGAAAGCGAAAGTCACTGCGTACAGCAGGGTGAGGAAGGATGTTGAATTGCTGCTCCTGCTGTCCCTGTTGGTGACTGGGTGAAGTGGTGGTATCTTTCGTTTGTTGAGACATTTGTTACAGGTAGTGGTAATAGTTGGTTGTGATGGTAGGTAAAGCAAGAGCGCAGCACGAATTGCTCCCCTATATACACACCTGCGGAACAAATCATACGGATGACATCATTCCACACGTGACGATTCAAAAGCAATATTTCCTTGTTGACATTAACAAATGAAGGTATTGAACATTGTAACTCTCTGGGTCACTTTAGCAGTGAAAGACAAGAGCAAGTAGAATGTTGAAGTAAAATCTTATGGTACAGGACATATTCCACATCATTTCGATAGCATGATCTTTCGAAAGAAAGGTCAGGTTTCTGAAATTGAGATATTACGGACGAAATGCTAACCTTGACAAACTCTGACCCGACGCAACACAATTTACACGTGAGTACAAAAAAGTACGACGCAAAAGCGGAGACAAACCATCGTAATTGATCTGGCCATCGCCATCGATGTCTGCCTCACGAATCATTTCATCGACCTCACCGTCAGTCAATTTCTCGCCTAGAAATGGCATTAATCTATAATTGATATCTGAGCATCACCACTGACCCAGATTCGTCATGACATGTCTCAGTTCAGCAGCGTTGATAAAGCCGTTCCCGTCCTTATCAAACACTTTAAATGCCTCTTTAATCTCTTCCTCACTGTCGGTGTCGCGCATTTTGCGCGCCATCATTGTAAGAAACGCCTGGGAGCCTATGGTACCGTTCCCATCAGGGTCAACCTCGTTGATCATGTCCTGTAGCTCCGCTTCGGTAGGATTTTGACCTAGTGAGCGCATCACAGTGCCGAGCTCCTTGGTAGTGATCGTGCCATCGCCATCTATATCGCTTCGTATCAGGAAAAGTAATAATTAACATCATGTTGGTCGTACCTTTGTCAAACAAAGAGAAAGCTTCCTTGAATTCTGTGGCGGGTAAATGAGCGCTGGGATCATCATCGACAACACCAGCGACGATTTCTCACCAGATATCTGTTCTAGAAAATCACACAAGAACAACAAAGAATATCAGCACCGATAATGTCTTTGGTCTCCCACCAAGAAAGGATTCACACCTTCAGACTGTGAGCCGTTCCCAAATCAATATTAATCAATACCCATCGGAAGCCCACACGTGACAGCGCGACGCACCATTTGATCCGCCATCTTCTAGAAAGTTTCGATAGAAAACCTGGTTGGCTATAAGGGAATGCGACGATTTGGCAAAGAGGATGACGAGGGTTGACGCGGACGATTGTCGTTGAGCAGAGCAAAACACGGCCTTGTGTTTGGCAAGATCATGTCTCTATCGGCAATCGCCAGTGCCAAATCAGGCTAACTATCCCCAAAGCCCACTGCCCAGAGACCACAAATCACCAAATATTAATATTGTTACATTTACTTTCGCACGCAGCAAGTACTGTAGCAAGCCGACGTCCAAGGGTACACTATGAGGAGGGAACCGAGGCATGCACGGCCTGTCCAGGAAGATTCAAGTTTTTCAGTTAACAGTCATACATATCTAGTCTGGGTGTGCTCTCCGATACTCTCTCTACTTCTCTCACTCAGATTGCCAGTGCCAAGCCAAGGAGTAGCCATGATGGAAACAATATTTGGCCTGAAATCCTGGCCCTGAATGCTGGCCCTGAATGCAACCCCACGAGGCCTTTGACTCCGACTTACTAGTAGTAGTTCCAGTGGTTGAATCGCAGGGTGCTTCTACAATTCAAGCCACCAACCGTGATGAAATCTCGCAACTCAGAGAAAAAGCCGATTGCAAGACACCCCCAGACTGGACCTAGCGTTTCCATAAGCCCTACTTTCACTATATCTTAGATAGTTTTTGTCAGTTTGTAGCAGAGGACCCTGAGATGTCTTCGTCAGGTATGCGGTACTGATTAACTTTAATCGCATTGCATAAGCTGACCTTACTTTCTCTTCCTCAAGGCCAAGGTGTATGCCAAGAGGTTTTCCGGTTCATTGCGCAACTAGATCGTCCGCACGAATGTGGGGTGGGCGCACGATGTACATGCATAGTAAGAGCGATACTGACCATTACCGTGACTTCTCTGGAGTTTTGTGGGATTTGGAGGGTGGAATACGAAGCATTAGTGCGGTTCATAGACGAGACTCGCAATTTCGGTCTGGTATGTGAAAGATGTCTCGGTCTGTTTGTGGTTCTTATTGCAACAGCAACGGATTGACGTACTTCGACGTCGACAGCACCGTCCCCTTCGACTGTCAGGCTGTGAACGCAAATATCTTAAGCAACATCAAAGCGTCGGACCCCCTCGTTCCAGATATGAGGATATCTTTTCAGAACATGCGGAGTACTACCGCTGAGATTATCATTCCCGGCCTTGCGGAAACCACGTTCTCGCAACACGAGGACGCCTTAGGAGAACGCGCCCTACCGTTCACCAAAGAGGGGCTCGGATGCAAGACGCACACTACTGCGGGACCCGAAACGCTCATCAAATGATTTTCTTTCTGCAACAGGAGACCTCCCCGCCGTCGATGCACCAGTCGTGGTCGAAAACCACACATGGCGCTCGGTGTCGTCGATATGGTCCAAGGTGTGGGTGCGCGGGAACCAACCTATCGACATCCACACAGATGATCAAGCTTTGGTTGCAGATAGGGTAACGTTTAGTTAATTTTGATTTTGATTTCAATTCGATGTTTGCGTGTAGCTAATGTTTTCTCTACAGTATTTGTACCCAATATGGGTCCTGTGCTAGCAATGATAGAAAAAAGTGTAAACGCGATCAAGAAAGGCTGATCGCGTTGTGTAAAGAAATCGACGACGATGTCGATGCTCTGCGAGGTCCCAACATCGTCTTTCACATCAGGAAGGATGACATCGTCACGAAGACCGCGGGGGCCATGCACGAAACTGCGTACCGCTGCTACTCAGCGCGGTACAAGAAGGCGTCGAAAGCCACCAAGCGCAAAGCCAGTCTCGCGCAGCTAGTAGGCTCGTCCACTAATGTGTAGGAAGTTGGTCAAGGCTACTACTCGTGGTGTCGCGGTCAGACGCCGCAACTGAGCTTCACTTATGTGTGCTTTGAGTCTCAATATTTCATCTGTAAGGCTGGTACCATGATTGATCTTCAAAGTCGTGTCGTATCCTTGTTTACATCCTCATTTTCTCTTTGTAACATTCGCAACCACTACGATTCTTCGCTCCTCGCTCCTTAATGTCATTCATTGTGATGAGGGAGGGCGGTTGAACTATACTTGTGGCGACTATAAGCATGTTACTTTCAGAACTGATGATGGCGCTGGTTGATACTCGCGCTTGCCTCGACCGTGCTTTCGTCTCGCCACGAAACCTATTCATCGACAAATTCAACGATAAAATTCTCGACACTGCCTGGCGACTACCGTGAGTATAGAATGCTTATAGACTAAATGAAGGCTAAGCACCCCCAAAATTCCTACTTACAGTTCGGATACTGAACAAACACCGGACTACTTAGCGATGCTGACCGCGCCCGGAACTCCTCTCCATCGACTCGATCTCAAACTAAATTGCATATGCGCCATACAATGCAACCTCTCGGTCGAAAAGGACTTGATAGAGTACGGATAACGGCTCTACATCGTCGATTCATCGAAGTCTAACTACTCAACAATCAATCTCGAAAACCACTGTATTCCATGTATCGCTTTTTCTTTCAATCCTTACCGCTCGAGTTGGACGGTCAATCACAAACAGTTTCCCTTCAGACTAGCTTACGCGGCTACTTTCAATAGGTGTCAAGGTCTTAATCTCTGCAGCATGGGTCTGGGTCTTAGAACTGATCCTTTTGCTCATGGGTCATGGTCACCTATATACTTCGTTATCGCATGTCAAAAGCCATGGAGACTCGCTGTGCTTATTTTCAGCAGCAGATGAGGTGCAAGATAGTGTGCAAACGTCTCCGTTGGTAATGAAATGACATGCCTGTCGCAATAACAAGCGACGACCGAAGGTCATCGCTTGTATGTATTAGGGGTCGAAAACTTGAGACTCCTTTCCAGCGATTTGCCGAGCTTCGTTTACATAGCCTTCTCATGACCTCGCTTTATTGCATAAAGGCTAATCCTAATTATGAATGATGCGTAAGAAAGTGAATGAAAATAAATAGCGAAATTAGTCCCAGTCGTCATCCTCGTCCTCTTCATCACTATCACCTAACCTCTTGTTCCTTTCCAGCAAAGCAGCAGCTAACGCGGCGGTCAGATTCCCGCCTGCGCCACCACTATTAGATTCTTCAGCAGCAGGCGCGGGGGGAGGAGAGGGCGTTGACTGAGGACCACCCGTCTTCCGTAAATTTGACACACTCTGTCCACGAATGGATGCAAGTAGGTCTGCGCGACCAGGCTGTGGGGAAGCGGGTGATGCCAATGGGCCTCCTCCCCCATTTGAGAGTGGTGGGGGTGGCGGCGGCGGCGGAGGGGGTGGAGGAGTATTCCCATATGAAGGTGGCGGAGGTGGTGGTGGCGGCGGCGGTGCCGCTCCTGCAGGCGGAGGAGGGGGTGGAGGGGGTGGAGGAGTGTTTCCATATGAAGGTGGCGGAGGGGGCGGAGGTGGTGGTGGTGGTGGTGGTGGACTATTCCCATATGACGGTGGCGGAGGGTGTGATGGTGGAGGTGGAGGAGCAGGAGGATCCTCATATGAAGATGGCGGGGGTGGCGAAGCATTGGCTGACGGTCGTGGAAGAGGAGCACTGACTGGTGGTCGTGTAGGAGGCGGAGGAGGGGGAGCAGCACTCGCAGGACGAACTGGCGGTGGGGGTGGTCCTGAAGATCTTACTGGTTGTGGCGCGGGTGCAGGGGGGGCCCGTTGTGGTGGTTGCGGCGGCGGCGGTGGAGCAGCCCAGGTGGGACGCGATGACGAGGGTGCTGCAGCAGGGGGAAGAGGGGGTGCAGCAGAGACTGGGCGCAACGGAGGTGGAGGAGCATGGGGAGCAGGTGCAGAATCGCCATTGACTGAGGATGCAACGCTATCCTGCTGCGCGTGCCCCCTATTTCTAGGGGCAGGTAAGGGCGGTGGTGTCTTCTTCTTGATAGCAGGCTTTTGTGCATCACGGATAAAGCCTTTTATGAAATCCATATCCTTGTCGATGACCTCGCGGCTAACGCCTGAACCCTCTAGTTCGTTCAGAATGGAGATCCATGACGGATCAATGTTAGAGGAGGTAAAACCCTTCTCAGTATCAACGCCCATGTGTGCAACATGCACGAAGGAACCAGTGGTTGGACCTGAAATCATAGACTTATCTATTCTACCACCCTTGGCGGACTTCTTTTTCTCTGAGGAGGAAGGTTTAACTGAAGTAGAGGTCAAAGGAGGTCAACTAGAGCTTCTAAATCACCATACCTTTGTCTGCTTTACGGGTAGTTACTTTCTTGTAGAATGTTTTTGCGTCTTTCTCATCAGCAAAGACAAAACCAATCATGCATTTCTTGGGTAGAAGTGAGTAATTTCCTTTGAATTGCAAATGCACACTTACATCGCCCGCGAATGAATGAAAGAATGGCCTGTCCTGGTGATACTCGAACGCTTCATATAGTTCGTGTTCCCATATAACGCCTCTCGTCCCCGTTAAATCAACCAGTCTCAACATGAAGGCATCTTTGGAGTTATCTCGCGTGAAAGCGAGTGCGCCTTGCAAGCCACCATACGACCACTTGTTTGGCTGCGGATGTGCGAAGTAAATACGGGCAGCGGTAGCAGTGAGTACCCTTTGCGTGGAATTGTCTAAAGTAGATTTTACTTTAGACTTTTCGTCTGCTGAAAGTGCTGATTGAGAGGGCATCTCAGGCAGAAAGCAAATGCAGGACTTGGCTTAAGACGTCCTGACCGTCACAATACAAACTGCGTTTGGTGCAGCGTGGGAAACTATCGTCACACTTTACTACCAAGTTGCTGCGGCAGGCTGTAAGCACGATACAGCTGCTTTGTTACTGTACCAAGCATTCGCCGCCCAGGGAAGACTCATGGTCGACCTGGTGGCCGAACACCATCCTTGGACGATCAATTGCTTGCTTCATAAATCAAATTTCACGGATCGAGAATCTGGACTTGATGTTCAAACTGGCGGCCGTGCCAACGACCATCTTCATTCGTCTGTCTAGGGAAGACTAAATTGTGACAGTGCATGCTACCGCGCTCAGATAGCTGTGTGCAAATGTCCTGGTATCTCGACGCGCGCAGGCCTCATTGTGGTCGCTGAGTGTGTCCTTTAAATTTTGGGCTCCGACTGTCAGACCGTTCAGCTATTCAGATCTCAGGTTTAGTCAGTGGGTCTGTTCTTTGAAATGATCGCTTGGCCCTCGTCATTGAGGCTTGGCAATATACGGCGAAAAAGCATGCCTTCTGTAAGAACAGAAATTTGTATGCTCAATAGATTTCACCGTGCACACGGCTTACACTATCCCCTTTAACTCTCCTAGCTGACTTCGTCACTGACTTTAGACCCTTGTCCAAAAAACAGGGACATTCCAGCAACTGATACGGTGCACCGAGGATTTTAGCAGTCCATCAAAGAGTTCTCCCTTCGAGCCACGAACCAAGTACAAGCCGACTCAGTGATTTATATGGCAGTCACACACGATCTCGAGCTGATTTAAAGACAGCAGATCTATTAAGCTCAATGGTAGCGATCAGCAGACCTGCGTATTGACTAGTTCATCAATTTTCTTTGCGACTTCTTCTATCTTGGAGCATATCCTCGTTGTCATCAAACTCTGACGTCTCCTCCGTATCTTCTACAAATAGTGCGTTCATGTTATGTTCAAAACAATTCAATTATGTCTAATCACGTTGCGAAATGTGTCATCTCCACTCTCATGGTCTAACAAACCATATGCCAAGGATCCGTTGCGATAGGTCGCCAGGCGCGCAGATTGCAATCGGCCATAATCGAGTAAACTAAGTTAGTGAACTCTGTCATCACTACGAGCTGGGTTATGCATTTCTGCAGATCCGCTGCGCACATTACGACCCACCACGTTCGCGTGTAAAGTTCAGATGGCTGTGGTGTGGTGTAAGATAAATATTGTGGGAGACATGTTGTAAAATACAAATTTTTTGTAATGGAAAGATTGCAGTGATAATCATGATGGCTTGACGTGGAGCGCGGGAATCTATACTCTGCACTTGTACAACTCAGGCTGCGAAGTTCGAACATCAACGCATGGCAGCTCACCGTAATTCTGCCTAGAGAAGGCTAATTGTCGACTAGCCTGGTGGTCTGTCCTTCTACGATCAACTGCTTGTTTTCTCCACAAAATTTTGCGAATCTCAATCTTAATGAGTCTAGGACCGCCTTTGAACCAAAATGTGTGACACTGATCTGGAATTTTTAAAGTGGTGGCCGTGCCTGCTACTGTGCTCAGCTGGCATCATGTATGCACGTAAGTGTTCCGGTATCTTGGCGCCGTAGGCTTCATTCCGGTGACTGAGTGTGTCCTTTGGGCTCCGAAGCCTGTTAGACCATTGAGCTCCTCGATCTTGTTTGGTATAGGACAGTGATGAATGGTTCATTTTTCATTGGTGAGTTTGTTTTCTGACATGATTGTTCGGCCCCTGCCATTTAGCATGTCACATCCACGTCCGCCTGCGACGTGGACTTGTCAGTATCCGGCAAAAAAAAATGCAGAGAAGCACACCTGTAAGAACAGAAATTTCAATACTCGGTAGATTTTCCCATGTACGTCTTGCACTATCCTTTTTTGTTTTTCACAGGTTTCACTCTCCTGGTCGATTTCGCTCCCGATCACAGACTTTAGACTCCTGTCCGAAAGGCAGGGGACGAGTGTTGCGTGGTGTCAACCAATCATTCCGTCCCTGCGTTCCGTGATCGCCATCTCCTTCTACGATCAAATGCTTGGTTTATTCATAGAATCTTACGAATCTCGATGTGAACTAGAGTCTCCTTTGGACCAAAATGCACACTGATATGGAATTTCAAAGTGGTGGCCGTGTATGCTTATCCGCTCAGATCGTGTACGTCTGCAATTGCCCTGGTGTCCTGGCGTACGCAGGGTCATTCTGGTGGCCGAGTGTGTCCTTTGGGCTCCGACTGTCAGTCCGTCAAGCTGTTCAGTCTGGTTTGGCATAGGCCAATGATGAATGAATGGTTCATTTTAGTTGGTGAGTTTGTTTCCTGACATGATTGCTCGGGCCCTTACAATTCATCCTGTCACGTCTCTGTCGATGTGCAACATGAACCTGTCAATACACGGCGAAGAAAATGCAGAGAAGCACGCCTGTAAGAGCAGAATTTTTTATGCTCGTTAGATTTGCCGTGCACACGGTCCTACACTATTCCTTTTCTTTCTTTTTTGTTCTTCACAGGTTTCAGTCTCCTGGTCGATTTCGCTCCCGATCGCAGACTTTAGACTCTTGTCCGAGAAGCAGGAGACGAGTGTTCCGGTGGCGTCAACCAATCATTCCACTACTCCGTTCCGAACACGCATCCCCACGTGGTCTTCAGATGGCTCAGGCGATACCCGAATCTAACCCGATTGCTACCATACTTGGCTTACCGTCGGGTGGAATGTTACTGCATCAGTCAGCCCGTTCTAGCTTTGGAGAGGTTAGTGTCGTTGATCGACAGTTGTTGATAGCCAAATCTAAACTGCAGACTCTGAACCATCACCAGAAAAAGGTCGTCTCGAGAAGAATACGTACCATGCGTCAGTGCTGGGCTCATAACCGCAAATGTCTACCTGTCCCGACCTACTTGCCGCCACATCGGTTGGGTTGCGAATGCCCAAAGCGTTTTCCGCTAGACTGCCAGTCTAAAGAAAGAGCGGGATTACGCGCATGTTTCGGTTGTGTACATCACTTAGTCCAGCTAACCTCGAAGTGTTGTTTTTCCTTCGCGCGAATTTAGACGACGCTAGGGGTTCACGGGGATAACGACAATGACCACTTGCAGATTTATTGGGTTTCCCGCAATGACCGATGAACTCCTCGAATCTCTCAATTATGGATTAGATCATTCCCGCCTCGGACAGCATCAACATATCCACAATCGGCTTACTACTGCTGAATTATGATTCTGGAATGTTCCCCCACCGATTGCCAAATCAGATACTTCGCCCATGTAAGTACTTGGAATCAAAACCCCACGGGTTTCTATTTGGGTTAGCTGAGGTCATTGGATCATATCAGCGCGTGACCTTTGCATGTACGAGTTATACATCATCCAGCGCCTGATGCAGACCCCCTGACTCAGGAACGCGTTGCTCCGCGGAAGTAAATAAACGTTCGCGGCTGGGGCCGCCAGGCACTCAAAATGAGGTTTGATCGATGATCCCGGATTCCTATCCGACCCTACATGATCAGATAATGAACCATCATCTATATTTCAACTTGGAGCGTGATCGCGATCAGGTAAAACATTCTGCAAGCGAGCATGTTGGAGACGCTGCGCTGGCAGGGCGTGGAATTAAAAGGCGCGTATTGATGTACATGAAGATGAAAAGGACAAGATATGATGGCGGGACAGTCAACCGTGCAGTATCGCCCCTCTATCACCCTCCTGAGCGGATGTGATTACGGCTGGCTGTGGAAATTATAGACAAGAATTCGAGAAGGTGCGTTAAAGTCATTGCCACCTCGGTCTTGGCGGCGAGTATGATGCAGTCAGGTGGTCTGGTCGTCAAAATTATTCTTAAACGTTGTCTAATGAACTCCCGGCCATATTGTCGTGGGAGCTCGCGGGCGAATCGTTATCATAACCTGTTGGTGTTCTTGCGCTTGGACAGAATGGTTCGCGAAGCAGTAAGACAGGCGGCACCTGCCAGCACAACGACCTTAAAAAGGACAATGGGGTTTCAGCGGCTTGGCCAAGGGACTCCGGCAATGGAGGCTTACAGAAGCAAACACAAGTGGTCTGTACCAGATGTAAGAGCGATCGTGTTGCACCAATGCACCGGCAATGGGATTACCTGTGAGGAGTGCAAAGGAAATGAGGAAGGAAGTTATGCCTATCCGAGTGCTACACGTTGTGAATCTGTCAGAGCTAAGGTCTTGTCAAGGCGGCACTAATACTTGCCCAATTTCATTGAGGTCTCTCGAAAACGATGCAGCAGCGGGAGTGATGAGGGATATGACTGTGGAGGTAAAGTCAGTTAACTTCCAAGAATATAGTGATGAATATGACGCACAACCACCAGAGAAGAAACCGTACAAGATACCAAAGGCAATGGTACCGCCAAGGTTTGTGGCTGCGAACATGAGGAACAGTAGCCCTCCTGAAATGATAGTACATGGGATCATCACTTCACACCACCAGCTGTGAGCTCATCGCGGTGTGGCGCTGATAGATGATTCGACATACCGTTAAATGGCCCAATGACGTCGCCCAGGAAGTTCGGGATCGTCCTTCCGAATATTGAAGAAGCGTTCATGATGGGGATCTAAGCCACGTTTAGTACTTGTTTCAGTTTCATTGCTCAAAACTATTTACCGCGTAAAAACCAATGTTCTTCGACAGTCCGTGATACTCCGAAAAGACTTGGAGGTAGAAGACTATGATGATACAGTGAGCCATGCAGCGAAAAACACTTCCTATGACTTACATGGAACGAACAAGCCCCAGAATGTCAATGTGGCACTGATTGAAGATGTCAACTCCTGTTTTGATAAAGTTTCGACATTACAGACCCAATGACACACAGCCAGTATCCGAAGTCAGACAATATCGCTTTAAGATCGACTGGTTTCGCATCGGGACGCTCCCGCCGGCTGGGTAAACGAGTCTTCATGATCAAGTTTGCGGTTACAAGGAGTCCGAGATCGATGAAACCGGCTGCCCTATGATGACTGGTTAACGTTAGATTCATTGACATGTTGCATTGCACACCTCACTCCCCATCCAAACCCAGCATCACCATTGAACAAATTATTAAGCATGATGGAGTAGATAACGGCGCCGAGCGATGAGCCTGCAAGGAGGTCGGCACAATGGAAGTGAAACAGGTTAGACACTTGCCAGCCAAGACTACGCCCATTGCGGCAGCACGTCGCCGCCGGAAGTAATGAGATGTGACAGATATTGCCGGCAGGAAAAGAAGTCCCATTCCAATGCCCATTCCGATACCTTGTGCCAAGAATATCTGATAGTATTGATGTGGTTTGGCAAGCGATAGCATGAATACCCTGAAGTTACGTTGATACGAGGGTTTTGGAACGTTACTGAGGATGACGCATCAGAACTTACGAGAACAGGTAAATGAACGACCCCGCTCCTATGCAGTGGTGGAAGTACCTGCTCAGAGGGAATGCTTAGATATCAGATGAGAACAGAGAAACAAAGACTCCAACCCTTCATCAAACAGCTTTCCGGCGGGTAAACCTCCAAAAAACAGTAAGAATGTCTGCACTGAACCAATCCAGCTGATGTCACTCGCGACGTATTGCGAAAGGTAATGCGACTGAAGACGGACAGGTATAAGTGGCGAACTGCATGTAGGCTGCGGGAAATGCTTACGGAGTAGTATGCCTGGTATACGCCAAATGACTGCACCGCGCCAAAGGTGCAAAAGAGTATCATGGACCTGAGTAAACACGGCAACCACATGTGAAAAGGGAGTCGGACGATGTCATATGGACTTGACACATACCCGCCAAGGACTGTTAGCCACGCTTGAAGTCCACCTTCCGGAAACGGAGGTGGACCTGGAATTTGAGGGGACTTTTCGACATGAGCAGCAAGTCCAGCATCATCACTAGAGTTGTCGCTCTTTGTGAGCGCCAAGTTGGACTTGCTGTCGTTCAAAGTCATTCCGCCATCAGGAGCTAGAGTCATGGTTGGTACTGGAGAAAGGGGACGAAAAAAGTGCTGTGGGAGGTCATACCAAGGAGTTCTTTAGGATGTTGATTCACATCGTAAAAGTGCTTCTCTTCGGGCATGCTTGAATTGACAC
Organism: Suillus weaverae; assembly: GCA_016767475.1. NCBI lineage: Eukaryota > Fungi > Basidiomycota > Agaricomycetes > Boletales > Suillaceae > Suillus > Suillus weaverae. The sequence continues at coordinate 652,815 of MU179305.1, forward strand.
GAGGCATGGTCCAGAAACCCTAGATCTCATTGGGTATAGACGAAAATTCATGAAATCTGCAGATTCGCTGTGTACAAGGATCAACGCGACGTGGTGCCCCGATATATTAAGAACACGTTATCTTCATTCCCAAAGATCTTGAGCTTGTCGCCGCATGAGAGCGTGATATGAATCATAGTATGGGCGCTAAGCGCACTAAGCATCTGTCGTGAAAGACTTGTCTGCAAATGTATCACAAGGAATCTGTTACATACAAACCAGTGCCATCGATGCCGTTCCTTCAGGTTTCGTTATTATTTACAAACCATCCTCGAGAACTTGCGGCAAATATATCCGTTCCTCGTAGCCAAGGAACTTCCGGACGCCGGACTGCGCCATCAACGCATGATTCTTCTGGGCCGCCATCGCGCCATCTTGCAAATCGCTCTCAAGTTGCATTGCATGCGGCTACGTACGGCTGAGGCGGTTACAAAGCATAAAATTTTGATGTGCCAGGTAGCACTCATCAAGAAATCCCATTCAAAGATTTCGCCGGGACAGCGCGAGAGTCACTGCTCAGATGAAGTTCAGCCTGGTTCAGCACCCCGGCTTTCTGACCAAGTTCTTAGACTATGTGCCACGGGGTGTGTGAAAACCCAGCTGAAGCTACTATCATAGCGCATAACCGGAACAAGGCGTTTGCCGTCATGTGATCAGCCGCAAGCAGCAGAGCCGAAAAAAAAACATAGACCCGATCTGTGGCCGAAACGTTCAAGCTTGGAGCCTACCTCCGTGCAGCCTCAATTCGCTGGGAAGACGCCGAATAAGCGATGCGACCGACTCTTGCCAGGCTAGCCTGAGTGTGCTAAATGCCGATTTCAGACTAGTACAAACCTGCATTTTGAGCGAGAAGACAATTGAATACATGTCTGTACCAAAACGAAGTAATACATTACCGGGTATTCTGGGTTGTAGCCATATTTTTACAAGTGTGCAGCGGGATGCGGACATGGTGGTATAACACCTTTTCTGTAACAGTTCACCGGAAAAACTAAGCGACGTTGTCCGTGGTGAGAGCTGTGGAAGAGAACATCATGCTCACTTGGGATAGAAGACAGTCACATCTGATTAGATAATCACTTTCCAAACGGATATGCCTCGAAAGAAACAATCTTGACTGATTTCTTTACATATGATTTTTATCATGAGTTTCCCGCGTCGTGTGGCTTTTGACACCAGGTCTATTTGCTGTCAGACAATCGCAAGCGTTGGAAAAATCAATGTCCACCCAGCAAATGGCTCAGATTCGCAAGCTGACCCAAATGTTCTAGTGGTGTACTTCGTGTCGCAAAAGTTCCTTGTCGGCGATCTTGGCAGTTACGCAAGGGTGTTCCCGGAGAACAACTAATGGTTCCATGTGTGAGTACTAGCGATATTTCTCTCACTTGAACATGATTGCCATTTGTCCACCTGACTCTTTTCATAGCGGCTGAGCTTGGCAGCTATGCAAATTATGCCCTCGAAAACCGTAACGACTTATGCCATATATACATCGGCCAAATTGCTTCCTATCGGAAGAATTTGCACTCATGGCCTAAATCCGTGTGTATCCTGGTTCCTGACACTTAGGCTCTCTTTCTATCCTCATGTCATATACAAAGATGTTAATTTCCTACGATGCTATCCTCTGATTCTCAATCCGGTAGTTCGGCTGTGGTGATATTGATATCATTTGACAGAATGGTTTACTTGGGACCACGTTTTCATAGCCCAGAGGTGGTGTTTCGAATTGGTTAGTACTCACCCAACTTGACCTGATGATATGATCGACAAACTCTATAAAAAGCCAGCAAAGATAGTCGAAAATGTCATTGTGTCCTCCCCGTCAGTCTCGTCAAACATGCCAGACCATCTCCCTCATCATCCCCTCTTCACTACTCGGGTCGAGTTTCTTCCCACTGATGAGCGTGTGTCCCTGTCGTACCAGCGGGCGAGACTTCTCATGCACACCTACAGTACGTTGACCTCTTGATCCTTAAACACATGACGCAAATCCATGTCCTTTGAATCTAGATCTGTCGGCTTCTGATGTCCAATTGTGTTCTCCGAAGTATTGGGCCATGATGACGGACCCTATCATGTCACTGGATACTGCCATGTTTACTATACTGGCTGCTCATGTCGGTCTTACCATTGGAACACTTTCTCGCCATCTTCACAAACGGCCAGACCTCCGCCCTTTGGTCAACCGTCTGTTGCGTTTCGATACCGTTGGTATCTATCTCCTCACAGAGAGGGGTCACGGTCTAGATGCATTCAACATCGAGACAACAGCTACGAAGACCCCTGAGGGCTTCATTATTAATACACCTCGCGAGGAGGCATGCAAGTACGTACATTTTCTTAAGCATGAGCGGCCCTGTGATGAATTGTATCATTAGGTTCATGCCTGCTTCCACCCCATCCTTCGGTATTCCGAAGGTCGCCTTGGTTATGGCTAGGCTCATAATCGACGGCGAAGATCGTGGCCCTCGATTCTTCATTGTGCCCGTCTGCAATGAGCACGAAATGTTCGAAGGTGTCGAGTCGATCAGACTTGGTGCTCGTCCCGGAACTTGCCCTCTGGATTTCTCTATAACGCGTTTCAATCATGTCCATGTTCCATTCAGTGCACTCGTGTCGTCGAATGTCTATGACCATTCCCTTCCAGCCTCGCCTCTGGAGAAGTGGTGGGATGAGGTATGGCGCATACCTCTCGGAACTCTATCTGTCACAGCGCCCTGGATATCTTCCATTAAGGCAGCTGCGTTCATTGCTGGTCGCTATTCTATGCATCGATCCCTCGTGGGGAAAGGGGCTGAACCCATACCCATCATCACATTCAGGACCCAACAGTGGCCTATTGCCCACGCAACCGCTGTTGGCCTTGTCATGAGCAATTGGTTCCCAATGGTGACCAAGAATAGCGCTGAGAAATCTCTGGATCATCGTGTTAGACATGGTATTGCGGTCATCGTTAAAACCACTGTTTGTCGACACTTCCAGCGCTGCGTGCCCGAGGTTGCTGAAAGATGCGGTGCGCAAGGCACCTTCGAGCACAATTATCTGGCTCGCATTGAGGTTCGTACGCATTTCATGTAATGATGTTCGATTGACATATCGAATTCATTCAGAATGACGGGAAAGGCGTGATCATCGCCGAGGGCGATGTTCTCACTTTATGCATACGCCTATTCTCCGAGCTTCTCCTCCAGCGTTACAAGATGCCTCTTCCAGACCCAAGCGAGTCGCTTCTTGCTCGGCACGCAGCTTCTATATTGGAGGAGAATGTCAGCCTTCTTAACAGCTTGCACGGGGGACACCGTAGCGAGTCATTCAACTCTCTCATTCTCCCTCAGGCGGAGCTTGCGGTTGAAGCCATGGGTCACGCACTTGCTTATTCCGCCGGTTTGAAATCCGGTCTTCCGAAGCCAATTCTTGATGTGTACGAATGTGCCGTCATCCGCCGCGATCCAGCATGGTATTCGGAGAATGCTGGGTTGACCCGAGTTCTGCAACGCATTCGTGAAGATGACGCTATTACATCAACCCTTCCCCATCTCGATACTTACCTCAACAATTTGGCCATTGAGGAGTACGTCTCTGCACCCATCGTTTCTGACGAGGCGTGGAAGGAGTACCACAACACGATGCCCGTTTTCACTGGTAACGCTATTCCCATTAACGATCAGGTACAGGCCATGTTATAGGCTGTCCATCGTGAGTGTTAATCATGGTCGCTCTAAACTCCGCAGCTTACATCGTTGCCTTCTCTCGCAGTCGAGATCGCTCTTCTTTTTCTGACGTTCTCAGAGAACCGTTGAGGCTTCTGGAAGTTGTCCAGTTTACATTATTTTTGCAATTCCCAGAGGTTCATTTCAGCGCGCACTTCCTCGGATATCGGTGATGGCCGTGCATAGTGTAATATCAACTAGCTAGTACTGATATGTTATTGTATTTTCTTTATGTTCGTCATAATTGATGTTCCATAAACTTCTACGGACCGTTTGTACTTAATGACTTACACGTTCTCCTGGCCTTGTGTTTCTTATATCCACACATGTTATGAATTGGCAGTTGTTTTATTCCGAGAAACGACTATCTTCCAATGAACATGCAAGCCAAACCCCGCACATCATACGTGCATCGCACATTCATTCCGCCAAACTCCACATAGATAGGATGCACCATGTGTGCCCCACGCAGATCATATCTCGCCGCATTTGCTTGAGCATGGATAATCTTGAGACTTGGGTTCTTATTTGAGTACCGGATGGTGCCTCTGAAATGCGAGCTTGAAGTTCACATCACTGTCCTTGCTATAGTCAGAAGATCCGATAGGCACAAGTGAATTAGTCAAACGGGTTCATCAAGGGAAAGCACATGCTGTCTATTTAAGAGGGCCCAGTTCTGTTTGATGCTGTTCACAAGGTTATACTGTTACATACGCATGTACCCCAAATATTGCGGCACACAACCACCGGGTATGATCATACACTGTGGGTGGTAGTATTCATAGCACATCCATCCATCCATCCATCCAGGCATTTTGTGCGAACGTTGTGCCTGACCCAACCAGAATTTCCCATCTTGGGCGCAATGGAGCTGAATTCGGGTTCGCTGGCACAGAACCTTCTGAAAGGTGCATTTTGGCTCAACTCTATTACCCGGTGTGTTACGGCTTGATGATCGAGCTAGCTGATGGACTGGTACACTGATCCCCGACGGCCATAGTCCCGATTTCCGTTTTCCTATCGTACGAGAGAAATGGAAGATGAAGGTGCTAGAAGAACAAATTTTAACTTACAGCCTTGTAAATTGAATTGAATCACTTTAGGTGTGGGCCCTACCGTCACCTGCTCGGGTCCGACGGTCGATGAAGAGAGAACCTGGCGGGCGCGGCGAGGTCGGACATAGCAGGTAGTCTTTCATTAATTAGATTACATACATACGGTCTAACGTGCAATCAAGTCCGGTGGACATCGAAAGCGGAATGTCAATTGTGAAGGTCATCGTATGTGGAGCGACCGAACTGCGCAAGAAAGGCGTTATCGAACCGTCAGAGGCTGTGTCCAAGGCTAGTTTGATTGGGGATAAGTTACGGCGCAAGATGCAATCGCTCTTCAGCCAACACAGGCGTAATACACAACTGTCATAACTGAGTCTTGACGTCATGCGAAGAACAAAGATACACCTGATTTAACACAAATGCTACAGCTGCAGACACAATCAAGAGCCGTGCTTGCTTTCATGCAATGTTTCAAAGAACTGCCTGACGTCAGCTTCGCCAACTATTCTGCCTTCCTGGGCGAATGGCCGGAGATATGCGAGCAAGTCATCCCTGTAAAAATGCGCAATGAAAGATTTGTCAAGCGATCTGATGGAAATACCAACCGCATATCATTGAAAGCTCGAATCCCATCGATTGCCCTATCCCGAGGAAGGCGCTCCAATGCGCGCATACCGAGTTCCTCCAAAGAAAGAGCTAACATTAAATATTCGTGTTAGCGTACAACTGCTTCGGATAAGAACTTAGTGTGCACCAGAATCAGGATCTTCCGGGGGCTCGTAAGTTTCTTCTTCCTCAAGGAGATATGGATGATTGCTAAGAGATGGAAAACACTGGAATTCGCCGATGAACGGAAATGTAAGAAGCGTGCGTATGGGAAGCTCACACGACCACAACGACACCACCGTTCGCGCCAACCTTCAGTTAAGAAAACGTCACCCTCGGTCAGGGATACTTTTGTATCTGGCGGTTGCTGTGATCCACAAAATATTGCTTGTGCAATCGAATTTGGTGCTGGGGCAAGACAAGGCGAGGGTGGCTCATGTGAAATGTGTTGCTTTTTCCGTTCTGGTTCCTCTGAGTGAACGGAATGCGACCGGCTTCGTTTTTGCCCAGGGGCTGCCAAGGAATCATCTATATCTAGTGGATCATCTTCCGTGGTTGTTGATGCATCCGCGCACAAAGGGTTACCGCCCAGTTTCCTCCATGGGCTATCTTCTGAGTCGCGAACCACCATTATGACACCTTGTGTACCAGCATATCGGCGAAGGGTGTCGATCGAACGAACACAAGAGGAGCAGACGAATGCATCGTAGTCCTCAGCAGATATGAGCGGTAGAGGCAATCCTGAAGAAGAGGCTTCAGACTGGTTGTCTTCGGTATCATTACCGTGGTCTGTGGCTTCATTTTCAGGAACGGGAGACGATTCCCGCGAGGATGGTCGTGTCCTCAAGTGTAGACACGACTCGTGGAACCAGTCCTTTGGAGACAAGGCGTATCAATGACAACGGGCACGGCTTTATTACACGCGCACGCACCTCGCATGCGAGACACTGGATCATTGTTTCCCTCTCGTATTTTGGATCGTATGGTCGGCCACATCGACAAAAAATGCTCCTAAAATTCTGGCCATATGAATTTTCCCTGTTTTCCTCCTCTAGACTGCGATGCAAAGTACACGCGTGTGGGATAGCAGTTGTTGGGCAATCACATCGGAAACTGCGCTTGGGGAATAATTCTATTTGCTCGTGGTCCGTGTGGCACGCGATGGAGCACGAAGAACACAGGCCGCGAGGCAACTGGCAAGTAAGGCAAAGGTATACAGCTTGCCTGATTGGACCCAGGGAGTACGTGCAGCGAGAGAATTCGTGGGGAAGAGTTAAAGCTGCTTCTCGAAGAAGTTCGTCCTGAGAGGCAACAAATTCCGTCAGAGAACCCAAAGAAGTCATCTTCAGACTTCGTATTCATAAAATGGGTTTGTATGGCGCTTGTAGGAACTACTTATCCAGGCAGGAGATTTGCAGGAGATGGTCGCAGACTCGCTGCAGAGTTCAACAGAAGTTGCAGAACGCATTTGCAAACTTGTCACGTGCGAGTATGCGGTAAGCTTGGTCCTGCACTCATCCACTTTCCATCTGTACACGGTCGCTTGTTGCATATGCATGTGAACTCCATAAATGCGTCGGCGATTCAAAGTTTAACTTCGCTTTGACAATTCATTTGGTCTCCATTCGACTCCTTCCCTTACTTTCTCATATGGAGATGGACGGTTCGTTCCAAGCCCAGGGCTTGAACAGCCTTGGAACACATCACGCTGGATCCGATGTCCAATATTTTCGCAGGCAAGCTCAAAACCAAACCTATTTGTATAAGATTGATGTCATGTGCCCTCAGGTTGAACCTGCGACTTCTTATCGGATATAATTATGCACGACTACATAATGGAATGGCTATTGAGCGACACGTAGCTCACGCCTGTCATCCTTTTATTCTAGATTACACTTCCTTGGCAATACCAGATGGCTACCCTCGACATCGACGAAGTTCGTGCTTCATTCCCGTCCCTCGAATCAGGGTACATCTATGCCGATAATGCGGGAGGATCACAGACTGCTCAAGGAGTGATCGATCGGATCGTAGATTATCTGACCAACACCAACGTACAGTTGGGAGCTGACTATTTTGTCGGCGTGCTGAGTACACAGCGCGTGGCTGAAGGCTCTTTCACCGTTGCAGAGTTGTTCAACGCTGCCTCCATCGACGAGGTCGGGTTTGGGCCGAGTTCGACTATGATTTTTGAGAACATCGCTAGAGCGCTCGAAAACGATATCCAACCCGGAGATGAATTCATCGTTACCTATGAACATGAAGGTTTCTGACATTATTTTCCTGTGTCTCTTTGTAAAAAACAACTCAACGCTCGTCTTAGCCAACAACGGTCCTTGGAAGCGTCTAGCTGAGCGGTGCAATGCCGTGGTCAAATACTGGCAACCTACGCCAGTATCTGCAGAAAACCCTTACTCAGTCGCATACAAGGTCGAAGAATTGTTGTCGCTGGTTTCTTCACGAACCAGGCTGGCCGCTATCACCGCATGCTCCAACATTTTAGGATCGTTAGTTCCTGTAGAAGAAGCCGTGAAGGCACTTCGCCAGCGTGCAAAAGAACTGGGAGCAGGAAAGGTTGAGGTGTCTGTGGATTGTGTTGCATATGCACCACATAGAAAAATGGACGTACAACAGTGGGATATTGATTACTGCGCGTTTGCTTTGTACAAGGTTTCTATATCCGCGACTCCCTTCGATTTTGCATCTAACACTGCATTTTGTAGGTGTACGGGGCTCACAATGCTGCTGTCTACGTGCGGTCGGCGGCTCTGCAGACATCTCTTACGTCCATCGCACATCATTTCCTGAAAGTGGACGACAAGCCATATAAGTTGCAACCAGGTGGTCCAGGCTACGAGCTGGTGTACGGTGCAACGGCAGTCGTGCCATATCTAAAATCGTTGACGCCAGAAGATGATCTTGCAGCATCTTTCGATGCAATCGCAAACCACGAGCAAACCCTTCTGGCCCCTTTACTCCGCTTTTTGACGGACGCAAAACAAGTTGGCAGGGGTGTTCGTATTGTTGGGACAAGCGAGATCAATCTCTCAAGAGTTCCCACTGTCAGCTTTGTTGTCGTCGGACAGAACGCAATCAAGAGCAAGGATATCGTGGGAGCGTTTGACAAAAAGGGAGGGGTAAGTCTGACTTTCAATGGCCTTGTTGTATTCGATTATGCATGTTGCACAGATCGGCATTCGATACGGCCACTTTTACGCGTATTCTCTTGTTGACAATCTACGCCCAAAACTGGACGTGAATGACGGGGTCGTCCGCATCTCACTTGTCCACTATAACACCGTCGAGGAAGTGGAGAAGATCGTGGACGGTTTGAGAGAAGTTTTGGCTTGAGCGATAATGTAAAATTGTGTGAACATGTATGTAAGCATCTGGGGATATATTTTTCTAGCACGGTGCATCAACGGTGCATAATCTCGAGAGTTATTACCCTTCGTAAGTCGCAGAGTATGAGGTTGCTTATATCAGCACGGAGGTCCTGTGTTCGGAACTTCAATCGTCTCGTGATCTGTCCTCATGCACATAATTCATTATCATTCGCCCCAGATAGTGCTGCATGAACCAGCCTGAGATTAAGCCTTGAAGTCCCCAGAGTCTCGCATTATTCACCAGAGTCAATCATGGCTATCACTAAACCATCTAGCGGTCCTGACCCCATTCTGCTCACGCTCTTCGCGAATCGTTTTATGAGCGTCGCAGAGGCAATGGGCAGGTCTTTGCAACAAACTTCGATCAGTACTAACATAAAGGAGCGCTTGGACTTTTCCTGTGCACTCTTCGCTCCTGATGGCGATTTGGTCGCAAATGCGCCCTTCATCCCGATTCACCTTGGATCTATGAGCTTGTGAGTTTTTAGAGCAGTTGCTGAGTGTCTTTAGCGCTCGGCTTAATCTGGTGTCAGTGCCGTGAAATACCAAATGAAACTCCATGGAAAGGAGTTGAAAGATGGTGATGTGTTAATGACCAACTCTCCTCATGCTGGGGGATCGTACGTGCAGCTTTCCTTCATAGTTGCACATATTCACCAAGAGGCAGCCATCTGCCAGACATCACTATCATTACTCCAGTTTTCGACAAAGGAACTAATGAGATCATATTCTTCACCGCCTCCCGAGGACACCATGCTGATATCGGTGGCATACTGCCAGGGTCTATGCCGCCCACGTCTGTGAATATATTCGAAGAGGGAGCGGAAATTGTGAGCCTGAAGATTGTAGATGGCGGCATATTCGACAAAAAGGGGTTGTACGAGTATATGGTCGAAAAACCAGCACATTATCCGGGGAGCTCAGGTTGCAGGAACATCAAAGACGTTGAGAGCGATCTCAAGGCGGTAGGTCACTCAAAAGTGCTCTTTTCAGATGCTCACTCATGTTTCGAAGCAAATTGCAGCTAACCACAAGGGAATTCAGCTAATCAGAGCGAGTCTGTCATATCAACCATTTACCTGCCCCATGCACTGACTATCATATTTGGTTGCAGTCGTTGATGATTACAGTCTAGAAACTGTTCAAGAATACATGTATCACATCAGGACTAATGCCGAGAACTCGGTTCGAAGTCTGCTACGCGACGTCGTCAAACAGTCAGGAACTAATCTTCTCAGTGCTGTGGACTATCTGGATGATGGAAGTCCAGTGAGTTTCGATCGCCGTTCACACAAAATCATGGCGCTGAGAATCATGTCATTGCTCAAAGATTCAGCTGAAAGTGGATATCAACGAGGAGGAAGGATCTGCTGTTCTAGATTTCGAGGGTACAGGATGCGAAGTTAGGGGAAACCTGAATGCCCCAATTTCAGTGGTGCACTCCGCCGTGATCTATTGCATGCGTGCGATGCTGAATGTTGACATTCCGCTCAACGCTGGCTGTCTTGTCCCAATTGAGAGTACGTTCTTTGGTACAAACCGAAAGTCCAGCGATCGTATTGACATGAACTACTGTAGTCAAGATTCCCAAAAAATCGCTTCTTTCCCCATCCAGGACCGCTGCTGTGTGTGGCGGAAATGTATTGACCTCGCAGCGCATTGTAGATGTGGTTCTCAAGGCTTTTCAGGCGTGTGCTGCTAGTCAAGGGTGTACCAAGTTCGTTGTTCCTTTCCAAATAGTTTTGTTCTGAATGTTTTACAGCAACTTAACCTTTGGTACGGGCGGTAAAGATAAAAATGGCGCGGCCATTGCTGGATGGGGTTACTACGAGGTCTGACGTTTCATTATAATTAGCATTGACATTGACGTGCGTTCTTTAGACCATCGCGGGTGGATCAGGAGGCGGCTCAGGATGGCATGGCACATCGGGTGTACATACTCATATCACAAACACCCGCATTGGCGATGTCGAAATTCTTGAACGCCGCTATCCCGTTCTTATACACCGCTTCGGTCTTAGACCAGGCTCTGCAGGGAAGGGTAAATGGAATGGCGGCGATGGTGCGATCCGAGAGTTCGAGTTTATGCAAGGGATGCAAGTGTCCATCCTAAGCGAAGTATGTTATTTCGAGTGTTTCCTTCGCTGATTGGCAACTCACATGTGCGGCAGAGACGTACACGTGCACCTTACGGCATGGCAGGTGGCGAGCCCGCCATGATGGGACGCAACACTTGGATTAAGCAGCGCCGCGCCGAAGACGGTGATATACCCGAAGAAACTTCCGAGGAAGATATGAGACCACGCCATATAAACATAGGAGGAAAAGCGACGGTGTTCATGGGAAAAGGAGATCGCCTATTGATTGAGACACCTGGTGGCGGAGGTTGGGGTAGGCCTGACGAAGGCCAATTGGAGACTACTGACGAAAACAAGCATCCCTGGGAAGCAAGAGGAAGTTTTGCAGAGAGAGCTGCTGCGCAAGCTGGGTTCTAGCCTAAGGCTAACTGTCTCCGATGTATGTTTTCCGAGTCGGGCGTGTAGGTAATAATTTGAAGGCGCAGCACCATTCCAGTGCTATGTAGTACTGCAGTAGTGTATTAAGTTCGACTAGTACTTTAGTATACATAGTCGACATCAAGACGCTCCAATAAATGATGCAGCTAGATCTGACTTGAGCCATGCGCATCAACTGACAACGTTTCGCCGTGCCAATCACACGTTCCAGTCTCTGTTCCACGTCAAAGGCCAGCTGTCTTCGTGGTGTATGGAGTAATTTATCCTAGCATGAAGTTACACCTTTTGTGCCTTGTTCGGAACCCGCGTCCTTGGAAAGGTGTCAAACGCCTGCTTCGTCGGCCCTAAGCTGGTTCGGGATCTTTTAGACCAATCACAGTCTCTCATTGAACCCGAGTTTGCCGAACTTCTTCTGCTTGCATGCACAAGGTTGGGCCCAAGTTGGGCCCGGCTCGAGTTAGAATTGCCAGGCGTGCCGCTGCCTGCCGCTCTATCAACAACTTAAAGTCCCACTGATCATGATGCGGCGCAACAGGATACGAGGCTCTCTCTACGTCTCCCCTTGTATCAGACTCACTGGCATGCGCTAGTTATGACCTTTACGATTACACGATTTGTCTCTTTGGGTCTTTCTGCTGGAGCGAGCAAGGCTTCCTTGCGATTCTTCTCCCCTGCAAGCCCAAGATGTATAAATACTCGTCCTTTCTCGCGACCAATTAGGACCCCTCACCGCCGATTGTATAGTACTACTACAATTAGAACCGCCAAGTTCTTTGGATCTGCAGCTGCAGGTGTTGTAATCGCCGGTGGAGCTTCACTCTTTGCCCTGGCACGCTCTCGAGATACCGGTTCTCCAAACCCGATAGTGGAAGCCGTCGTCGAGGTTATTCCCACCGCTCCTCAGACTGGTTCTGAGCCAATACGCAATTTTGCCAAGGCCCTCGAAGACTTGCAGGCGGAATTCCCAGAATCCTCTATTGTATCTACCGACCCCGGTGAACTGTATGCTTACGCACAGTCGGCGTACTCCCAATTTGTTGGTCAGTTTGCTTCTCAATCCTCGTCGAGCTCTATACCATAAGACTTCACAGGATCGCCGCATACCATTGTTGTACACGTTCGAAGCACCGAAGATGTTGTAAAGGTTGTAAAAATATCCAACAGGTATCTAGTTCCAATTGTACCATACTCAGGAGGGACTAGCTTGGAAGGGAATTTGTCTGCTGTACGAAAATAAACTCCTAGTGTCATCATAACTCTTTCTGACTGTGAATTTACCTCTGCATTTTATAGCCAGCCTCTGGATCAATATGCGTAGATCTCTCTGCTCTTGACAAGATCATATCAATCAATGGTGGGCAGTGATTCTATACGACTTTAATTCCCTGTCCATGCTAATCTAATGTTTGTTCTCAGAGTCGGATGCAGATGTGGTTTGCCAAGCTGGGGTTACCTGGAATAATCTGAATGAAACGCTGAAGGAAAAGGGTATGTCGCTGTTTAGCCGATATCACAAGACTGGCTAACATTGACCAGGCATTCCGTTGTTTTTTCCGGTATGTACCAAGTCAAATGAAACCATTTTCCCGCAGTCATAAGGATCTACTAGCTTGATCCTGGTCGCGATGCCACTATAGGTGGCATGATCTCAACTGGGTGCTCTGGAAGTGAGTCAGAACCTCGCGAAACCTAAGGAAATCTGACGAACTCGCTTAAGCCAATGCGGTCAAATACGGAACAGCAAGAGGCGAATGGATTCTTAATGCCGTGAGTGAGCCTTCCAGTCATGCTAAGAATATCATTTGGCTTATGAAGGAGGTTTGTAAGACGGTGGTACTTCCGTCGGGTGAAGTTATCAAGACGCGACAGCGCGCCCGCAAATCTTCGGCGGGTTTTGATGTCACCAAATTGTTCATAGGTGCAGAAGGCACTCTCGGAATTATCACGGAAGGTGGGTGAAGTGTGTCCGTGTGTATTTAGTTACACTTATCCATGCTCCTTCGTGCTTTTTGGTGGCATGTCATTCTGTTACAGCTACATTGCGTCTAGCCCCCGTTCTGCCGAGCACTGTTGCCGTCGCGCAATTCCCTGATATTCGGCAAGCAACCAACGCAGTATGTGACATCTTGAACCATGGCGCAGCACTACGTAAGTCAGAAGCCCTTCAGAGGTGACAATACTGAGCCGGGCATGCCTATTCTTCACAGAATGCGTCGAGATCATCGATGAACTTACGATCAAGGTGCTAAACAAATTTGGGACGTCTGCGAGAAAGTGGCCAGAGAAAGTTACTCTCTTCTTCAAGTTCCAAGGCTCAGACGATGCGATTCAGGAAACGTCACGCTATGTGGAAAGCGCGATTGCGAAGCATGGTGCGACCGACTACCAACTTGCTTCAAACGAGCAGGAAAGCGAGGATATCTGGCAAGACCGGAGAAATGCGCTTTTCGCATGCCTTGCATATCGTCCGGGGTGTAAAGGATGGATTACTGATGTATGGTAAGTAAGTGATGTCATTCCTGGGATTGCCGGTTCGGCGGCGACCTATGATGACACCACATCATTTGCTCACCCATATGTGGTTCATTGACTGTATTTGTCCAGTGTCCCAGTGTCACGCCTACCCGATCTTATCTCTGCTGCGAAGAAAGACTTTGAGGAACTCGGTCTAGTTGCGCCGATCGCTGGTCATGTTGGCGACGGTGTGTCCCTTGGCATACTTGTATACGTATTTACTCATGCTGTGCTACGAAGGTAACTTTCATGCTCTCGTCCTCTATGCGGACGATGTGGAGCTTGCCCTTGTACGAGAAGCAGTTAGCAGGATCAATCGCAAAGCCATCGAACTCGAAGGAACATGTGAGTGTTGTCTTTGGTTAAGTGTTAGAGTTCGTAATCTAGTTCATGCTTTAGGCACTGGGGAACACGGCGTTGGTACAGGTAAACGCAACTACCTCTTGACTGAACTTGGGGAAGGCACAGTAGCCCTTATGAGAACGATCAAACAGACGATGGATCCCCACAACTTGTTTAATCCAGGAAAGGTAAGCAGATCCTCTGTGAACTAGATGCTTGATACGATTGTATTTTACAGCTGTATCCTGATGTTCCGCCGCCATCCGACACAAATGCGTTGACAGAAGGTCATGCCATTTCGAATACGGAGCCGGCCAGCAGCAAATCTTAAATCTCAGAGCCAGGTGCTCGTGTTTTTTTTTCACCTTACAAGGTTGTACAGTGCGACGTATCCTCTTGATGATATTCTGTTCCTTATGAGAAGGACAACCGAGTGTCGACCAATCATCAATTTAATTATTATTTAACGGCCCTATTTCAGATTTGCACGCACACTTAGCCGCATGGAGGGCCGTTGTCCTGGGCGCTCTCGGGTGATTTCAGTACTGTTGTTGGAGCCCTGAGCAGGCCAAGCATTGTACGATTTTAACGGGTATCTTGCAAAGTAGTGTCGATTGCGAGCGCATGGCAACAAGTAAGGCTCCAATACGCCTTTACGTTCGTGGAGGTGTGATCTTTGCATCGACTGATTCCGCTCGGCGTCGCTTTGAAGAGTCAAAAGTTGTGCTGTCAATGGACCCATCCCAGGCTAAATCCTTCACGCGATGGAATGAAAATTCGGCTGTCACCGTACGAAGTCCACTCCGGAAGGTACTATGACCTCTTGATCCGCTTGTCGCTATTCTTATTGGTTGTGCCAGGCAGGCTCTACTTGGCTATAAGTAACTCAACACAGGACGCTTGCAATTGTGGAATTATTAAAATCACTCGTATCGTGAAGCAAAACAACCAGAATAGCCCAGTCACTAGTCAACATTAGTATGATTACTGTTACAACCACATGACCCCCACTCCATGGCATTACACGGCTTCCCCAGACAGACCTATTCCCTTCCGGAATCCGTGCATCATGATGACAACCTATTAGCTGAAATCTAAATTCCTTCAAGTTGGTCTACCAAGTCATCGAATAGCTAGCAACACAATTCTCTTCTCTGTATGTGTATGTGTGCAGTGAGTAACGAAGAATCACAGCGTTCGCCGTGGGATGACCGGCTCGAAACTATGTGCGATGAGAAACTGATAACGAATCCACAGATTTCAATACCAGCACAATCATGGATTTGCAGAATCTTCTTTTGTGGTGCATGTAGCAAACCATATATTAATGGGCCAACTTCTGAGCCTTTTTCTAGTCAGGCTGTCTTTTTTTTACTCGCCGACATCTCAAGGACGACAAAGTCCACTTTCGTCCACCACTCCACCGGTCACAGCGGGGTAGAGTCACTGCCTTGAACCCAAGTTCCCTTCTATTAGGCTACATAACCATCTGCTACCTTGGACTCGTCCCTATACTTTTCATCGTTGGAGGACTCATCATTCGCCATGCCAGGAGGTCTGCTGAACATGCCCAGAAGGGCTTCGCAGATGTTGCGCTTCATAGTTGTTGGAGGGAGCATCGCAGGCGTCGCTTGCGCATATGCGCTACAAGAAGCGGGGCACCAAGTATTGGTTGTCGAGCAGGGCGACGGGAGGTGTAATGTATGTAATCCATTATATCGAGTCCTGATCGATATGAACTTTAGACCCAACCTAGAGTCACGGCGGAATACGGTCTCCACCAAATATGACGCGCCTGTTGAATCATTGGGGACTCGGACCTGCTATCGCCCGGGTTTCGATAAAAGCCAACAGGTTTACTTTCAGGGATGGTAAGTAATGCGCAAGGAGATCTCCGTTATCCGTCGGTGTTCATATAGTTGCCTTGCAGGGAAATCTGGGGAAGAACTCGGCCCTCTCGTACTGCACGAGAAGCTTATGAAGGCGTTTGCGGCGGATTTTCTATATATGCAGGTTCGCCACGTTCATGATATGCGACATTTCCGGATCTTTGATGAAAAAATAATTCTGATAATAGCATGGAGCACTGCACGCGATGTTCGTCGAGTTTGCCAAAAGTGCCGGCGTCCAATTCCGATATAATACGGAAGTCGTCTCGGTCGATCCGTGGAAGGGCGTGGTGATTACGCGCAAGGGTGCTAAATTGTCTGCGGATGTGATCATTGGTGCGGATGGTTACAGGAGCGTCGTGCGTCGTGTGGTGGTTGGTCCTGAAGGAATGAAAGGTGTTTTGGATAAGCGCGTATCGGTGAAGTAAGCACTGCTTTTGCTACTCGATTGATCATTGTTTCTGACGCGGATTGGCGCTCATAGCATCACCCTGCCCACAGACTTGATAAGGCAACACAAGGATCTTGTTAAATTGACGGCTTCACCAGAGGTATGAAGATGATGATGAATGATAATCGCATCCTTATATGATATTAACGCCTTATCAGTGGACACTATGGTTGGGTGATGATTGCGCGATGCATGGGCTACTCACCGTGCGTACCCTGGTCACAAATACTTGATAGAACACTGCTTAGCCTTCCAAAAGATTGATCCCAAATCATTCAAGAGAGAATATGCCATAGTCATGCATGTTCCTACAGATGGAAAACCAGCACAAAACTCGTGGGAACGGCCACAACCTTTGGATGAGAAGTTCTTGAAGCTGGAATGCTTTGAACCTAGGTACGTCTGTGGTTCATTTCCCTCGACATTGCTGATATTGGCGAACAGAATACAAAAGCTAGTAAGACTTGCGCAGACTATGACTCCAACTGGCCATACTATTTACGAACCCTTTGATAATTGGGTTCATGAGAGCGGAAGGGTAGTGCTAGTTGGTGAGGCCGCCCATCCATTGATGGTATGTATATTTGCTTCCTAATCATATACACTGCCCAATGATGACTGGTTTCCGCAGCCCAACGGGTCACATAATGCTGCAATGTCGATAGAGGATGCCATGACACTATCGACTCTCTTTTCTCTCCCAGCAGCTAAATCGCATACGTCCGTTCTCCTTTCCGCTTACGAAGAGCTGCGGCAGCCGCGTTGCGCTGCAACGCAAGCTTCTGAACTACGGAAACGAAATTTCATATGCTTGCCCTTGGGTCCTGAACAGCAAGCCCGCGATGACGGTTTGCGAAATGCAAGAGTCCGTGCGTTGCTTGACTGGGACGAAGCAGAAGAAGAGTTTTTACGTGACACATGGGAGGAATATATCGACCTATTCGATTTTGACGCTCGGGAGGCGGTGGAGGATTGGTGGACGAAATGGGGCCCGGCTATATCGCGCCCGCGGATGGCAGACTCTCGAATAGAGAACGGTGGGGAAGTTTGAGTTGCTAGTCATCTGGAAGTGGATATCTTGCTGGAGGCGGTAGCGTGAGTGCTTCTGCAGGAGGACGAACGAAATAATGATGCTTATACCATGGACGCTATTTACCCACACGACGACTTAGATCTCAAGCTCAAGGACACAGTTTAGATGCTCGTGTGTCTTGGCTTTCATATCGATACCATGTATTGCCACTGTCATACTTACGGGACTTGGACGTAGTCTTTGATCCATTTCTTGCTGCAATGCTAAACCTGTTGTTTGTTTACCGATGACCGTTTGTTTGGGTGCAAAGCGTGAGAGCAAGTGCATGTCCACGTTATTAGATAGGGTGGTATGTTGAACCCCGGTTGATGCGAGAAGCCGCACTCACCGCGATAGGCGACATTTCGCCAGCACATGACAAGACATAGGCCACATTGTGCCATAAGGCGTTCCGAAAGTTGGTGGTGCGCTGCAGCCATATTTCGTAGTTCCGATGTTCCCTCACTAGGAGCGCGACAATGTTGTTCGCAGTACGGGTCTGTAAATGTCAAATTTCAAGCGCAGAACATACACACACCGGCGCTAGTACGAGCTTGTGCCAGTGGATACCAAATCTCAGGCGAAGAACATACACGCACCAAGGCTTAGTATTAGATCTGGGCCTGTGAGAGAGACCTGCGCGTAGAATACTGTTATCCATGGTTACAATTGAATGTGAGATAGCGTCATAGAATATTCGAACCAGTGAACCCACAAGAAGCTGCGGATGACGCAGTCACTGCCTGCACCACATATAGAATACAGAGTTCAAACTTTGAAGTGTAGAGTTGAGTGGGTATCTCCAACTCGGAACTATTGAACCAAGGGACGAAAAATGAAGCAATTGTGCACCGACTCGAGAAGCCTTGGTTGCAAGGTAATATAATCATGGGAGGAATGTATCCGTCTATGGGTGGGTAAGAGATACGAGCACTCTAAAGAGGGTAGGAGGAATTGGGAGCGTTCAGGTGTGCCCTTCTTTCCTCCTCTTCCTGCTCTGCAAGCTGTAGATGGGCGATGAGTATTGTGGATCAGCAGTAAGGTAATAACACGAACCAAGGTTCGCCATGAGTGGTCAATCGGCCGCTGGAAGGAATTAGTACCTACACCATGTGGATACATGAAGCTCAGAACTCACGCGCTGAAGGGCGGCCTGGCGCTGGCTGTGCGTAAGGATGCCAGCGCCGATCAAGACGCCAATAGTCAAGCCCTGTGCCCACATACGCACTTGAACAATCTTTTGGGGTAACGTCTGATGTCTGCACATGTTTGCATCAGAGACGTGGAAGAATCGTCCATGTAAGGGAAGCCACAAACCTATCTCTAGAGATGATGCTGCCAGCGACCGCCATTGATAGAGCCCAGCTTCCGAGAATAATGCTGTACTGGTGTCGTGTCGCCCAGTCTCCGATTTTTGCTTTTGTGGTCAGAGCCCCCCATCGTGCTTCTTCCTCTGCTGCTTCTCTGTCTAGTTCCAATTTACCTGCGCCGGTCCTGCGGGGTGTTAGTGGGCAATATTTAGTTCAGGAATTGAGACTCACCAGTGTGCACGATCGAATTCTAGACCGCGCCTTTCAGCCTGGATGGACAAGCAAGGCGCGATCACCATGACGGTACCCATGACTTTTAGAGGTAGAGGGAGTGCTCGGTAGGATGCCCATCGGCGGCTAAGCAGCAGTGAAGCGGGGATAGCGACGGCTGCGCTCAAAAGTGCGCCTTCTGCTGCACCACGGATGGTAGCATTGGTGTGGCCGTCGATTTCTTCCTGGGTGACGATCTTCATTACTGTATTGTGTTCGTGTGAAGCTTTGAACTCTGCTCTCGTTGCCTTTCACGACGGTGGCCTGTGAAACACCAACCTTGCACTCAGTACTTATATTCGGCGACTGACGCTCGCGAATTGCCCCGTCGTGGAGACTTGAGCTTGAATATTGAATGGCTGTGCCACGGCCCACGGAACGATACGGGCAACTGGAACTGCGTCATTGATTGGTTATCCCGAGTAATCCCGATCTCCCTTACTAACGAGTCTAGACTCTACACGAGCAACACTAACCCCACTAGCAATCTGCTGTTTGAACATATCGATGGCCTGTGTTTTCTCCCACAACGCCGTGCGGAGGCTAATATCGACGACATAAGTACTTACTCCACTATTAAATTGGTAATTATTAGCCCTGGAATCTTATATTTTCGTCCGCGTCCCCTCTAGAACTGAACTTTCAGTTACCTCTGGATTCAACTTGAATCTGGTATGCTCGCCTCACAAAATGGCGTTTGCGGTCTTCAGCTCTTCACCAGTCACGTCGCGTTGACTGTTGTGAACAGCCTGCTATAGATATATGCCGCCACGCGTGACGTCACCAGGTATGTTGTCGTGAATTTTGTGAAGAGCCTCATAAGCGAATGTACTAATACTATAATATTAGGCTTCTTCCGCAGGATCTAGCATATATAACGGGCACTCTGTGGTCCTTTCACCTTCAGTCCTTCCCTCCCCGCTTCGCTCACCTTTCGCATACTATTTCACTTTCTTTTTCCAAGCTGTTCTTTACCATGAAATTATCATCGTTCGCTGTCCCCATCCTTTCTGCATCGACTGCGTTCGCTCTTTCTAAGTTACCGCGTCCTCACAGACGCGCTCCAATTGTGCACGATGTCTGTGGTTCTCTGAACTCCGACCTGGTCCTTAACGAGGTCATCGATAGCCTTGGTTCGCTGCTTTTCTTTCGCTCTGAGACTCGAGAGCTGACCGTCATTTGAATCAGGCAGAGCAACTGTTGCAGGCCACATCGAAGTTTGCCTTTGTCTCTCGGATGTTGTGAAGTTCGTGGAATCGAACGTCGTTGCACAGGAAGCTGTCAAACTTCTTGGTGACCACGTCAAGGTCGAGGGCTTGATCTCGGGCATGGTAATATTATTTGCATCATCTTCAGCTGCATTCGCTGAGCCTGTCTTGTAATAGATCACAGGCCTTCCCACCAGCTCGCGCTGCTCTTACCCTGATCACGCTCGTGCTCTTTGCACGGACTCTAATCCGTGCGATTTTGCATGCACTGATGGTTACCTAGCCTTCCCTCCCGAGAGGCCCACTTCTTGTAAATGTCCTGACCACCTCATGGAGTGCGATGGCAAGTGCGGTCATTTCAAGGAGTGCCCCAGCAAAGCACCTCCGTCCCGTCGTAGCAATGAGCCCCAGTGTGCCGCTGGCCGCACCATGTGTGGGATCCCTGGTACCAGCACTGGTCAACCTTGGAAGTGCGTCGATGTTACAACCGATCCTACAACTTGTAAGTCGTCTCTTCGCGGTTATATCACCAGACTCTGATATATCAACAGGTGGTGGATGTCTCAATGCATCTCCTTTCGGAAACGCACCCGTCACTGGCGTAGACTGCGAGGATATCAAGGGCGTCATTCCCGGTGCTGTAGCTTGTGGTAACGGACGCTGCATTGTGAAAGACTGCGCCGAGGGCTTCTTCGTCGC
Organism: Suillus weaverae; assembly: GCA_016767475.1. Lineage (NCBI taxonomy): Eukaryota > Fungi > Basidiomycota > Agaricomycetes > Boletales > Suillaceae > Suillus > Suillus weaverae. The sequence continues at coordinate 673,885 of MU179305.1, forward strand.
TCCTGCTTCCGACGCATGCATTCCTGTGCCCGAATATGCTACCGTTGATTCTAAGCAACAAAGCGGAGAAGCTATTCCTGGTTCGGCTGGAAGCATCGAAGGTCCAAAGGTTTCTCGTGACGAGCTTACCGCAGCATTGAAGCACGGTGCGGGTATCGCAATTGCTCACTTCGGCGGTCCAGTCGGTGGTTTGAAGACTCCTCGTGATGTTACTAGTGGTATTCAGCATGGCACTGGCGTCCTCGTCAAGCCAGTAGAGGGCACCTCCGATGGCTTCAAAGCGGTTCGTGATGTTGGACTGGCTCACGGTGCTGCTAAGAGTCTCAATGCTGGCCATATGGGCACATTTGCTGGCACCCATGGAATTCGTGGTGTTGACAGGGGCTTGATACCTGGAGCTGGCACATGTGCCAAAGGTGTTTAGACTGACCGGTACGATGGCTGTTGTTCATGCAGCTTAATTTGTTTTTATCTGTTACACACCAGGCCTCCATTAATAGCCTCCATTAATAATTTTTTAGTGACGTCTACGAGTACTTGACAGATAATCGAGTTTTCTTGCGCCTACAGCAGATTTACTCCGAGCAGTGACGTCAGACAGCTATCCATTGACGTCATGATTGAACTGGATGGTGGCTCACATGCACCAAGAGTATAAAACTCAGCTGTGATATTCTCATCATCTACTCTTGAATAACCCTCCCAACTCATTCAAAACCACGAGAAGTGCAATGTCTTCATCTACCGCACACCCGTCTGCCATAGGCAATAACACCCAACCCAGAACGTCAACTGTATCTTCCACCGAGGCTCCAACTCAACCAACGTCTGAATCCGTCACCGCCGACAGTCAGCTTCCGCCGCAAAGACATGCAGGAGCTACTGGACTCGGTCCCTCGTACAGACAGGGAGCAGTAAGTTCACATCTACTACATCTCAGAACTAGATAGAGTCGCGTCGCGTCATAGGGTCTTGGAGAAAAGCTCGGCGGGTTGCAAGAGGAGATCAGGGGAAAGATCATGAAAAACCCAGAACTAGTCGAACATGGGCGTGAGCGGCGTACGGGGATTTTGAAGGAGAAAGAGCAAGAGGAGGTACGGAATCGAGTGTTCCATTGCTCCAACTCTTCGTGGAACTCATGAACGTTAACTAGGATAATCAAGAAAACCCGTTCGCGAAACCAGAAGATCGGAGTCAGGCCTAAGATAGTGAAAGAAGTTATTATCTGGGTCGTGAGCATGCCATCAGTGCAGGTTTGTAGCGGTATATAACTTTCACTCACTTATTTCACTTTCTTGAACCTTTTTTTCATTTCAACCTCCGCATTCTCCTTGCACATCCCAATGGCTTCTGCGTGCTCTTTTCACGGCGTCGTTGGCATCCAAAATGCTCAACCTTACGTGCTCGAATCCAAAAAGAGATTCTGGAAGATGTATGGGTTGTGCTTATCTCTGTGGAACCAGAAAACACTGTCGGCGATCTGCCCGTCTCTGCGGAATTAATTCGATGTATTGAGGTAGAGAGAAAGGTATCGCATTCAAACGCTGAACTCCGGTTACCGCAATTTTGGCAGAGTTGGCGGGGCCTGACGATGAGGCGCCCAGCTTCAGCTTCTTAGCCGCGGGCTTTGCACTTTTGCAATCCTGTGGCCCAGATAGCATATCCGTGAGAGTGCGCTGGCGAGTCCGTCTGAACGCCTGCGTTGTCATATGATTTAACACTAACTCTTGCACCCAGAAGCTGCTACTCGCGCATGATTTCTAGGTGGCGTGCCCCTTACGTCTCTTGGTTCTGTGGATTGCTTTTCCACAATCAATTCTTCATCCACGCCATGTCAACCACGATTGCACAAGGATTCCGTATTTTGTCCGACCACCTTGCTGAGCCTCTATCAGCATCTGCGTCACGGTTGAAAACTATATCAGAGCTTTTCTTAGCTCAGATGAACCAGACGAAGGACAAAAAGTGCGCATCTGCAGATTTTTGGTGGCAATCCATTTTCAGCAGGATCGTCTCTACACGCTGAGGACATCATTTGCCGTTTGCAGTTCCGGAAGGCGATTGGTGTTGGGACAACTTTATGCAACTGCACAGCGAATCGTGTTGTTGGTTGCCGCCAGTAAGCGCCCTTGAAGCTCCCGAAGGTCTCTGCCGGTAAATATGTTTTCTGCATCCTGGGTTGGCTACAGAGAATCAAGAGCCTGAAATCAGTTGGTACCTCTTGCGCCGTTTGCTGGGACGTGTCCTGAACAAGAACGACTTCCTACATATTACAACACTAGTTTGATGACGACCGGTGGGCGAGTATTGAGCGCTGAGCGTGAAAGGCGATCTCGCGAAGCTTCACTCGCATTGAGACGTGCTACTGAGAAGCATTGGGGGTTGTAGGTAAGTTTATTGGGAAGACTTGCGAGGGTCACCTTCCCTAATCAGCGGACCCCTACTGATTGTCAACAACAAAAAGTACAACCAACCGGGTATGTGACGTGTGCAGTAAACCACTTCAGGTATCGTATGTATTCGAGGGATGAGATGAACATCATGACATATCTTCGAATGTAAGCCGTATGTATACTCAGGAGAAGCACAACAGATAAAGAGCCAGAAGCGAATCCAGCGTCCGGCATGTTTTATCGTTGCACGAGGATTGGTGCTAGCTTCAGGAGCGATAGACGATGTAGGGATAGCAGCCTGAGCCTGTGTTTCTGAAGATGGCTGGGCCTGAGCCGCACCGCTGGATTGCTGCGTGGCATTGCTATTGTGAGGTACTTGCAGTAGGGATTTTCAGAATTGGCTACCGTTTTTCTCTTGGTGATGCGTTTCTCTACGTGGTATGGGTGGGGTTCGAACGTCCAAGGAAAAGAAAATGAAATCAGGCGGAATTGAACATTCGAGAAGGAACATGAGAACATACACGTTTGCCCTTGGCATATGGAACGTCCACTACTGCTGAGGTATGCTCATGCAAGCCGTTAATATCTATACCGCTTGGTCTGCCAGAGAGACGATTTCGAACCCAGTGGAAAGGGCGGGGTTGGGATGGTGTATCGCGAGCCTATCGGAGTGTATGGGGCGGAATAAATATAAAAAACGGCTCCGAAGGGTGCTTCCACGCAATGGTGATGATAGAGGATGGAGGCAGTAGTGTGGTGCAGAAGACTGGGAATATTCAACAGCGGGATGATCAATGAAAACACTAGATTGGATGAGACGACGTACATGTGCATGATCAGGTGTGTCATTGAAAAAACCTCGGGGTAGCCGATTTAGGACCCTGATTGGCTGCGTGACGGACAGGACCAGTGGTGTAGCATCAATCTAGAGTTCGAACTTCAAGTAACATGGGTGCCGTGGACTCTGGCCATGGCGCCCGACTCCTGCGGTGGTGATGCGTACGTTCCGTGTTGACATTCTCTGAGTCGAATGTTGGTTATACCCGGATGCAACCCGGATGACCAGCGTAACTTCCTGTGCAGCAGCCTCGTGCCATCCAGCTGGGACCTGCAGCCACTGGACAAGCGCCCGCTCGTCCTTTCTGCATTCAACCACCATCCATCGAGCTTTGAATAGAACTGCAACCAATCGTCCGTTCTATCTCAAACATCCTTTCTATATCTCAGCTCGCTCGTTTCACCACTTAGTAAAACGTGTTGATTTCAAACCAACTTACAGCTTAGACATCGACTCCTCAATTAACGCCGTCCAACGTTTGTCGTCCCCTCCGAGATAGCCATCACCATTACGGTTTCTAATCACACTGTTGAACTTGACTAGTCCTTCCCCGACCGCATTCTATCATCAACCTCTGTCGATAAGTGACTGGGATCTATGTAATATCTCCTTCCCTTATCATCTCTTTCGCTCTCTGACCTGACTGACAGTTCCTGGCAAGCTTCTAGCAATGGCCGAAGGAACTTGGGAGAGGCTGTCCCAGGTTGCTGTCCTGGGTGCTGAATATGACTCCCCTGAACGTCAGCCCCATCCGAAATGTTTGGAAGGGACCCGGGTGGACCTTCTCAAATTCATCTACGGATCGCTGGACAAGCAAGAGAAGAGTCAAATCATTTGGCTACATGGCACGGCAGGCGTCGGAAAGTCTGCTGTGGCATTCACTGTAGCTGAGAGGATGAAAGGTCTTAAAGTGACAGAGGAGACGAAAATCGAAACAAGGCTTGCGGGGACATTCTTTTTCTCCCGCAAGCACACGAACCGCAGCACGACCGGCCATTTCTTTGCGACGCTTGCTTACCAGCTTGCGAGCAATTTTCCCAGCGTCCAGAAGGACGTGAACAGAGCTATCCGCGAGAATCCTGCGGTTCTGAACGCCAGCATGTCTCTTCGGGACCAGATGAAGGCCTTATTTCGCCAGCCTCTCTGGAACCTGAAATCCAGGCTGCGCGAGTGTCCGCCTCCGGTGTTTGTTGTCGATGCCCTCGATGAATGCAAGCCCGAAACCGTCGCCGATCTCATCTCCCTCCTCGGCCAAGCGCTTCGTGATCCTGAACTTCCCGTGGTCCACATTCTGCTCACGAGTCGCTCAGAAGAGCATATCCGTAAAGCCATTCAAAAAGAAGAGATGCGCACACTGGTGTACGAGATACCGGTGAACACTTCTGGGGAGGGCATTGCTGGCACCATCTCGTTAGACGGCGAAGATGTTGACAATGACATCCATGTCTTCTTGCAGCATTCCTTCACAGAGTTGCGTAGTCGCCATCCTGATTTCCCGCAGCCCACCCCGGATAAACTTACGCGGCTGGCGAACCGAGCTGGCAGACGTTTCATCGTGGCATCTACAATGATGAAATTTGTCGACGACGGATACAATGACCCCCGGGATCGCCTTGAGCTCATGCTCGAGCTAACCAATGAACTACTACCTGGAACGGAAGTGTACAAATTATACAACTGCATTCTCGCCACCTGTTCGGACCCCAATCGGGCATACCAGCACTTGTCCATTGTTGCTGCCCTTGCAGACCCTCTGCCGATCTCACAGATTTCGAAACTCCTTGGCCCTGGCCAAGGCAGTGATATCGCAAACGTACTGATACAGCTACGGTCTTTCATGGACATTTCTGCCGACAGCAGCAAGCCCGTGAATATCTACCACTCGTCCATTCGAGACTATGTTTCAGACTTCTCAAACTGCACCCTCCCCGGAGTACAACTCACAGCACCGCATTCCGTACTCGCTCATTCCTCTTTCCGCTTGATGATCCAAGACCTTCCAAAAAGCACAAACCTCCTCGGTGCGCTCTCAGAATTAAAAGAGCACAGCCTAGCTATGCAAACCGATGACCCCAAGAGCTTGCAACAATCATTAGCCTTCGTCGTCGAGCCACCAGAGCCACTGCGTGTTCTTACGGGTCTATTATGGCTTCGAGGAGCTCGCGGGCCGGGTTTGCGGTCCTGGCTAGAGACTTTGGACGGACGTGCATGGCTGCAGACCCAAGGTGGTGAAGATTATCTGCAGACCCAAAAGGGAGAAGACTGGTTGCAGACCCGGTGTGGGGGGCATTGGCTGCAGACCCACGCGGGACACACTTGGTTGCAGACCGAGAGTGGCCGAGGGTGGCTGCAGAGCGGGCCAGGATGGCAGTGGACACAAAGACAGCGACAATTCGTTGGAGACCCTGGCGAGCCCATGTCATCGGAGACTTGGAGCGGGCAAGACTCACTAGAGACTATCAGCGGGCAAGGCTGGCTGGAGACACCGGGCGGGCGAGAATGGTTGCGGACCCATTCCGGGGCGGAGTGGCTGCAGACCCAGACTGGAGAAGAGTGGCTGCAGAGCCGACGCGGGGAAGAGTGGCTCCAGACCTCGACCGGACGATTGTGGTTGACACAGACCCCGACTGGCCGAGAGTGGCTACAGACCCAGAGGGGACGAGAGTGGCTACAGACCCAAGGTGGGGAAGGGTGGCTCATGACTCCGGGAGGGCGAGAATGGCTAGTAACCAAGGATGGGCGAAGGTGGCTGCAGACTGAGCACGGGCGAAGGTGGCTGCAGACCGAACACGCGCGAGAGTGGCTACAGACCTGGGACGGGCGAGAGTGGCTGCAGACCGAGGACGGGCGAGAGTGGCTGCTGACCGAGGACGGGCGAAGGTGGCTGCAGACCGGGGAAGGGCGAAGGTGGCTGCGGACCGGGGAAGGGCGAAGGTGGCTGCAGACCTGGGACGGGCGAAGGTGGCTGCAGACCTGGGACAGGCGAGAATGGCCAGAGACCGAGGGCAAGCGAGAGTGGCTAGAGACCGAGGGCGGGCGAGAATGGTTGCAGATCGAGAGCGGGCGAGAATGGTTGCAGACCGACGGCGGGCGAGAATGGTTGCAGACCGAGGGCGGGCGAGAATGG
>MU179305.1:680352-718754 GCA_016767475.1 Suillus weaverae
GTTGCAGACCGAGGGCAAGCGAGACTGGTTGCAGACCGAGGGCGGGAGAGACTGGCTGAAGACCAATGCCGGGCGAGAATGGTTGCAGACCGAGGCCGGGCGAGAGTGGCTAGAGACTGAGGGCAAGCGAGAGTGGCTGAAGACCCAGGACGGGCGAGAATGGTTGCAGACCGGGGGCGGGAGAGACTGGCTGCAGACCCCAATAGGACAAGACTGGCTGCATGCACAGAGTGAGCACGACTGGCTGCAGATTCAGAATGTACTGCGGACTCCGCTCGGGTATGCATGGCTGCACACCCAGCAGGGCCATGCATGGCTGCACACCCATGGGGAAGACTGGCTGCACACCTGGTACGGGAGAGAGTGGCTGCTGACCCAGAGTGGGCGAGAGTGGTTACTGACCCAGAGCGCGGAAGAGTGGCTCCTGACACCAGGAGGGCGAGAATGGCTGCACACTCCAGGTGGGCAGGAGTGGCTGCAGACTTCAAGCGGGCTGCAGACTCAGAGTGGCCGAGAATGGCTTCGGGCCAAAAGTGGCCAAGAGTGGCTGCTGACCCCGAGCGGACGAGAGTGGCTCCAGACTAAGGGCGGACGAGAGTGGCTCCAGACCCAGAGCGGCCGAGATTGGCTCCAGAGTTCCCATGGGCAAGCATGGCAGTTGACCCCTGCGGCGTCTGTCTGGGTGACAATAGAAGACTTCTCGAACACATTGGAAGCAATCAGCGAGTGCGCAATCATCCCAGAACTGCATTTCTCACCAGCTTTTCAAGCAATACAGGAGTTTAAGAGCTTACCAGATTTCTTGATGTTTCCGGCGTTTCTGGCATTAAGGCCCCAGGATCATTCCACCTCTGCCTTTCTACAAGATTGTCCAGACATTGACGTCATCCATGCTATGACCGCGTTCACGATTTTCGCCACCGAAGCACAGGAGCGAAGTCAATCAACCTCCGGTACTCTCAAATATGCATGCCAAAATTGGGCTGTCCATCTCTCGCGAGCTCAGACACCATGGAACGACGCGCTTGGGCATATATTCAAGTCATTCTGGGATCGGTATCTCCTCGCTTGGCTCGAACGGCAGTGGTGTTTGAAGGGTCTATGGTCTTGCCTCGACGTTTTATCCAAAGGGCAGAAAATTGCGAAGGTATGCTGACTTTCAATTATTATTGTGTTTAAACGTCGACGTGTGCACACAGGAACATCTCATTGAAGCTGCAGGGTCACGGGTCTGAAACTCTCGATTTTATGTACTGGATGTCATGATGTCTTGTTATTGCGCACTGATAATTTTCTTTCACATCGCTCTTGTGTTTACTATTTGCAGAATTCGGAATGTAACATCCCCGAGATAGCGCTTTAGAAGCTCACACTCACGCTAGTCCATTGTCTTCTCACTTATGTCTGTATGTTCTCGATAATTGTTATCTATGGAATTTAGTTTCGTTGTGCAGACAGTAATCAATCGATTCCACAAGATGCTAGTTGAAGCTACTCTAAGTCAGTTTTACAATTGCAACTTTTCATGTCGTAATTACTTGCATGCATGTTCAAGTCGAACAGCAGGTGCAAGAAAACTTGCTGGATGTACTTCATATTCTGCTGTGACAGTTTCACCTGTCCAAGCGTCCGATTCATATTTTTTGGTCTGAGTTCCCAGGTAACAGCCCTAAGTCCCCTCAGACTCCCCTGGCACTGATGGGCGGTCGCAATTTAGTGCATCGCAGCATCGCTCGTGTGACATCGTGAAAAGTATTGGTAAATAGCCTTGGCTCCAAGCGCTCGAAATCGCTGGGCGACTACTACACTGTGCTGGTAGGTTTACTCTCGCTTCGAAGTTGCTTCTAGCCCGATTCTGTCGGATGAGGAGCATGAAATGTTCGGACTCGAGGATCATGGATACATATCCGTGAGAGGACTCACTAGCAGCAGAATGGCTGGCGGAATGCCAGCGCTGTAACTTGTAAGTATGAGCATGCTCATCACTTGTATACCATCAGTCAGCACTGAATGGGCGAGGCTCGATCATGCTAGGTATCAACACCGGAGATCTCATGATTTGAGCATTCTCATAACTTACTTTGGTCCAGGAGAAACGTACGGGCTGGGCGAAAGATACAACGTGCGAGTGAAATTGTGAATCGTGCAGAAGAACAGTGACCGGACAATGACCACGGACAGAATATAAGTAAAGTACCATCGAGACTGCTTCACGCATAGCTTTGAAACTAACCCGTGCGACTCGAGGTTGTGGAAAAGGCTAGATGAATATTAATGTCATTGATGAACTATAGCCTATAGGCCAAATGCATCTGAGTCCCTTAGATCAACTGCATACGACTCCATCGACATCGACATAGCACTTAAATCCATCGTGCTTTGTCTGTTTCGGAAATCCTCTTGGAGATATTCATCAATTTGAATCAGCTCCCGAGTTCAGAAATAGGCTGGAATCACTCACACGAAAATCTCTTGCATCGCGGCTTGCCCGGACATGCAAAACCTTCCACGAGCTTGCGATGGAATTGCTTTGGGCTTACATGTCTGGGTTAAGACCACTGTTTGGCTGTGTGACGGGGCTACATCCAATGATATATGATCCTAATCCCAAATTCAGTACGGAGTATTGTCAAAAACAAGCTCAACGATCAGCTAGCCTAGCTAGGCACTTCGGCAACATATGGATATAAACAGGACCGCACGACGCCTCTTCCCCGCCGCAGGTGACGCATTTGCAAAGAGTCCCCGTCTCTTCCGTGAAAGATACTTGTATGGATGGTCATGTAAAGTACAAGAGTATATGGTTACACGAGTGTGGTCTGTACGGGAATGCATTAATCCTAACAATCACAAAGGCACAGGATCTTCCAGTGTCAACTTTCCTTCGGCGACAAGTTTCATCAGATCATCTGCGCTGCGCAAGTTTGCTTGTATTTTCTCGTCTCGTCCACCTTGTTGCAGAGCAGAGACCGCCCATATCTTCGTCATCTTGGGCACGGCTTCCCGTAGATCGATGGCAACTTTATTGAAGTCGCGAATAGAGACACCGGCATTTCGCATACAATCCATAGCGCAGCTTAAATACACTGGGAAACACTCGTAAAACGCGCGCGCGAGTCTGTGTTGGTCACTTACGTGCATGGTATTCTTCATCTTGGGGAAATGCTTGAGCTGCCTGCACGTACGCCTTTGCCCCATTCACAAAGCTAAAACACGCGAGAATGTCACTGCTGTACCGAGCTGTCTGTGCATGATAGAATCCTATCATCCTGAAAAACATGGCAACCATGAGGAAGGACCAAAAGCGCAGGGAAACAGACAAAGACATACGAATAAGCAATTCCACCAGGGTAGATACAAAAAGAGGATACACTGCCAGGGTCAACTTCCTCCTTACTAGGGTTCTTTAATGCTATTTCAATATCTTTGAGGAGGTCTTCAGCTTCTTCCTTCAGATGTTCAAGGGGGAACTTGGAGTTCAAGCCAGGGTCGGTGGTGTAAACCTGTCGTGCGATTAAACCAACATCCATAAAAAAAATAACTCGCAACGCACGTCCATAAACATCTCGAGGTGCATGCTACGCACGCCCCGCAAAAATGTATCCTCGAAAATTGTTCCACGATCTGTTTTTTTAACATTCTTCCAAACATTTCGTCCCCATTCAAGCAAGTCAATAGCTTGTTTCAAAAACTGAATACCGACTTCAGGTTTGTCTCTCAAATGTCTTTCCAACATGCTTCTCATTATCCATGCACTGCACCGGACGATCAATAAATAGTACAGCACGAAGCTCACACAACGCACCGAACAGTCACTGACAAAGCAGGGCGTACATCATTCCAGCCCTTTTCCTTCAGGCGTTTCTGCGCCTGTTCCTTGATAGTTTCGAGCCCATTGGCATGCCAGGCTTGGCGAGCCGTAGCTTCGAATGTGACTGAACCTCAGTCAGTGTGATTCCTCGCGCAATGCTAGAATAAAATTGCCTTGTTGATTGTACTTGGTAATCCAGTCGAGTTGACTGATATGGAACGCGCGATCGTCACGCATCAAACCATTGGTCAAATATGTCAAGGCCTACGCGCGCTAGGTATCATGATATTGCGGGCCGAAGGGAGTGGCTTGAACTCACCATCAGATTTCCACGATAGGCGAATCCTCCTGGAGCTTTAGAGTGAGGAATTGACTGCAATTCGTCCATGAATTTTAACCCTTTCGTAAATTCCTAGTATACGTCAATAAGCCCTTGTTACATAGAAAGGCGCGAACATACCTCATATGCGGATGAGATCACCCAGGCCTACATGAAAGGCACCACTGTTCAGCGCCCGCATGAAACATTACAAGTGAAACTCACACTGCTAGAGTATTTTTCGGGACCCGCTTGCCGAAGTTCAGGAAGCATCGCCGTCGCGACTTGCCAAGGAAGGTTGCCATCGCCGGACTTGAAATGAGCAAGACGTGGGTCCCTTGAATCCTTGCCACGCGTTTGGGCTGCATTCAGACTGGCACTATATTGATCTTTCTGCCGCTGCTCTGCGGGACTGAGGTTAGTTTTGGGGAGCGCATCTAGTGCCTTCTGCCACGCTTCAGCACTTCGCTTCCAGTCCGCGAGGGCCTATGCACGGCGTCAGATCAGGCGAAAAGGGAGCGTGCAAGGACTTACGTCTCGAGATGTTGCCAGTCGTGACCACCCTTTGGCATAACCTGGATCAATCTCTGTAGCCTAAGACGCATTAATATTTTTTCCACGTATATGATACCGACATTAGTACCTTCTTAGCGTCATCGACAGCATCTAGGTATCTATTTACAGATTACAGTCAACTATTTTTAGTGCAACTCGGTGCTGAAACGTTGAAGTACAACTGTGACCTCACCTATTCATCCCATGATTGCAAGCAGCACGGTTCGCATATAGAACAGCGTTCTTGTCATCGAGAACAATAGCTTCGGTGTACTTTGCAAATGCCCCGACATAGTCTTGTGCCCTAAATAAATCATTGCCCTCATCCTTGAGCTGCGCTGCTGTCGGTTCCGACATGTTTCAAGAAGCAGAATCTTCGAAGGCTTCAAACGATTGACGTGTGATGGTATGAAGCACGAAGTTTAGACCAAGGAAGAAGCCGACTTAAAAGTTTGCGCAGATTTTAAACCGAACAGCACGCCTCTATGATCTGGAGCATTCATTACGCGATCGGAGGCAAATGACCATAACACCTCCAGCTGGTTAGTTACAAATTATTACGATTTTAATAACCCGGGCGTTGTGCCAGCTGGAAGATTCTCTCTTTAACCCAGCGAGTGTCAATAAGACGCGTTCCTGCAGGTTTCTGCGCAATGGCAGTGTTGATCTTGATGCATTGATGATCGATCGACGTTCGATCAACTCCCGCGAATCACTTCGGTCTGCATTTGCTCAGCTCCGCAATAAAAGTTTGAATACGGGCAACGCTAAAACCTGTCCATTTCGCACAAGCAGCAATCACAAACGTCACTGTAATGCACGCTGTAATAAATATTATAATGAAGGACACCGAGTGACACTAATTTCATTCCCGCAACCAGACCAACGAGAAGGCATTATTGCAGTGGGCGCTGTTAATTAATGCTCACGGCATGATGTTTTCAATGGTGCACAACAGTCATTTAACATCGGACCAGCAATATCCGTGTCCCTCCTGTGATTTTAAATTGTAATTCGAATCACAAGGCTGATTATCAGCAAGTTGTGAAGTTATACCGAAATGCAACGCACGTAAACTGGACATCCTTGGGCGAGTGTGGGTCGCCAAGCAATCGAGACTACTAGTAAGTACAAAAGGGAAGGAAGGCAAGGAATGTAGAGGAACGAAGTGTAAAAGAATATAGGATGATCTAATGGGTCGAAAACTGTGATAGGACAGACTGGAGCTACAAATTTAAAGATTTACGTTATAGATACTCGTAGGTTTTTGGGATGAAGGATCGCATTGATACATAGGTGGATTGTCTGACGAACTGGACACACGCGAGACCGTTGGGTCATGCAGCTGTGTCATTAATGAGAGGCATTAGTACGGATCACAAGTCGCTGGCTGGGTGGGATGGCATGCTCTGCTGGCGCTTCTACCCCACCCGCAAGGATGCCCACGCGCATCATCGCAAGGAGCTACATGATGGAGTATGCGTTCACAGCGGCCGACGAGGATCATTAGCATCGTTGGATAAGCGAACGGAAGCATGGTACACACGTTATGCGCCGCGTGAGAGTGGGCATAGACGCCGCCGAAAAAGGAGGCTGTCATGTCATTCCCAGAGTTTCGTGTGAGCAGAGCGGGTCCTCCTGGATGGCTATCGAGGAAATAGGACGCGTCGTGAATAAAACCTGAAATGAGAAGAAGAGTGCGAGTCTGGGATTCTTTCTTGACTATCGACAGAAAGTTCGTAGTTTTTCAGTGTTAGATTGTGTGCAGGATAGCATTTGCTCACATGTCTCCCACGTTACCACAGGTAATTCCTGCGGGGGCACAGGCCATTCAATTGAGTCCTGAACATCCTTGAGAGCCTTGAGCTTCATTGTGAGTGCACCCTTTTCAATTTCGTTGCTAGGGAAAACACGGAGATGGGAAGCGAAGCCGAGGTAATGGCATAGAGCAATAAACCACTTGGTAGGGTCATACTGGTACCATCGGAATGCATTCCTGGTGGAAAGGCCGTGCTCGTAAGCAAAACTGAGAACGACACAATGGACGTCAACTGCTACCTATAGTCCATGGGAAATTGATGATGGAAATTATGGTACCCTTCCCCCATCGTAAGGATAGCAGATATAAGGTGGTCGCGCGGCGAGTGCTTGTCGTCGTACGGCGTGCTGCCGAGATAGTGAGCAATGGAATTGATGCAAAAAGTGCTCTAAGACGAAGGTCAAGATTTGCCTTTGATGAACAACATGAAACACACATGATGGCACGCGGTCATGCGAAGGGCACCAACGAAAAAGAACCCGCCTTTCCAGTCACCCCACAACAGCCCAGGAATGACCATTGGCAGCAAATAGCCGAAAATAGTCAAGATGACAAAGTACCATTGGTGTTGCCATTGTACGAGAGGGTCCTTACGCAAGTCAGAAATATCAGCTGGCCCTGTTTTCAAATCTGACTCGAAGATGATCCATCCGATGTGCGTCCAGAGGAGGCCACGTTCAGAGTTGTAAGGATCAAAGTCCGTGTCGGTATGTCTGTGGTGAGAACGGTGCCGGCGTGCCCACCAGTAACACGAGCCTTGCACTGCACTCGCCCCTGCAAGGATGAGGAATACCTGCAAAGGGAACGAAGCATTATACGACCTGTGCGACCAAAGCCGGTGGTATCCTGGAGCAACACGTCTAATGCTATCTCGTCGAAGGTATTTTCACCACTCACCAGCAGTAATGCCTGGCGAAGTGAATTCAGCGATCAGAAGAAATGACTATTGCCGAGTGCCTACCAAGCATGGAATAAATGTAATAGAGGGTAGCGCAAACGACAGTCTTCCGAAGGATAGGAACATATAGCAAGCCGTACAGGGAAAGGACCGGTGTGATAACAAGGACAGAAAGGTTGAACCATCGTATGCCAGTAATGGTCGGAAAACCTTGCGTCAAGTTCTTAATAAACTGCATATTAAGCTGCGGTCGTTACGACCAGAAATGCCGATAGAAGAAGACACGGTAAAGAAGAACAGAAGGATGTCGCACTCGTTACCAGGCTTATGTATCACCGGGACATTAGTCCATAAGATTTTTCCTCAGTATTATATGTGCCGTTGAGACATGGGATGGGTGAACTGATCGGGCAGTTAAAATTCGGACGAATGTCGCGTGAAAAGAGTTTGCAGAATGTAACTTGACTCGTGGAAGACAAAGGCGGTAAACCTTGTGAAACTCTTAGAGTCTTATTTTCCATGAGGCTTGATCCGGGCTGTATATTTGACCCGAGACAATGAGACATCATAATTACCTTCACAACCAGCCCTGCAAATGGGCACTCACGCACAGGTTTCCATGGGCTCGTGCCATGTTCTCGTCACGGAGTACCTATATATGCATCGGGGCTTAGATATTCTTCCATCCCGGTAGCGTCGGAATGAACGAACCCGGCACTACCATTGGTCAACGTGAAACTCGAGGCCCGTGGAGAATGTATCGGGTTGTGTCGCCAAGAGCTAGATTGCTAGCGGTGCGCAGCCTAGTAAAGCCTAGTGTGGTCCCTGAGTTCGGTGATAACGTTTGGCAAAGGACAAGAGATTCAAATTCTAACGCCGCGTCGGAAAGCGCCATGGACTCGGAGCTAATACATACCCTTTGGATCCGATACCCAGGCGGCCCCGGCCAGATCGTCCGTAAATGCCACATTATGATTTACCAATTGTCTCACTTCGTACATAGTACTATAGCACTAATATCCCGGACTCCCTCTATTGTTTGACAAAATGGGTAGTATTCGCAATGTCAAGTCGAGACCAATGTCGAAGCACGACAGTGTAATAGATCACGCGACACGCTGAATGCAACTCAGGTTTCATATATGTATACTATATGAGTATTATATGCAACATGCGCATCTCGAGATACGAAGGTTGGTGGTAATTGCCTCAGAGGTGGTGTCAAAAGCGGAAGTGAATGCACCGATATCAATGGTTTTGAACCGCCGCATTGAGGCGACGTCACTGATTATGAGCTGTTGTGAAGTTGGGGCAAGTAGAGTCGGAGTGGTATAGTCGTCACCTCCTGGATCATCAGTTTGGTGATCAAGTACGCGGTATGCGTAGGTCACGATCACTAGTAGGTTGCAAACTATCAGGGAAGACGATGTCTGGACACATGAATGTAAACGTTTGGATTGATATGAGAGTCGAGACAAGACGCCACCTCCAGATTCACCGCAATTATCTCGACTTCTGTGAGTGATCGAGACTGGGCGGTGGCATGGAACATGGAGAATAGTGCTGTGACGATGCTAGAGGAGATTATCGCAAGAACTATTCATTGCTGTCGAGTGGGCAGATTGACATTCAAATATTCAGGCTAGGCCAGAGCAACCGGAGGGGAAAGACTGCCAGAATAGCGTCGGCAACACAATTAATATCCGATTCAATGCAGCCGTGAGCATAGCAGAGCAAGGCGGTTAGATACCCACTGGCGAGTTGGTGGATCGCCATGGAATGGTCGATATGGCAGTGTGGGCCCTAAGACCATCCAGGTACTAGCTGCCATTCGATCTACATTTTCATGCCTCATGCAAAACAAACCTTGCCCAGCATCAGGAAAAACAAAATTACACAGCGCTGCCTCGCAACTCGTGTATAATGGAACGTAGTATGCTCACACGTCCAGACTTGTTTGTTTGTTTTATCCAGAGTGAAGAATGGACAGGATCCCGCCAGTGAACGCGAACGATGATATATCCAGTAAGAACCTACAGAAGGCCCATTCCTTCTAGTTCTATATCAAGTTCATTCATATTAGTGACGTAGTTCGGAGATCGACAGACCAAGTACGCACGAGAGCACAGGTGACCCTAAGAACTAATCACGTTCGCTGCACCAAATAATGTGGCAGCCTATCTGTGAATCCTCCTACCAAATTCTCCTTCAGGCTGTGTATTTGGAACTAGACACGAAAAACTGTGAGTCCGAGTGTCATTCCCTGCACAACAGTCGTCACCGCAGTAGTTCCGTGTTGGCGGAAATCTCTGCGCAGGGTTGATTCATATTGAATTGCTGTTTGCACCAATGCACTGCTGCTAGTTTGAAAACTTTCCAGGCAGTATCAAGTGAAGAACGTAATGCCATTTGGAAATCGTTATGTAATTTCGGGTGTTAACGTTAAATAACGTTGAAAGTCCGGCCGGACAGTTGTCACAGTACTACGGGATATCGAACGTTTCAACTTTTACGGTAATAGGCCACCTGTAAATCCAGGTCGTACACAATTTTGTCGAAGACTTATTTAAGTTGGATCTCACTATTGGCCAAGAATGACCTCCATACATTGCCTGCTCGCATACAGTATAGCTTGGCACCCTTATTTGCAACGAGGTGAGCGGTTCAGTCGAGTCGAGGAGCTGAGTACTTAAGCAGCCTATCATAAGATTGAATATTCTGACGAGTACGCACTCGTTGAAAGGTTCATATTCACACAGGTGTCATAGAAAGATCCTGCTGGAGATCACTTGACGTCGGACTTGTGGTCAAGGTGTGCTTTGACCGGTCCGACCGTCTTGAGTTTGAACGGTATGGCGGTGATCCCTCGTTCATCTGAAGACAACGATGCGCGACGACTACATTGCTGTTGTCAGCCTGAGTACGTCTACCACAAAATAGTCTTGATGACACGTGGGGAATCAGGAGGTACAAAACGTCGTGACTCTGCAGATCGATTACTCTCAGAAACTCAGAATCAGTTGTGGCTGAAGACGCGATCCCTTGTGCGTCTTGAAGCTAGGGGAACCCAAGTGTTGCCAAATTGTTCCGCCTCCAAATTGGTTCAGAGAATGCTTTTATGTGTGTATCTTATTTCGTCACTTCGAGGCCATGTGAGCCGGATGTTCACGGCCCGTTACTGCTGGTGTTCCCAAGTCGGTGTCAAGTATGATATGAAGTACGGTTGTTCTGCGTCTTCTTCGTCCTCGTCCACACGACTGACGGTCATGCGACAGCTTAGGACAATTCTCCGTAACCAAATGACTGTCTTAATCAGCCATCCGTGAAACGCCGACAAACCTGCGTTCGTGTTCTGTTGAACAATAAAAGCTCTATAGGCAACAGGGGTGACTTCTGAACCCCACTTACTGTGGTTCCTCTGTAGCTTGTGACGCTCTAGCTGACAGTAGAGTGCGACCACCGACTGTCTCTGAAATCTGGAAACAGGGGAAAATACATCTGAATCAAAGATGACAGTATCAACAGCGGGTGCGATTTTGACCGTCACCCTGGCTCTTGTGTCGTGCGCGAAAGCCACAGTCAGTGATTCTAACCTTACCGTGCCTCCTGGAGCAGTGGTATGTCAAAGACCGTGATTCTACAGTGCTGTGCCTAACGTCCCTTTGTAGTACATTAATCCTCTAATGTACAATGTTGTGGGAGCAAACTACACGGAATGGCGCAACTTATCCACTGTTGGCTTCAACCCCACCAACACTGCACCCCCATTCATTCAGGTCTTTGACCCTTCGTTCCTCGATGTCACCGGATCATCTGCCACTATTCGCAAAATTACATCGAATCCTGGCTTTGCTTTTGCTCATGAAGCACCCATCTACATTCCAGGCCTCAACGCAGTCTTCTTTTCGAGCAACGATGGTGGTGCACTCGGGTACAACGGCTGGTATAACAACAGCGTCGTTAGCATGATCAACATGACAGAAGTCGACATGGCGCTGGCTTCTACAACGGGAGATGTTAATATACAAATTCAGATGGTGGGTTGGTTCCACTGAGTTAGGCACAGATTGTTGATCTCGACTGTCTTGAATCAGCTCAACCTTCCGGACACTGTCCAAATGGTAAACGGGGGCACAGGTCCATACAAAGGAGACCTTTTGTTCATCACTTCGGGTCGTGCTTTGCTTCCTCCTTCGATTGTGCGCGTCAATCCTAGCCCTCCCTACAATGCCACTGTTCTTCTGGACAACTTCTTAGGCAGGCAGTTCAACTCGCTCAATGATATCAAAATTCTCCCTGGCACGGACATTATGTTCTTCACCGATCCCACGTGAGTAAACTACTAGAAAGTGATGTTGGCCATATTTGCTATGGTAATCCCTGTTTTCTCAGCTACGGATGGCTTAACGGTTTCCGTCCTGAACCAATGCTACCATCACAAGTATACCGCTTTGATCCGTCCACTGGTCAGGTCAGAGTTGTGGCCGACCAATTTGTGCATCCGAATGGTATCGCATTCACCCACGACGGTAAAACTGCATTTGTGTAAGTTTTCCTAACTTTTGCCTTTCAATCCGTGGATAAAGTTACAATAACGTATCAGCACCGACACTGGTGTTTCTGGAGGCTTGTTCGGAACAAATCAGACCCTCCCGGCCACGATGTGAGTTTATTACATAGATCATGATTGCAATAAGAATCTGAAGAAAAACGTATAGCTACCAATTTGACATTGATCCACAGACACAGACGTTCACGAACCGCAGAGTGTTCGCATACTCTGATTCTGGTGTTCCCGATGGCATTCAGCTTGATACCATGGGAAACATTTATTCGGGTTGCGGCGAGGGTACCCACGTCTGGAATGCCGAAGGGACCCTCATTGGGAAGTTCTATCTTAACAGCACCTCAGCTGAGATGATCTTCACGAAGTCTGGTCTCGTTATTTTGGACGAGGAGGCGATGTATCTAGCAAATATTCAGGCTCAGGGATTGAATCTTGCCACGTTGTAGATTAGCTGTGTAACCGCCTTAACATGTTACACACGAATATCTACATAACATAGCACAATCTATCATGACACTTCCGTGCAACAGGTTGAACAAAATCAGTCTAAGAGAAGTTAAAGTGTGCCCACGCATGCCCTACATCTCACACCCCGTTAGAGCGTCGACATCAGTGAATTCAAGAGTCCTTGATATTATAGCCGTGGGGATTGTGCCACATAGACTTAATTCTATCTAAGTCCTCGTGCCTCGGACTTATATAGAATACAATCTCCTCGGCGATTTCCTGTTGGCCTCCACCTCCACTGGCAAATAAGATGATCCTTCAACCTCACTGCATTAAATCCCTCCTTGATTTTCTGTCTTCAACGTCGCTCTCGTGCTCTCGCACCCCGTGTTCAGAATTGACACAGGTCCGGCCAGGCAATATAGCCGAATCCTCTATTCTGGTCTGATTATGACTGCGCAGTGTAGGATCTTGTGCGGCGTCATACGGTAAATGACCGGTGTAAGAATACTCTATACTCATCATCCGACTTCGACCAGCTGGCATTTGTATATGAACTTACCATTGTGTGCTGTCGGCGAATTTGAAAAGCTCTAGGTGATAATGGCGGACTGTTACTCAGAGCCCTCCTATCAAGACTATAAAAGTGGGACAGTCGGCCATCGCTGAAATCAGGAAACAAGACTTGGGAAATAGCTCATCATTAACAATGACAAAATCAGTGGTCGGGGCGATTCTACTCGTTGCCTTCAGGGTTGCTGCCGCGTCGTACATGACAGCGTTGCCGCCTGGAGCAGTGGTGTGTCGACAATTGTAATTCTGCAGTGCTGCATCTAAATGTCTGCCTTGCAGTACATCGACCCTCTAATGTACAATGTTGTGGGAGCAAACTACACAAAATGGCGCAACTCGTCCGCTGTTGGCTTTAACCCCACCAACACTACACCCCCATTCATTCAGGTCTTTGACCCTTCGTTCCTCGATATCACCGGACCATCTGCCACCATTCGCAAAATTGCTTCAAATCCCGGCTTTGCTTTTGCCCATACAGCACCTATCTATGTCCCAGACCTCAACTTGGTCGTCTTTGCAAACACTGGCAGTGGCAAACTTGGGTACTACAGCTGGTATAACAACAGTTATGTTGGCATGATTAACATGACAGAAGTTGACATGGCGCTGGCTTCTACGACTGGAAATGTCAATATCCAGGTTCAAACAGTGGGTCACTCCCTCTTGATCATTGATGTATAATCATCTTGACTTTCAGCTCAACCTCTCCGATAATGTCCAAATGGTCAGCGGGGGAACAGGCCCATACAAGGGAGACTTTCTGTTCGTCACTGGAGGTCGCGCTTTGCTTCCTCCTTCTATTGTTCGCGTCAATCCCAGCCCTCCCTACAACACCACTGTGATTCTAGACAACTTCTTAGGCAGACAGTTCAACTCACTTGATGACATCAAAATTCTCCCTGGCACAGACATCATGTTTTTCACCGATCCCACGTGAGCAATCTATGAGATCATCAAAACTACAATGCTAAATTATGGCTTCTTCAGCTACGGGTGGCTTGGCAATTGGCGTCCTGAACCAATGCTGCCATCACAAGTATACCGCTTTGATCCGTCCACTGGGCAGGTCAGAGTTGTGGCGGACCAGTTTGTGCACCCGAATGGTATTGCGTTCGCTCTCGATGGCAAAACTGCATTCGTGTAAGTTTGTGTTTGTTCCTGCATATGTGGATCAATCCTAGAATAACGCATCAGCACCGACACGGGAATTTTTGGGGGCATCCTCGGATTGAATCAGACCCTTCCAGCCACAATGTGAGTCTTCCCGCACAGCGTGATGGTAATCAGATATTCAAGCGAAGTCTAAAGTTATCAGTTCGATGTTGACCCAACGACGCAGTCGTTCACGAACCGTAGAGTGTTCGCCTACAGTGACTCCGGCGCACCCGATGGCATTCAATTGGATACCAAGGGCAACGTTTATTCCGGTTGCGCAGATGGCATTCATGTCTGGAATAGCAAAGGCACGCTCATTGGGAAGTTCTACATAAACAGCGCCTCGGCCCAGCTTATCTTCACGAAGTCTGGTCTCGTTATTTTGGTGGAGACGGAAATGTATGTGACAAACATCCAAGCTCATGGAATGCCTCTAGCTACGTGGTAGCTTTCTGTGTACCGTCATGCCTGTTGCGAATTTGATGTATATGAGTTCCAACCCGTGGCAGCGTAAGCCCAACCATGTGCGTGCCAGCTTTCGTAGCTAAATAACACCATACTCTGTCCTACAGATCATCGAAGCATTCGCTTGAATGATTTTGGCATAGCCGCGCGCAGCCACATGTACCCAGGGTATGAAAAACTGTGGGAACGGGATGAAAGTGCTGCCCCAAGGGCACCAGTTGTGGATAAAGCGCTCCAACAGTGACTGACCTTCAAAATTAATGTCAACCCTCCAAATCTCTCTGGCAGCCTGAACTTGAGAGCATCGAATGGTGCACAACTGTACAAATGCTGGGGAGGCACTCCGATGTCAGTGTGTCACCACGACATAAGTATCGCGTCCTGAACAGACAGTGCGATAGCGATAGTTGTGCATCTCTCGCAAGCAAGTGGTGTCAATCAATCCTGTACGTAAAGTCGAATTAGCGCGAGCATCTTGACAAAGGTATCTTGACGATGAATGAGAGATTGTCTGCATAGAACATCCCATATGATTTCGATTTATGGGAGAGATAGTAATAGACGCATAGCCAAGGACCTTCTTGAGATCCAAATGATGGACAAAGCACGGCGACCGTCCTGGACCGATGGCGAACTGAGCGACAGCTGCGTGGTGTATGACAAGCTTTGCAGCGCCGTGGTTCAGTACCGCGCTATGCTCAACTGTAAATTCGAAAGATGCCGACTTGAATTCAATGGCGGAATATCCTTTGTCACGATTATCCATCGCATGTAGAGTGCATTCCTTTTACTACCAAATGCCGAGTCAGGAATGTCTACAATGACAGGTGATATCTCCCTGATGACCTCTGCAAAGGTTTCAGAACTCCAACAAGGGCATGGCCAGTGGAATGAAGAAGGGTAGATATTTGGCGCACAGGATGAGCGCCATCAAGTTCTATGCCAAGTGCTCCTGCAAAATGAATCACAAAAACTTCAAATTTAATGGATGCTTGAAGGACCCAGGCATGGCATCATACGTACATAGCAAATTTGTCCACGATATGCTCATCGTTAATGACGAGATTCGTGAACTCTGCCACAAGACCCCGATGGGCCACGGCCACGAGACACGAAAGGTCGCGATGAAGGCACCGATGGTGGGCAATACTTGATTGCATTTACTAGTATATCGATAATCGCATCAACCGACAGATGGCAACTTGCTTAGCTTCGTCACACGTCACAACGACTTATTTCGTGTGACCGTTACACTTTTTCGATTTTGAACATGTTCATGACCTGGGTCCTGAAGATATGTTACTTTTCCCTTCTGCTCTAAGTCCGGCCGTCGGACTCAGATTAAGTGCGACTTTAATTTTCCATCTCCACCTCCACTGGCAAATAAGATGATCCTTCAGTCTCACTGCATTCAAAGCGGGATCTCTCCTTGATTTTCTGTCTTCGATGTTGCTCTCGTACTCTCATACTCCGTGTTCAAAATTGACACAGGAGGTCTGGCCAGGCAACATAGCCGAATTCTCTATTCTGGTCTGATCATGACTGCGCAGTGTAGGATCTTGTGCGGCGTCATAATGTTCTGCGGGCATCAACGCAAATGAATTCTGGCCGGTGTAAGAGTATTCTGCTCTCATTTGACTGGCTGGCATCCGTAAATGAAGTTATCATTGTGTGCTGTCGAGCGAATTTGAAAAGCTCTAGATGATAACGGTGGACTGTTAATCAGAGCCCTCCTATCAAGACTATAAAAGTGGGACAGCCGATCATCGCTGAAATCAGGAAACAAGACTTGGGAAATAGCTCATCATTAACAATGACAAAATCAGTAGTCGGGGCGATTCTCCTCGTTGCCTTCAGGCTCAGGCTTGCTGCCGCGTCGTACATGACAGCGTTGCCGCCTGGAGCAGTGGTGTGTCGACAATTAATTCTGCAGTGCTAACATCTGAATGTCTGCCTCGCAGTACATCGACCCCCTACTGTACAATGTTGTGGGAGCGAATTACACAAAATGGCGCAACTCGTCCGCTGTTGGCTTTAACCCCACCAAAACTACACCCCCATTCATTCAGGTCTTTGACCCTTCGTTCCTCGATGTCACCGGACCATCTGCCACCATTCGCAAAATTGCTTCAAATCCCGGCTTTGCTTTTGCCCATGAAGCACCCATCTATGTCCCAGACCTCAACCTGGTCTTCTTTGCAAACACTGGCAGTGGCAAACTGGGGTACTACGGCTGGTATAACAACAGTTATGTTGGCATGATCAACATGACAGAAGTTGACATGGCGCTGGCTTCTACGACTGGAAATGTCAATATTCAAGTTCAAACAGTGGGTCACTCCCCTTGGTCATTGATGTCTAACCATCTTGACTTACAGCTCAACCTCTCCGATAATGTCCAAATGGTCAACGGGGGAACAGGCCCATACAAGGGAGACCTTCTGTTCGTCACTTCAGGTCGCGCTTTGCTTCCTCCTTCTATTGTTCGCGTCAATCCCAGCCCTCCCTATAACGCCACTGTGATTCTAGACAACTTCTTAGGCAGACAGTTCAACTCACTTGATGACATCAAAATTCTCCCTGGCACAGACATTATGTTCTTCACCGATCCCACGTGAGCAATCGATGAGATCATCATAACTACAATGCTAATGGTTTCTTCAGCTACGGGTGGCTTGGCGGTTTCCGTCCTGAACCAATGCTGCCATCACAAGTATACCGCTTTGATCCGTCCACTGGGCAGGTCAGAGTTGTGGCGGACCAGTTCGTGCACCCGAATGGTATTGCGTTCGTTCCCAATGGCAAAACTGCATTCATGTAAGTTTGTGTTTGTTCCTGCGTATGTGGATCAATCCTAGAATAACGCATCAGCACCGACACGGGTATTTTTGGAGGCTTCCTCGGAACGAATCAGACCCTTCCAGCTACAATGTGAGTCTTCCCGCACAGCGCGATGGTAATCAGATATTCAAGCAAACTCTAAAGCTATCAGTTCGACGTTGACCCAACGACGCAGTCGTTCACGAACCGTAGAGTGTTCGCCTACGTTGACTCCGGCTCACCCGATGGCATTCAGTTGGATGCCAAGGGCAACGTTTATGCCGGTTGCGGAGATGGCATTCATGTCTGGAATAGCAAAGGCACACTGATTGGGAAGTTCTACATAAACAGCACCTCGGCCCAGCTTATCTTCACGAAGTCTGGTCTCGTTATTTTGGTGGACACGGAAATGTATGTGACAAACATCCAAGCTCATGGAATGACTCTAGCTACGTGGTAGCTTTCTGTGTACCGTCATGCCTGTTGCGAATTTGATGTATACGAGTTCTAATGGAGCAGGGCCGTGGCTAGCAATGGTCGCTAGCCTCTCGACTCAAGACTACAGATGAAGTCCTCGGGTCAGCAAATCCGAAACTGGCGCCCATGTATTTAGACCTGAGCAGGCGCGTTTCCCATGCCGCACAGAGTTCTGCAATCATCACCGACAGAGCTGCTGCTGATCGGGCGGCAACCGAGTACAGGAAACTTACAATGCAATGGGAAGCTGTGGTGGCTGAGATACGTAATGTTCAAGCGTTCTCGCGGTTCCTGCTCTTGCAGCACTATCATTCTCTCGACATCAGGAGAGCCCCAGCATGTTCCTTTGACGTCTGTCACTCTCACAGATCTGGATAATCTCAAGGATCGCTTCGCCAGGGCGATACGACCGCATTGATTATGGGCCCAAAAGAGCCGCGGAACGATCTAATAGTCCTATTGCAGACAGTATGGGATGAGATCATGCTACCCGTCGTCAACGTGCTCCAGCAGGACCCGAAACTCAATTCCCACTCTCGAATTTGGCTGTGTCCAGCAGCAGCAGCTTTCACGTCTATTCCTCTCCACGGAGCTGACCCCTTTCGAACGAAGGCAGATTGCTCCAAGGAGTCATGCCTGGAGGATCTCTATATCTGCTATTACACGCCAACACTTCGGCTCTGATCAGATCTAGACAATTATCAAAGAAGCGTATGCCTCCATCCTTTGTGACGATCGGACAAAGTCAACCGGGTGCAGGGAAAGGTAAGGCGCTCTCGGCTGTCGACAACGAGCTCGAGCTTGTCCATAAGCTCGTCCCTGCGACAGCCAGCTGTACTACTATTTCTGGCGACGCAGCCACACGAGTAGATGTACTCGAAGCTTTGCAAGAGAACGCCTGGGTGCACCTCGCTTGTCATGGCAAGCAAGACCCTACTCAGCCTTACAATTCCCATTTCGTCATGAGAGATTAACCTGTGACGCTGCTTGATATCATGGAGAGAGACATTCCATACGCCGAGTTCGCGTTTTTATCAGCGTGTCATACCGCCGTCAGGGATGAAGAGACGCCCGACGAAGTCATCCACCTTACAGCTGGTCTCCGGTTTTCGGGGTTCAAGAGTGTCATTGGCACGCTGCGGGAGGTCGGTGATGCCGTCGCAAAACACGTCGAAGCTTTCTACAAAAATATTTTCAAGGATTTGGAGGATGGTGGTGTCATGGACTGTACGAAGGCAGCCTGGGCACTCAACCGTGCTACACACGCTGTGAAGACGAAAGTGCCGCTCGAGCAGAGGATAGTTTTCATTCATATAGGTGTGTAGTTCTACGTCGTGTTGCTGCTGTCTGGTGCATGTTCGCAAGTTGTTGATCTGCGACTCTGTTGTTTGTAAAAATGACCCTGATAGTCTTGCGCTCCAGGTACTATGTTGTTTTTGTATACTTTGTCGACTAGAATTTTCATCGACGTTCTTGTGTACTCGACTCATTTGCGGCCTCGTCTTCTGCTTGGGTATTTAGATAGTTGAGCATTAAATAATAAATATTATTTCGATCATACGTCAGTACACTCTTGTGGCATTCCTTGCAGCGACATGGGCGCCTACTAGCTCACTTTCCAGTCAACGGCCCGGCCCTGGCCGGCCGTGATGCATGATCTGTACAGCCTCTGCTGTCTAAGAGTTCTCGAACTCTCGTAACGGCAACAGCTTTAAATCAAAAAGTTCCTCGCGATGCTGACTTCGACGATTCCTAGAAACATAGACCTCGATTGATATTACTTGTAAGTACCCTGGACAATCACTTAACACGTGGGATGAGACAAAGATAACCGGAGAGCTAGGGCCGCAGTCAATATTGTCCGGATTCCTTTTTGTCCTAATCCTCGACATATTCCTCTTGATTAACGAACATCATGTCCCGGACGATGTATTCTTCAGGCCAGCGCGCACCTGGGCACCGACGACAACGATCAAGGACTTCGAGTGACCCAGGGCATCCGTACGTGGTACCGCCGTTTAAAACGGCGTGGCCTGCACCAGCCCGCAGGACCACAGAGCCTATGAATGCCCCCCACCGGACCCCCTCACGAAACTCCTCCGTAGAACACGTGGGGGACCCATTCGTCCCCTCACCAGGGTCTCTACTTGCACAGATGGAGGGGCGCTCTCCGATGAACCCTTCCAGTCCAATATCTCCAGGTCCTATCTCACCGTCACATCATCGGAGCTCTTCTAGACAGAGCAGCTTATCTCAGGTTCCCCTGATACGGGATGTACCCCAGCCGCCTAGAACAGCACTCAACACGCCTCCGGTGATACCCACATCACATATAGCCCCGTCCTATGCCCCAAGCTTCCCTGCTCCCCAGCCAAATTCCCCAGCCTTTACTTCGGCATATCAGCAACCATACTTTCATGGGACGGAATATCAGGGATCCAGTCACAGCGTTCGTCACGGTGTGAACCAGGGTGTGAATGCAGCCCAGAATACACGTCCGGGTGCACACGCAGGCACACAGAATGCACACCAGGGCATGCAGCAAAATAGCTTTCATCACAGTCATAGCGGCTCCCATCATAGTACACATCATCGTTCTCGTTCTCATTCGCGCCCTCCAAGTGCAGCATCGCACAGATACGCATCAAATGTCACCCAACCTGTGTATGGTCATGGTAGTTCCGTCACTCCGAACGGATCGCGCACCTCTCTCAATGGTACATCTCCCAAGAACCAGTTAGCGGCTGCTGCACTCAGTCATCAGAATGTATCACCTCCTGACATGTCTTCTCCCTTGAATCGCCCTTCACTCAACCCAGGCCCATCCAGCAGTCGTTCACGGCCTTACGGCCGCACAGTCCCTGCTGCTCAACTGGCACCTGCGTCAAGAAAAGAAGAGGCTCATGATGACCCATCCCCTCCTATTCCCGCAAAACAGCTTCACCACACGACGCAGCGCCCACCGCTGCCGAATATGCCAGCTGGGTATACGCAGACTCGCTATGTGGATATGCTTTTGGCACTTGACGATATTCCACAAATGTTCCACATGATGGCATCTTTCTTCACGTGGATCCTGCTTGCAGGATTTGTTTTATTCCCCGGGACATTTACGTCTTTGCAACAGCAGCAACTCAACGGTGTGGAAGCACAACTACTGAACGTAGTATCTAATATACCACTGTGAGTGATGGTCAAAACTACGGGAAATGGAGTTGTTCACCTAACATCTATAGTTATATCATTGCATGGCTTTGTACCGGTATTGGCGGCATCGGTATGATTTGGTTGTGGTGGAGATGGCGAAGAAATTATATCTGGATTGTGAATCGTATCTTTGTGTGAGTGGAGTAGTGTCACCGATTGACTGACGAATTGAGCTTCTGAGTAGCCCTGGCCTACTCAATTCGCTCGCTGGTGTCATCTCGGTACTTTCCAATATCTACGGCGTACAGCACGGAACCTATAGCACAACAGGCGAGTCAGCAATTATTGTAACAGCTGCAGTTGCAGTCGTATGTGGATGCCTTATTCTCCTGTATCAGTTTTGGTTGCTGGGAGATATCAAGAAAGAGCATAACAGAGAAGTTGGTGTGGAGCATGCTGGGGAGCATGGCGAAGGCACTATGGAGTATAGGAAGAAGTAGAGGGAAGTGTGAAATCTATTATGGACATTTGATGAACATTGGTTAATCACGGGTTGTTGGGCTTTTATATGGACCCACCTGGTCGTAGGCCAACACAAGACTACCAACAACCCACGAAGTTAGCTGTCCAGATAAGTACGAAGTTGGTGCGTCCCGCATACAACGATCCCATTCGCATCCGAGCAGGCCGCCTGCAGGCTGTCCGGCAAGTAATGTCACGACTGCCTGGAAAATTAGTAGCCTACATGATTGGACTGGGTGTCGCATGTATACCTATAGCAAATTTGTGCGAATATCTCAGAACTTCTTTTTATGTAAAAGTCAGACAACAAATGGCAAGAGAAATGTTTGAATTGAATACAACGCTGGGGCGGTTAAAGCATAGTGACTATGAGACGCTCAATATCCGAGCAACACTAGCAGCCACATCTGACGATGAAAGATCGTCCAGCTCGACGTGTTTCTCAACTCCGCGTTCTACGGGAATGGAAATTAATACAGCCATGCATAAATTTGTCCGAGGACACGAGCATTACACGCACCAAATCGTGCAAACATGCGCGCGGGTGTGCCGTTTGCCTCCCGTATCATGACGGGAAGGTCCGGGTTATGTTTCTTGATGACTGGGTATGTGGACAAGATGAATTGCCTGCAGACACGATTATTCAGTACATGAGTGACTGTCCTGTGTTCAGAAACCATGAACTTACCGCGTGCCCGCTGAAGCTTGGCTTGACTGGCAGCAAAAGATGCGAATTTCGCGGAGAGCGGGAGACAGTGTTTTCGCAAACGCAGACATGGCAGGAATAGAACAAGATCAGGTCACAGCCAATATTAAGGCAAACAACGTTTCTGCAACGCTTTCTTGATGCCGGTCGGGTTCGTAGAACGGGCGCTTACATAATAATCTGACAGGTGTGGTTGCGATGGTTGAACTAGAGGCATGAGAATTAAATCTTGTTGGTTGTCTTGCCCGCCAACCACCCAATCCCCTCGCTGCTGATCGCGACGCACAGAGGTTCCTGATGACCTCCTCTGCCACTATGGATGACGAGCAGAACAGACAACAAGAAGACTGGCTCAACAGCCGCAAGAACAGGCTGCCCTCTTTCACAGAAGTCCTCTCTAGAAGGACACGACCACCTGTGGATTTATTCATGTTCTAGTAAGCAGTACTTTTATGCGTGCTTGAGTATGAGAACAGTCTCTGATATCATGTTAAATTAAGCCTTTTCCTCCAACGCGAAGGTGCAGAAGATATCCTTGACTTCTGGCTGGATGTCCAGCAGCACGAGAACCTTTGCAGGGCATATTTTAAAGACGTCCGAAAGTCAGGCCGGACAATCAAAGAAGATTGGCCTCAGTACTGGGAGTATGCACGCCGTCGTGGGTCAATATATGGCACAGTCGTCGGACTTCAGCCCAATGCCATAAAGCGAAGTACGGCGAGCACAGGCGAGATGATCAACGACCAGGAAAAAAACCCTATCACTCATGCCGCCGACGAGAAGCGCGGTGGTCAACGTTCTACAACGCCTGGTTATCAGAAGGAGCCCATCTCATCCCCTCCCACTGCTGTAAATAGTCCAGAGTTTGATCCACCACGATCAACGACACCTTTCTCCCTCTCAGGGCGGACACCAACCCTTTTCAATCTCAAACGCGCATCACGTGCGCCAACGGTCATTCCACGTTCTGCTGCGATTAGTCGTATGGACCTCATCGCGTCCGCTGAGCGCATCTTCTTTCGCTATCTCTCTCCCGCTGGCACCGTAAATTCACCGGAAAATCACGAAATTTACCTCCCTCCCGCCCTCCGTGTACACACGTTTCCCCTCAGTAGCACTCAAGAGCCGAAATCACAGAGCGACCTGAACATGATGGCACATATTCCTGATATGTTCCATGCCCAGAAGGAGTACTGCTTTAGGGCAATGGAGCAAGATGCTTTTCCACGTTTTCTGAGGAGTAAAGCGTTTGGAAACCTCACTCCCGTATCTGCATTAGTCCGACTCGTTGTTGGTCTCATTGTGTTGTGGATCGGCCTTGCCGCCGGCTTCTCCCTGATATTTCTCGATGTACAACCTAAATCAAAGCGATTTTTCGTGCGTCCCATTTGTTTGTGGTGTAATTCAGCGTCTAATGGATTGTTTGCTCTGCAGCTCTTCATTCCTTTCGCGTTCGCAATTTTATTCCTTATTTCACATCAATATGAACTCGACCCGATCCTCGTTTTCCTCGGACAGTCAGAGTCGACACCGTTCCGTACGCTTACCATCCGCGAGCCGTATGTGAAGAGACTATTGTTGGGTCGTGCCATCTGGGTTACAACTCTTGTCTCCACTTGCGTCGTAGCGCTCACACTCCTTTTCTGGGCTGTCCCCGGACATCGGCTATAACGAGTGAGTCAAGCAAAGAGTCGCTGCGTCTCTGTACTTATCGGGTGGACCCGCGTTGGAAGGGTTCTCAATGTATGATGCTCATGAAAGAGAGTGAGCTGGTCGATATTGTTGATTTTACGCTTGGGTGACAAAAGACTTTGATAAGCATTTATCTTCAGCTATTCGCCTACTTCCTCTTGCACTCCGGTCTAGCTCCACTTCCTAATACTTCGCATTCCGTATTTCGCTATCATTTTACCTCGCATACTCCACCACTCCACCTTCATCATCGCTGTGCTGTGATGTTATTTTGTTTCTTTTCTCTCATTTCCCTAAATCCTTTATGACCTTTTTATACGTACGTACATGGTAGGACGTTAGGAAGTTAGACTCATATCTTTAATGACATGTGGTTATGTTTGATGATGAAGTTGATTTTTAGACTTATCAATTCACGGACCTCAGTAATATAGCGCGACGCCTCGCGGTAGGGCCCTCTGCAATATGTTCTCGTCCTCGTCGGCCGGCGTGTATTCGGCGAGCAGCGGCAGGCGGGTGGCGCAGTTGCCTTTCCGAGCGGCGTCACCTGTCACCTCGGCCACCTCGGTGGCGCACCGAAGCCCGCTCAACAAGTTCAGTCTTTTTTGACTGAAGTCTGATTATAAACAACTTTTTCTCTTCAGCAGCGATCCTACGATGATCTTACTCGTGTTTGGATGGGGAGTCCGAGATCAGTGCATAGAATCACTGCTCGGACCTCCAGCTGACGTAGAACTCTTTCACAGCCGTTCCGAGGGAAATCAAAAGCAACATGTGCTGGATGAAACAATTGCTCGACATCCGATGATACTACCGGGCGCTCTCTTTCTAAAGTTACTCCACACGAACGGTAAGGCTTTCACGTTTGATGTGGACAACTATGTGCGTTTATCTTACTTTCAGTGTAGCGAACATCGTGAGTTCCACACATTCAGCAAAAAGATACAGCGGTGAACAATAGCTGCCGTGCCAGTGGAACAATGTCGTGTGTCTGCTTCTGTCCATAACGGAGGAGCTCATGATCATCTAGTCAACAACACCATGACCTCCGAAAGTGGACACCCACCCGAACAAAACACCACAAGACCTGTGGATCTGTGGACCTGTGGATTTTGGTAATATTGGCCATATAAGAAGGGTTGTATAAACGGTCGAGCACCATCAGCAGCTTTCGAGCTAACCATCATGCATCGCGCTCTTTTAATCGACGATCTTCTTACTTCTATTCTGCAACATGTCACGTCCCCGAAAGATTTAATAAATTTTGCCAGGACATGCTCGGCAGTTTCTGATCCCCCGCTTAATATGCTCTGGCGTGTACAGTCAAGCCTCGCGCCACTCATTATGTGTCTACCTGAAGCCACCTGGGAAATCCGAAAGGATCATCACATTGTGAGTTTCATGCGCCATAGCACAGGACACTGCTCACCGTGCTCTAATCTGTAGTACTTTACCCGCAAGCCCCTACCTATGGAGTGGGAGCGCGTCCGCATAAATGCGTTAAGGATACGCCAGTTTATTCGCAACAACCGCCGCTCCCTTTTGACACGTCTCCCGAAACTGGATAGTCATGTCGTTCAACAACTTTTCGCGCTTTTCGCGCCCACCGAGCTCTTCCCCAACTTGTATGCATTGCAGTTCGATGCAGTGTCTAATAGGTTACAGCGTAGCTCAGACTTCTGGCTACTTCGCCAATTCTTCTCGCCCATGTTAGAAAAACTCATTTTTAACGTACCGTCAACCGCTCCAGCGCACGAGGTAGAACAATTGGTTGGTGCTCTTGCGGCAGAAGCCTCTGGCCTCCGGCAACTGTCAATATCGGTGCACTATGGTGGTGCAGTTTGCCACTTTGCACTGCCTCTCAGTCTTGAAAGAATACCGAAGTTAAATCGACTGGACATGGGCGCTGTCGGCGTGTGTCCGGCGATACATAGTATTGCTAATATCCAGCACTGGCGTGCTTTAAAATCTCTTTCACTAATGTTGCAAGAAGAATCGGGCACCATGGGAAATTCAGCATCCATTGATGTGCCGCTCAAATTGAGTGTCCTCGAACGCCTTATCCTCTATGCTGGTCGTCTGAGACTGTGCACGTCCTTCCTTCTCCAAATCGCTACCCCACGATTGGCGTGCCTAGAGGTAGAGTACTGTACGCCTGCTGTTCCAGAAGAAGTTACCGCCTTCATGCTGTCCCTGGAGACGTGCTGCCAAACATTCGCCAACATGGAACAGATCTGTTTTGGCCACAGTTTCTGTTGTGGTCCTGCCCTCCACCCACTCCCTTCTGATGTTTTTCGGCCCCTACTTAAGTTCACAAGGCTGACGTATGTTGATTTCCTCAACATGGGAAACTACTGTCTTGATGATACTTTCATCGGAGACGCCGCGGTTGCTTGGCCGGGTATTCGCATGTTGAGATTCATCGCAGAACATCAGACCGACACTCCCACGGTCACCTTCAGTGCAATACTGTCGTTCGCCACCCGATGCACCTCATTGCGTACCCTGCATTTGAATTTCGATGCCACACAAGTGCCGACGCCTCCTTATGTGCCGGGCGGACACACGGACCTTTGGCTCAACCAAACAGCTCTTCGAGAGCTGCATGTCGGGCACTCGCAGGTGGCGACAGCAGCACTTGTTCCATTCTTGCTAGCAGTCGTGTTTCCAAATCTGAATGATATCAAATGGCATCAAACGCCCGGTGTTGACTATGATGCTTGGTTGCACGAACTTCAGTGGGGCGAATTGGCAGAAGTATGGCGCAAAGCGGTGAGCCTTCAAAAGACGAATCCAGCGATGCTGGCCTCCTTCCGAGCCGTTTTACTGCGATATATGTTAGGGCAGGTGGCGTTGGCAGACGAGGACGGCGATGGAGAGGAGGAGGGCATACTGCGGTATATGTTGAACGGGATGGAAGAGGAGGAGGGGATGGGCGACTCAATGTCAACATCATGACAGGTGTAATGTAATCCAATCGATCGAGAGATATATTGTTATGATACCAGATATCAGCGTGATCTAACAGCTGCAGTATACATCTGTTCTGTGTGTTAACGTTGCGGGATTTGTGTAGACTCAATGCTTGTTTGTTGTATGCCTAGATCTCCTAACGAAGTCTAAGACGAGCCTATGAGCGTCAAGAAAGTAGTCATTATATAAACCTTCACAAGTCTGTAGTGAAGCTCATCGATACCTTTGTCATTAATACTCTCTCAAGTCTAAACATGCAGATCGCTCTTCTCTTCGGCATCCTCGCTCACTATGTCGTTCTAGCTACGGTACACCCTACGGCGGGAGTCATCGTGAAACGTTTTGTGAGTATCATCACTAGTGGCAAGCACTGTAGTCAGACTTACTACTATGGTATTATAACGCAGCTGCAGACTTTTCATAACCGCAACGAGGTCGGTTCAAATCTGGCTGTTTCCGGGCTTCAAGGAGAATCACATCATACATCATTTCCTCTTCAATTACTTACCTGCTGCCAAACGGGGAGAAACGCGAGGAAATTGACGCTTTCCAATTCATTTACCATAAGAGTACTTGACTTAACGGAGGAACTCGGCACAGCGTGGAGAGCGCGGCGCTAGGTTCTTAATTTAAATAGTGTGGGTTGCAGCGCCGTCGTTCACATTGAACCCGGTCTGGGGTCTTGAATCATCCTTATTGGTCCTCTGTCCTTCATGGTGTCTGAGCTGCTTCCAAGGTTGTAGACCCCAAGATTCGGTAAATCCCTATTATACTTGAGAGAGGCACAGCCTCGAGCTGCGGTGGTAGGAACATTGGCCACAAAGTATTGAGCGATGATGACCTATCCGCGCCGGAGTATGTCCTAGTATGTCTGTGCCACTTGACTTGTACTGGCAAAGTAGCTGGGAAGGTGCAGCCATGGAGATACTACCAATCAAGGATGCTGCCCATGGCGCCATGCCTTCAGCCTAAGGACCAGGCCAGCCGCGCTACCGCCACAGCCTACGACTTAGTTCAACTAATGCGATGCAGCTGGTTGACTAGTAGGCTACGGCATACTATAGTCTCGAAACCAGGCGGTTGCTTGGGTAAGTATAACGCTGAGCGCTGAAGTCCGGCGGCTGGACTCCAGTCTCCTGCGAGAGTTGCCCAAAACTCGAAAAACGTGTCATATGCGCCAGTTAAAAGTGAGGTGATTTCCAGAATGCGCATCGCGGGCTGTCTCGGATATTAGATCATGATGTAGTCCACGCCAAGTGTATACATGTTGATGAAACATGTTATGTTCAACTGAAACAAGGCTAAAGCAAGGTTAGTACCGCCTATATCAAGCCTATATTTACTATTACCTTTCGGGTAATCTCGGAGGTCAAGCTCTTCATTAGGCGCCGAAACGGAGACAAACCGGAGGCGAAAGTTAAAATTGGTCGGCGTGACAATGAATCGTCATTTGAACTAATTTCCGGCAAGACGACCCCGAGGCGCCTTTATACAATCACAGCCCTTGTTTTTTTCAGGCCTCCTCTTTTCCTTCTCGACTTACAGTACTATCTGATGCAGGCTGCACGACATGGTAGGCTTTGATCAAACTTCAAGGCAGGATTTTCTTATAATGGGTTATTTCGGTACATAGCCCGCCTTATGTCCATGGGCAGGACGCTTGTCCGCTCTCACGTGCATGCACAAAAACATTTCTTGACGGCTTCGACTTCCAGAGCTCAATCAGGGTCTGTAGCCTCGACGGGCGCCGCTGCGTCAAAGGTGTGTTTCCCGCCTCCAGCTTTCTTGTTGATATCTGAGTCTTCGTTATGAATAGACTCCACTACCACCCCCGTCTCAAGGGAGATGGAGATACTTTTTGCAGACTCTGGGACGTGTGACACTCGTAACAGTAATCGGAGGCAAGTGATGTGTTCTGGCGAGCAACACTTTTGACTGAGCGTGGATCATCCGACCTTTCCTTAACCATGTAATTTTGAAATACAGCTTCCGCAACCTTCTACTACATTGCACATAAGGAAAAAAATCCGGGGCCCCAACTCCCGTTCGATCCTTCAAAAAAGACCTTGGTCGTCTTAGGCAGCGGTTGGGGAGCGACGAGCCTCCTTAAGGGGCTTGACACCAGCGATTATAACACTGTATGTCACATGTTTAATAGTGCTGTGTTCACAGGCTGATTGTATGCCGATCCACTAGATCGTTATCTCCCCAAAGAACTTCTTCCTCTTCACGCCTCTCCTTCCCTCCGTGGCAGTTGGCACGCTGAATGCACGATCTATCCTCCAGCGCGAGTTCCCTTCATATTTTCCTGCTGCAAATTTTAACAATAACAAAAAATACAGCTACTCGCTACCTGACGCGACACAAACAACGTCAGGTTTTAGTCATTGAGGCAGAGGCCAAGGAAGTCGACGTACGTCTCTTCTTGTATATCACTCAGCAGGGATTAAAGTTCTTTATTTACAATAGCCGGTTAACAAAACTGTTACACTCTCAGGTGTGTTTTCCACCTTTTGCTATTACTTTAGAGATAACGAGGGCTAAATTGTCACAGATGACTCTGAGATCCAAGGTCAAATATCTAGCACGACTATACCATATGATTATCTTGTATATGCTGTCGGTGCTGAGACGCAAACATTTGGTATTCCCGGCGTGAAGGAACACGCATGTTTCATGAAAGAGCTGCACGATGCTGAGAAGGTGAGCCCATGTTCTCTCTGACTTCTACTGCCTTATTGAATACAACGATATACTGCAGATGCAAAGACGCTTTTTGGACTGTGCGTTTTCGTATTATTATTATTAGTGATGTGCAGCTCATAGTCGCTCTATAGGCGTAGAGAGTGCTGCTTTCCCAGGCCAAAGTGACGAGGAGAAAGACCGGTTATTGCATATGGTACGTCTGCGATTCTCTGATTTCTCTCTGGTGGCTCCGCGTTTTTCGTTGTCGAAAGTCAATACACAGATTAATTTCTTTCTTCTACGTAAATTTTCATCATCTAGAAACATGTGCTCATTTTTGGCAGGTTGTAGTGGGCGGTGGACCAACGGGTATCGAACTTAGTGGCGAACTCCGTGACTTCCTCGAGGTACGACTGTTATTTCCCCCCTCATTCACCTCTATCGCCTAACCTCGTATCTTTATCAATTCCAAGGAGGATCTTAAGTCATGGTACCCAGAGCTTGCCTCACGGATCCGCATCACGTTGGTCGAGGCTCTTCCCAGTGTTCTTCCCTCATTCAGCAAAGAGCTGATTGCCTATACCGAGCGCACGTTCAAGGAGTCCGACATCGATATCCTTACGAAGACCATGGTGAGGAAGGTCAACGAGAAGAGCGTCGTTCTAAAGGGCCCCGATGGTGTCGAACGGGAGGTGCCGTGCGGGATGGTTATCTGGGCTGCTGTATGTTCTGTCTCGTGGTGATTCTGCTTTTTCATATGTCTTCTTCACAGGGCAACACTAGTCGCCAATTAACACGGGATCTGATGGCGAAGCTCCCTGAAGACCAAACGAATAAGCGCGGGATTACTTTTGACGATCACCTCCGCATGAAGGGAGCTCGCGACATCTTCGCTATCGGTGATTGTACGGCCTCGTCTTACGCTCCAACTGCCCAAGTCGCAAGCCAGCAGGGTTCATACCTCTCGCGCGTGTTCAAGTTACTTGCAAAGAAAGACAAGCTCGAGGCCGACCTGTCTCATGCTGAGACCAGCGAGGAGGCGGAGAAATTGAAGAAGCAGGTGGACAAGGTCAAGTTGAAGCCTTTCCATTACAGTCATCAAGGATCGTTGGCGTGCGTGTTTCCATGTTTTGCTTGCTCCTTTCATTAACATATTATCTACAGTTATATCGGCTCGGACAAGGCAATTGCTGACCTGCCTATCTTCGGGCGTGAGGTATGTTGCTTGCTCCTGTGGCTGTAGGATATGAGTTGACTGGGCTATAGTGGACCAGTGGAGGTGTTGCGACGTTCATGTTCTGGCGGAGTGCCTATCTGAGCACTCTATTCTCCCTGCGAAACCGCAGCTTGGTTGCTGGAGACTGGGTAAGGGTGAAGTTATGGGGACGGTGAGTGCTGAGCTATTTTTCTGTCTTCCCTTTCTACCTTCAAATACCTTTTTCGACCAAACCCTCTTCATCTCTTCGTGTGTTTGGTGAGAGCAACGGACTCACCACATATTTGCAGTGACGTGAGCCGGGAATGAAGGCTGAGCATGAGCGCTCACGATCAGTGAACTCGATAGGATGGACCATCAACATCGCATTTCTAGACATAGACTATAGACTATAGAGGCACTTTCTTCCCCATGTTTATCATTCGTGATACATAATTATGTCTGCAATTTTCACCTGTCCTTCCTCCAGCACGTTTGAGTGCGCATTCCATTCCTTCACTTTTTTTGTCGTCATCTTCCGTACCCTGCATGGCCTTCGTTGTGTTGTTCTTATTGTGGACGGGTGTTGGGGAGAGTCATATAGACGCTGCTAGGCGCACGCATCAATCGATTCTATTGAGGTAGTCTATTGATAAAGATATATATCTGACTTGAGCAGCGAACCTGACAACCAAGTTTCTCCTTTCTTTTCACTTGCCGAATTCTGTGTGCGGAAGTGCGAGGTTCCACTTTCCGGTGGTAACTTGGTGAACTCCGCAGCAGGCCATTCGCAGGTGGTGAGTGATTCTCCAAAAACTGAATGTCTCGGATAGAGCATTGAATGGTAAGCAACTGTGTAAATCTCGGGGAGGCACTCCCATTTCAGTGCTCAAGGACAGCGAAGCGCTCTGCGGCTAGAGTATCCGCCTTGTCGTATTCGTCTGTGTTGAGCTCGATGCATGCACACTGTGGAAAGGGAAGCCCATGAATTTGGTAGGAGAAAACACTGAAAGCCAATAGAGAGAGCCACTGAAACCAATGAGGTAGCGCAATGACCATTGAATCCCCCAAAAGACAATGAACATCAGTGGTTGCATCACTGATTGTTGTCGGTATGACCAATGAATATGATAGGTTATACCTACCGACCTTCGGTGTCATGCGTAACGCTTGTTTTGATGGCAAGATGATTCTGGAAAACGCCGAGACTTAGTAACATTTGATAAGTCTGCACAAACAAAGTACCTTTGGACCAACCTTGTTAATGCTTGACAATAATATACCACATAGTTATTTGATGTCTACTCTCTATCACTTGGCTGTAACATTAAGGACCTTTGGTATGGGCCTGCTTCCAATTCACGTTGGTCAAGGACTTGTGTTATGCTCTTCCGAAGGGCAACTCATGTATTTTCCATGCACCGTGAGTGGGGCTGACGATAATAGATATTCAGAATCGAAAATCCCGCTATATTCTACGACATTGCATAGACGGTTCCATGAGCCGCTAGAAGATGAGGGATGTGCTTAGAGGCGAGGTTAGTGCGAGTCATGATGCGGTGATCAAGCGGAGGGAACACTTACTGACATCCATTGTGGGAGGTGTTGAGCAGGATGGACAGTGAAGTTCCTCACACGTCACAACGACTTATTTCGTGTGACCGTCACGAGGTTGAACATGTTTCATGACCGAAGGTATGTTTTTCATAAAAAAAAACGCATCTAAATTTTTGACGCTGTGTCACATCCAATCGTACTTATTCATGCGATTTAGACGTGCATGCCAGGAACGTTAACATTGTTGGGAACAACTGTTCTTTCTAGATCTCTTCCTAGGTCCAACTAATCATATGGGGAAAATAATACTTTTCCCTGTCCGGCCGTCGGACTCAGATTAAGGGCGACTTCAATTGATTTTCCACCTCCACCTCCACTGGCAAATAAGATGATCCTTCAAAGTCTTACTACATTCAAAGCGGGATCCCTCCTTGATTTTCTGTCTCCGATGTCGCTCTTGTACTCTCGTACCCCGTGTTCAAGTTTGACACAGGTCTGGCCTGGCAACATAGCCGAATTCTCTATTCTGGTCTGATTGACTGCGCAGCGTAGGATCTTGTGCGGCGTCATACCGTAATGTTCTACGGGCATCAACGCAAATGAATGGCCGATGTAAGAGTATTCTGTAGGTAATGGCGGACTGTTACTCAGCCCTCCTTACAAGTGGGACAGCCGACCATCGCTGAAATCAGGAAACAAGACTTGGGAAATAACTCATCATTAACAATGACAAAATCAGTAGTCGGGGCGATTCTAGCAGTTGCCTCCAGGCTTGCTGCCGCGTCGTACATGACAGCGTTGCCGCCTGGAGCAATGGTGTGTCGACAATTGTAATTCTGCAGTGCTGCATCTAAATGTCTGCCTCGCAGCACATCGACCCTCTACTGTATAATGTTGTGGGAGCAAACTACACATGGCGCAACTCGTCCGCTGTTGGCTTCAACCCCACCAATACTACACCCCCATTCATTCAGGTCTTTGACCCTTCGTTCCTCGATGTCACCGGACCATCTGCCACCATTCGCAAAATTGCTTCAAATCCCGGCTTTGCTTTTGCCCATGAAGCACCCATCTATGTCCCAGACCTCAACTTGGTCTTCTTTGCAAGCAATGGCGGTGGCACACTTGGGTACAGCGGCTGGTATAACAACAGTGTTGTTGGCATGATCAACATGACAGAAGTTGACATGGCGCTGGCTTCTACGACTGGAAATGTCAATATCCAGGTTCAAACAGTAGGTCACTCCCTCTTGATCATTGATGTCTAATCATCTTGACTTTCAGCTCAACCTCTCCGATAATGTCCAAATGGTCAACGGGGGAACAGGCCCATACAAGGGAGACCTTTTGTTCGTCACTTCAGGTCGCGCTTTGCTTCCTCCTTCTATTGTTCGCGTCAATCCCAGCCCTCCCTACAACGCCACTGTGATTCTGGATAACTTCCTAGGCAGACAGTTCAACTCACTTAATGACATCAAAATTCTCCCTGGCACGGACATTATGTTCTTCACCGATCCCGCGTGAGCAATCGATGAGATCACCATAACTACAATGCTAATGGCTTCTTCAGCTACGGGTGGCTTAACGGTTTCCGTCCTGAACCAATGCTGCCATCACAAGTATACCGCTTTGATCCGTCCACTGGGCAGGTCAGAGTTGTCGCGGACCAGTTTGTGCACCCGAATGGTATTGCGTTCGTTCCCAATGG
This sequence comes from Suillus weaverae, assembly GCA_016767475.1. Classification (NCBI taxonomy): domain Eukaryota; kingdom Fungi; phylum Basidiomycota; class Agaricomycetes; order Boletales; family Suillaceae; genus Suillus; species Suillus weaverae. The sequence continues at coordinate 714,444 of MU179305.1, forward strand.
CAAAACTGCATTCATGTAAGTTTGTGTTTGTTCCTGCGTATGTGGATCAATCCTAGAATAACGCATCAGCACCGACACGGGTATTTTTGGAGGCTTCCTCGGAACGAATCAGACCCTTCCAGCCACAATGTGAGTCTTCCCGCACAGCGTGATGGTAATCAGATATTCAAGCAAAGCCTAAAGCTATCAGTTTGACGTTGACCCAACGACGCAGTCGTTCACGAACCGTAGAGTGTTCGCCTACATTGACTCCGGCGCGCCCGATGGCATTCAGCTGGATACCAAGGGCAACGTTTATTCCGGTTGCGGAGATGGCATTAATGTCTGGAATGGCAAAGGCACGCTCATTGGGAAGTTCTACATAAACAGCACCACGGCCCAGCTGATCTTCACGAAGTCTGGTCTCGTTATTTTGGAGGAGACGGCAATGTATGTGACAAACATCCAAGCTCATGGAATGACTCTAGCTACGTGATAGCTTTCTGTGTACCGTCATTGCGAATTTGATGTATTATGTGGCAGTCCACTCGACATCGTTTTCAATCGGGTATTCATTATAGCAGGCAGGCTGTGCTCACCAGGACGGGTGCTGAGCACTCAAGGGTGAAGCTAGGATGAAGGGTTATATTAGGTGAGTGTTAGGCTCAAGCCAAGTGCTGTACACGTGCGATGGCAAGCTCGACATGAGAGGGTAAGTAGAACTAAACATTGTACCGTTGATCTCGGTAACCTGTCTACATATTCTCCTTCAGTAGAGATAGAACTTCGAAGGCTACACCCCAGGATCTTTGGTAGCCTGCGGCTCTGAAACTGAAGGTGAGAACTCGCACAATTTTCGGAAAGCACTCTCACCCCATTCCATATGCGTGAATAACCGTTATGTTCTGCTGTTGTTCTGCATCCTCGCCCAGGTTGGGAGCTAAACCGTCACTTCGTATAAGAGGGAGCGAGATGCGCTCAGCTTCCACACGTGGACCACCTTTCCTGTCCGGTCTAAGGCCGACGTTGTGCATAAGGATCTTCGTCCCTTCGTCTTTCAAACATGGCGCTAGGACGGAGCACCTCTCAAATATCCCTTTTGCAACTGACATATCCAAGGATGTGTCCCAGTTTCCAACTTGATGTGTTCCGTTTAGAAAAGCAGTGTTCGTTTGCGTCAGCCCAGGGCGAGGAGTAATGGATGTGACCAGTTCTGACAACCCGCCACCTACGTGCAACGACACGTCAGCGATAGTGAGAGTACAACTGTTAATAGGGACTGACCAGACCTTACTGTTACGAATTCCTGCAAGCCAGTACCTTCGACTACAATAGATTGTCCCCTGATCGGATACATGGCTGTATCTTCTACTCCAATCAAAGACCGTGAACCTTCGGATCCGACCGTCAATAACTATTGGTAGCTAGTAATGACTGGCATGTGCTCACCGAGAGACGTTGCGTTAACCAACAACCCTGTTTTCCCCACAAAAGGCTTGACTTCGTCCAAGCTCCTTATGTATTGGCGACGAAACACAACACCACGAGACTCAAGCTCTGACCGAAGCCATGATAAATACTCCAACGGGTTGACGGTGACCGTGTTGAAAGCAATTCCCACTTTGTACGGTGCAGGGACTTCAGATTCTGAGAGCACACTAAACTATCATCCTCGTAGAATCTAAGAACAACAAGACATAGAAATCGGACTTACATCACGCACAAGGTCTTTCCACCAGATAGTAGAAAGAACGCCATCCGTCTCTCCGAGGATCTTAGAGGGTGATCTCTGGAATATTTATCAGTTACGCCAATTGACAAGCGTTCAAATAAAGACTGACCTTGACCAAGCCTGATGGTGCCATTTCCCATAACCTATCACTGAGAAGCCTTGTCCGTAAAACTCGCAACATTAGCGATGTATCACTCACAAAGTTATCTGCTCCCATCTTCGCACACGCTCATCCGTGGCGCCTAATGGATGTGGAGACCAACTCGCGCCCTAAGCAAGATTGAAGTAAGAGAGTGCCTGAAGAACGCTCGAAAGGTACGCACAGCAAATGGACTTGCCCATGCTTGAGAATGCCAATCCCCAGGCATATCTCTTGCAACGATGGTGATATCAAAAGCTACATCTGGGTCACAGGCAGCAATGTAGGCGGTGGTAAGTCCAATCACCCCTGCCCCAAGGATAACCAGAGGCACATGGGACTTGGAATCAGAAGACATGGTTCCGTAAATCACAAGTCGATAGCAGAAAGGTACAAAGTGACGCTGAACTTGGGGCAGGTACTTATAGATAAGAAGCGATTCGGTCACCTTCGGACGAAATATAGTTACGTTGACTCGATATCCTCGAGCCTGGGCAGTGTTACAGTCGAATAGCTGTAAGTATTATAGGTAGTCGTGGCAATCTGGTACCGTAGGAGATCTGTATAGACCACACAGTTTGCACAGTGTGCGTTCGTGAGCCGTCTGGGATCCTCATTGGCGTAGGAGAACAGTGCAACATCACGCCGATTGTGCACTCTGAAACTAGCGCATGTTAACATAGTAGATCACGATACCATTGATTGTCCGGGAAATTGATCATAGTATCGGAGCCTCGGCCTGCCGTGGCACAGAAATACACCCACCCGAACCCCCAAACACATACTACTGGTATGCAGCTGCGTTTTCAAACTTCAACTCCAACGATTCCGCGAAAAGAGTCTAAGCAAGCGGACTCGAGGCCAACATGAATGCGCAGGATGGGTAACGTCATAGGGGAGAACGACGGCGTCAACGACTGGCAGGATGATGCCTTCAAGTTGGTGTCTGTTGGTATTCACTGTTGAAGCTCACGTGGGGATCTCACGTGGCGTCGACGAATTAGTTCCGCGGAACTAACCGCCCCATACACACTCCATCTCACTCCATCAAGTATGTAAAAGTGTGAATGTTAGGCTTATGGAAAGTCTAGGTCTAGTCTACGTAGAGTCTACTCTGGGTCTTGTCTGGGTCCTGTCTGGGGGCGTGTCAGCCGCCCGGCCAGATTGAAGCGGAGTTTAACTCCAAATCGGGACGATGAGACTCAGCTTGTGGCTTGTCGTGGACTGCCTGACTTGCGGAGTAGCAGTACCTGTGACAATATGTCAGTCTGATAGGAATGGCAATGCTGGCAAGCCAATGGCACGAGTGAGTACCTCACCTCATTGTTGCAGATATGATGTTGACCTCATCACCAGCATGGGCCTTGTGGTTTCTTCAAGTGGTTCCCGGAACTGTTCAACTACCCAGAAATTCTGGCCCGCATACCTCATTCATATCCAAGTCCTCAGCTTTCTGCAGTACCTGCTATGCCTTCTGCAGTACCCGCTCCCTCACAGAGCAAGAGGCCCCGGAAGTGTGGTCCTGATTGTGTACGAGATCTGTGTCGGCGACCAAGTGCACTGCAATGCCCTGAGGGAAAATGTGCGATGCACTGCACTGAGGATGGCGGGTGCATGATTCACTCAGCACCAATACTTGACGATGTCACTCTAGACGCCAAAGGCTTTTTTCGTCCCACCATCTAACTCCCCCTAGACGAGCTTCTAGGCGTTGATCATTATATTACATATCATAGCGGTAAACAAACAGAAGTATACTTGAAAAAGAAACAAGAGGCAAGTACTACTATCACTGGCAGGGTTTTTCAAAGGTTTTCAATGTTTGATGTGTAGCACACTCGTCAAGAGGTTTTTTTTTCCCACTTCTTGACAGACCTGTGGGAAATATCGTGCTCTATCACACCCAGGTGAAATCTGATTTTTTTGTGAATATCTTCGAGTGGCGGAAGGAATCCGGTTGTGCGATGTCAGTTTGGCAGGGACTGGATATGCTGTTTCAAAATTTGTCACCACAATGTCACACTGGAGTTTTATAACTCTGCAACAGCACACTCGGCAGAATTTTGAATCTTGATATCTGAACGAGTGTTGGAAGGAAATCAAAGATTGTATGGATTCATGCATGTACATTATATAGACCAGCTATTCACAGTAAGTAAATCTAAGTGCATTAAGTGGAAAGGATATGATAGTAATAGAATGAAAGTGAGTATGTTCACAAAAGTGTATAATCAAAGACTGGATGTAGGATATATACCAACAAGGATTAAACTTGCTCTCCAGATGTATCTGAAGTCTTCTTGGAGGGTCGGGCCCAACCCAACCCCTTGACCTGGCCCATCTGGAGGCTGCTATAGAATACACCTCCCCTGTTGGTCTTACAGGCTATACTGTCATATTGAAGCATAAAGGTATGTGATAAGACACACACCCTGATGCACAATGTGTCTAGTTCCCTGAC
>MU179305.1:726110-739993 GCA_016767475.1 Suillus weaverae
AAGGCACTGCGCACACCTCACATGCACCTTCATTGGTCTCCGAGACGCCGATGGAGCAATCCGACTTTGAATTCAGCTCGTTTACACCAGATGGCAAATTTGCTGACCCTGAATATGAGAGTCACTTGGCCGAGTTCACTCTGGGGCCTAGGAAGCGTGTAAGGCCAATTGGTGTAAGTTATGTATTTTATATTGCACAATTTTTTTCTTTAAATAATTTGGACAGGACCGTGCCATGGCCCATTGGGTTAATGGGCGAGAGGGATACATCATGGAGCTTATCAGGCACGAAGGCCGCGGTGATTATACTACCCGTGAAGCTTGTCATGGACATCGTGAATGCACATTCGAGCTGGAGTATCGTTGCAGGGACTGTTTTGGCACTGAACTGTACTGCAAGGATTGCATGGTAGAAAGGCATCGTGATAATCCGCTGCACAGGATCAAGGTATGTAGTTTAGATCATTTATCTTTAGGTGCGCTAACCGTTATTTTAGCACTGGAATGGTCATTACTTCGAGGATACCACCCTCAAATACCTTGGACTCCGAATCCAGCTCGGCCATCCAGTTGGTAAAAAATGCTTCAATCAATCCAGGGCATTTGACGACGACTTCGTGATTCTGGACATCAATCATGTACATGAGGTAGCGCTGGATTTTTGCGAGTGCTCATGCGCACAAAGTCACACAACGCAAATTCTTCGAGCCCGTCTGTATCCTGCAACGTGCTCTGACCCCAAATCAGCTGCCACCTTCCGACTTCTGCAACACTTCCAGATGTTGACTTTCGAGTCGAAAGTGTCCGCGTTCGAATATTGGCAGACACTCGCCCGTCTCACAGATAACACAGGAATCAAGCCCTGCAAGGTAAGCATGTTGTATGTCTATGAAAGTTAGACTTGCTAACGTTGAATTAATAGGATTGCTACGAAAGCTTACTGCGCATGATCAAGCAATGGCGGAACATCACACTTCTCAAACACTTTGGCCGAGGTCATGATCCTGCCGGTGTCAATGCAACTGAACCTGGAGGATGTGCGGTCCTTTGTCACGCCTGCCCTCATCCTGGAAAGAACTTACCAGATGACTGGAGAATGGTGCCCCCTGACAAGCAATGGCTGTACGCACAATATTTTGCTATTGACGCAAATTTTCGCTTGGTACGGAAGAACGTGTCCTCTGATAGCGTTGACCCTGGTTTGAGTAAAGGGTGGTCTTATTTTGTGGAGGAGACCGGCTTCAAACTGTTCCTGAAGGATACTGGAAAGGTTTCACAAGAGGTACGCGAGCACTGTCCTTTTACATTGCTATCGCTGACAGAACAACTTAGAAAAGCACTTGCATTAGTCACAACACTGTGAACCTCGCTGAAACAAAAAACTCACGAGGGCTGGCTGCGATGGGAGCAGGGACCGTAGACTGTTCTCGTCACAATTTCAAGCGGCCATGTGGAGTGGGGGATCTTCAGCAAGGAGAAAAGTATGTATTTAATTAAATGATCTTTATCGCATAACTTACAACTTCGCACCAGGTATGTGAACATGGACTATCTCCTCTTCTCGACCCTGCAGCACTCCGACAAAGTCCTCACACTCAATGTGTCTTACGACATTGCTTGTCAGTGGAGCAAACATCTGTGGGCCCGCATGTCAAAGTACCCATCACGTCTACACTTCAAGCGTGACGGAAAGACGATAACATTCCTCGTTCCCAAGTTTCACTTACCAGCCCATATCACCACCTGTCAGATATCATTTTCACATAACCTTATCAAGGGGATGGGACGCACCGATGGCGAGGCTCCAGAGCGAGGATGGGCCAACATCAATCCCGTTGCTACAAGCACACGGGAAATGGGTCCTGGTGCACGCAGAGATACCCTCGACGATCACTTCGGTTACTATAATTGGAAGAAGGTGACTAACTTCGGTATGTGTTCATCATTGTCTCAGCGCGGCAAACGTTGAAAATAATGGTCAATAGGTATCAGTTTATTGAGCAAGATCAAAACTGCAATTCCTGAGTGTGAACAACACCAACGCGACTTCGAAGAATTCAACCGTGCACTGACTGAAGAATGACCGAGTGAAGTAGCTCAGTGGAAAGAAGTTGTTGAAAGCTGGGAGTGCGACCTTTCGAGCAAAAATCCATTCGAGATAATGACAGTCTGTAAGTGCGACTCACTCTTTATGTTAGTTTTTGACTGAACACACACTAGCCATGACGCTGGCTGCCGTGCGCCTCAAACTGTCTCAACAGGAAGCCGAAGACCTCGAAAATGGGCTCAACAACTCACTGCATATGGATATCTCACCCAGCGTACTGATATCGTCTGGAATGGACCTCGAGGAACAACAGTATGTGTTTGGAATTTGTTTCTTATTCATTGTATCTAATGATCTACAGATACCGCCTACAACAAGATCTGACCACTCTCAGTGCCCATCCAACGGATCTGCAAATGACGAGGCTGCAGGAATGCTCAAATGCACTCCTGCGGAAGATAGAGCAGTGGTGCAACATTCAGTTGCTCTACATGCCTGCAGTTGGCTGCCTTCGTGCAGCTGAACTTGCGAATGCACCATCGATCCGCGAGGAAAAGGCACATGAAGTCAAGCTGTGGCTCCCATCGAAGGTCAAGGAGACCACTGAGCTATGCGAGGGGCCGCTTTGTGCATATGAGTGGGAGTTACGGCGCGCACAGGCTCACGAAGCTCTGGACGAGCTTCGCCGACAACTTCGACTTCATACTCACCTCTATAAGTTCAAGGACGCGCACATCCGTGGTCAACGAGCTAATACTAGGGCGACCACGGTGCTCAACAAAGTGGAACAAAGCATGAAAACTGCTGTTGCGCGGTATCGCAGAGCCTGGTCAGCCATCAAGACACTATCCATGGCCCTGGGCAACCCAAACTGGGAAGTCGAGCTGCCAGAGTTACGACCGGCTGATGTTTGGGGGATGGCTGAGGGAGAAATCGGGAAATCCGAAGGCACCCACACCTTGTCCTGGATCTGGAAGACCCGCGGTGTAGCTGGAGTTGGCGAAGATGGCGAGGCTGTCCTATCTGAAGGTAGGGGTTCTCATCCTCGACAGGCACGGAATGGAGAATTGACCTAATCCTTCGAATAGGATTGCGTATCGAGTGGTGCAAGTCTCGGGCCCGCGCTAACCGATGGGCTGAAGAAGTCGAGCTCCTGCAAGAGGAGATGCGCCGTGTAGCTGATTTTCTTTCCTGGCATGCAGGGTGGTGGGAGGAGCAGGCAACGCGTAGGGCTGCCCTAGCCACACCTGAAGAGGAGGGAATCCGGGGATACGCGAAACGCCAGGCTGCTCTTCGGAGGGCTATGCGGGACAGATTCCAGGAGATGTGGAGTATTGTGCCTGCCCTTCTCCAGTCTCCATCCCCCGCTATAGAATTCGCCACGCTGTAGTGGATTTTTTATGTTTTCTGTTCCTATCGCATGTTAGCTAAATATAGTAATTTGATCAGTGTACTGCGAATGATGGAGAACCACCACCAACAACGGAGAAGCACCAACAACGGAGAAGCACCAACAACGGAGAAGCATCATCGACGGAGAAGCACCATCGGGCACTGAGATCAGGAACTGAGATCTCTGGCTCGCAAGAATACCAATGGGGGCCTTATGTCAGCCTCGTCTCTAGCTTGATGCTTAAGGCTTGCATGCTGAGGGTTTTGTACTAGGGCGGCAGTACTCTCTGATTTGATGCTTCACTGTCAATGGTTTAGAGTGTTTTGTGCATCAAGGGCTATCTCTAATCTGATACTTTGAAGCATCAACACTACAGGTACAGGTGGGTCTTACTCAGTGTACAGTTTTTGAGCAGAGATCATAATTGATGCTGCACTATAGTCACGGTGCGGCATACACTCTTTCAACAATTTCACTGATAACATGGTTCTACCCTCATTCAATCACGATATAGAAATCGCAGTCATAAGTATCATTTGTATAGGCACAGAGATTGTTTTACCTTGGTTTTTTTTCCTGTTTGACGAAGTATACAGATTGTAGCATTACCATCATTAACACTCAGTGGTGTGACATATGTCAATGTATGATTTATTGTAAACACAACTGCTCAATGTTTTCTATGGGATCTTCACAGCTGTATTCTATAGACACTAGAGAACACTGGCTAAAATCACAGAATATTTTTGTGCAGTGTGTAGCTCGCGATATGATGATCAGCGAATTTTGAAACCCAATACCCATTTTGAAAAACCCCGCTAGTGATAGTATGTGGAGAGACGAGGGTGATGAGGTTGTTTATCCTGGTGATGTAAGTTAATAACAGTAAACTCCGCTTCAATCTGGCCGGGCGGCTGACACGCCCCCAGACAGGACCCAGACCGGACCCAGAGTAGACTCTACGTAGACTAGACCTAGACTTTCCATTTCCCGGACGTCCTCGTAAAAGTACTGTGTCGATGAAGTATCGATCAAACTCACGCTCAGACCGAGCTAATAGCCAACTGCTTTCCTACGTTTTTCCAAGAGAATCTTGCACAACGTCCTCAAGTCTTCAAGAGTTGAGTCATCATGAATCCAAGATGGACCAGCCGATGACATTGAGCTTCAATATCACTAAACTAGAGCTCATACCTAGTCGATAATGATACAAATACACGACAATACAACAGATGAGTGGTGTCCAGCCCGTCAACGGGCTGGATCGTAAGATGGATACGATTTACCACCCAAAGGTTTCTTCGTGAAGCTTAACTCCACCCACAACCGTGGACAAACGAACGTCAGAGTCTTTCACCGCACGCGCCGTAGAATTTGCCAACGATACAGGGCCACAAACACCCACGAACAAACCGTTAATGCCCCCAGCTGATATCGTGTTCGTGATCGCTGCACTGAGCAGCTTCTCGAGTTTGGGGCGGCCGGGGATGAGGGTGATACCTTGCGGGAGGTACATCCCGTCGAATGGCGTACTGGTTGCGCGGGTGTAGAATATGTGCACGTTGACACGGGTAGATGGGCTTTTTTGTACGAGAGTCGTGAAGAGGGGGAGTAAAGGGGTGAGGCATGCTGTGCGTGGGTAGATGAGCATCGTGATCAAGGAAAGTGGTGAGACGATGGTACGTACAAGGGTCTTGGACAGACCAGACGATATCAATGACTTTCACGTGCGTGGCTGTCTGGATCAGATCCGGCACTGCAGATAACGCAAAGGAGACGCCACTCCCACCAACAACAAATATTGCCCCAGAATAACTCGACATCACGGTGTGTCCCACGCCGCCTGCAAGGAAAAATGGAATGCGATGAGATGAGATGCATCGACTCCCCGGTAACACAACAACGCACCGTAGGGGCCTTCCACCATCACTCTAACATCGCGGCCAACTTCCATGCCGGTTTCACCGTAAGAAGCCGTTTGAGCCATGTTGAAGAGACTGCCTGTCCAGCGGCCAGTCTTTTTGCACATAAGAACCATTCCGTCCGACGTTTCTGCCACATTTGCGATGGTGAAAGGGTGCACCTCAGACCATCCCCACCACCCCATGGATGAAGACAACACACGCAGGCGGACGTGCTGTCCTGCACGCCAGCCAGCATTAATTGAAGGTACCTCGACTCGGGTGATTCCGAGCTCTGGGAGAGGGCGCAGCTTAGCCGTAGTGACGCGGGTCTTGACAGCACGAACGACGTGATCTAGCATATAGAATACGCATGCAGCAATCACGTAGGGAACACAGGCAGGCTCGTGGTAGCATGCCTATACAAATTTAGCGTCGGTAATGAGACAGGGGGGAATTACTTACAGCGAATAAGAAGATGATGAGGCTCACAACATGCGATACGATGAAGAGGTTGTATGATTTTGACCGAACGTACTCGGTCGAGCAGAATCCCAGGAGGTCCAAACATACCAATGCGACGATGCCCCAGCGAATTGAATCCTCGGCGAGCTTCTCGTAGATGTTGCCAGCGAGGCTCCATTGATAGACTACCCCGAGCACACCTCAGATGAGACAAAGGCGGAAAAGGTACAAGGCAGCACATACCATAGCCGATGAAGTGGACATTTGCACCAATTACCATCAGCTTACCGACCAAGCGGTGAAGAAAGTTCAACTGCACGCCGCGATCAGCAACGTAGTAAAAATCATATTGATCAAGCACACTTTTTCGTATCCAACGCCCACCATCATGCCAATGATGTTGTTCTTGGTGGCTAATGCATATACGAAAGGAATTTGAGAAGTGATGACAAAACCGGCGCGGTGAGGGTCCGAAAACGGGTCTGACTGGTAGAACGACACGTAGAATATGATGATAATGTACGCCAGCATCAGGAGAACTTGGTTCACAGAGTAGTTGTCAAGAACACGGGAACGTAACACAGACGCCGCAGGGTGCCATATAGTAGGGTCACGGTTTGGAACCTTCGGCAGGGCTTTCTCATAATCATTAACGAGATGCGCCAAGCTGTTCTGGTACGGTAATGAGGTGCAGCCTGAGGTAGTCGAAGAGTCCCCGTGGTCAAAATCCACAAAGGTTGGCTTCTCAGGGTCAACAGGGTATGAAAGGGCGGGGTTGAGGTTGACTCTTGGCTTGGTAGAGGGGAGAAGTACTATTGAACGAAGGAGATGACCTTGAGACCATTCCGACCTGCGGCTGAAACGAGCATACGCGCGCGGGAGACTGGCAAGGGTAAAGATGAGGATGATACCAAAAATTAAGATGTCGGCGTGGTAAACAAGGTCGTCGTCCAGGCCCATGTTAACAGCAAGAGGGTGCTACGAAAGGAATGGTGGGATCTCTATGGGCTTGAATGTATAGTGGGGACTTCCAGAAGCCCACCCGAAAAGAAAGGAATGAAGTGAGCTGGCAAAAGATCAAATAACACAAGCTTTAAAAGGGACCACACTATATATGAATCATTGTCATGACCCATTATAAGCCAATCTAGCGCTCCGACAACAATGAATTTTCGGATATGGGCGACATTGCAACATGTTGCGATTCTGTTGCGATGTCCCGCATTAAAGTCCGTCCGTGGAGTTCCTGTGGTCACATATGAACGTACCTTAAAATCATGATGCACTTCTGCCAACCTTGCAATCGGATTAGCCTGAGATAACTATGAGTTGCGTTGTTTGTAAAAATGTGAGAATGATCATGAGGACCTAGGCCCAGTTTCTGAAAGACCGGCGTCTTGAACTCGTATAAACGCAATCGGGGTGAAAAAACAGATATACCTCGTACTGTCTCAGTGCAACAACAGGACAACGTTAACTGCGGCACATTGATTGTCGTGGCGACAATGAGACTTTTGCCACTCAGCATCCCAAAAAGGTGGTTTCTTTTAGTTTCGAAACGTATGTAGTACCACGGCAGAGTCGGACATGAGAGTATGGCGGCTGCATATGGATACTGATCAATGTGAATAATGTGATGATTTGAACCAACCACAGAACGGGGCATCGCAGCAATCGCGCCAAGTCCAATTTCCATATGGGTATGGTCGATAGTAAGTACGGTTTAGCCTGTAAGGCTGTGGTCATGACGCGGCTCTCAACTGGTAACTACGATTATATTTATATATTGTGGGCTAGGCTCAAGTCTGAATCGAAGAGCGGTCGCGTGTGAATGGCCACATCGTTGAACGAACAGAAGAGTGAGCAATATCTGCAGACTCACGCGCACGGCCTAGGCTACAGCATTTAGCTGTTGAAACGTTGATCGCTAGCGTGTGCTTCACGGATCACGATCATGCATGTGTGGCGCTGCAAGACTAATACTTGCTTGACTATTGGATCAAGAGTACAGGCTCGTCCTTGTTATAATTAGAGATCTCCTGGTGTTGCACCCATTAGATACAAAGTATACAAAGTGATAAGAGTACATCACCTTCACGACCTGGCATTTTTGGCACTGGCATGAGATTGCTGTCTCCAAGACCCAAGACCCCTTCTATAAAGCTGCGTGATCTCAGAGTCTATCTCACCTCAGCTTCACCGTATCTTTCCATGATTCCGCAGCAGACGAACGAGGCGCATCTTGATGGCTTATCACGATCAACCTATGTGGATCACTTGGCTGTTGCGCATCGCATGTCCGTTGAACATCGCAAGTACATCATGAAACATGACCAAAATGTCGGACAGAATTGGGTGAGGATCTGCTGTTATGATCAGCGTTATAAGTTAGAAAGGACGAATATCTTCCTGTTTCTGAAGGCCTGGCTAGGGGAGCCTGCTATTCAAATATCTATGACATGTCTCCATGGTAGAGGTTTGGGTCATAGAGCAATCAAAGCACGTATGTGAACCCGTGGATGGAGATAAACGTGTCCTCGGACCATCATTGGCCCCGTTCCCCAAACACAGCAGCACGACAGGTGCGCAAAGTTTCGGTTTATAAATAGTACGTGTGAAACTGAAAATTGAGATCCATGCATGCAATCAGGACTCACGCATATCATTGTCTAGTCGTCAACGTAACTTCCAAGCACAATGCCAAGGAGACTTGTCCATAACAATGCTAAGAGTACTTATCTGATAAGGCCGTCAATGTGGATTTCAAGCCCAAATGTTAAGGGGACACTATTCGTGGCCACCTGTCACCGATGACGGTGGGACTATCTGACGTTTGACTGGAATCAAGGCATGCAGTTATCACTGGAAAACCAAAACGAGGACTATTCTCTCAGTATATCCCAGGCAGCAGGATGGGACCTGGTATCCCCATGTGAGTGAGGGTCTAGTAAGCATTTGAATGTATCTGAATACCCTATGTGACATCGTGTATCCTGGCCAAGACACACCTAGTGACCACCAACCCTACGGTTCTCTGGTTCCCTTGCCATCTGACTCTTACTCCTCGTCCTTGGACGCATCTTCGAGTACCATTCCCATGCCAGCCGAATAACTTCACCATCGGCGTCGTAAGGTGTTGGGATTTCACTGTATCCCGGGCGTGCCGTTGGGTGGCGCACATATATGGCACTGCAGGTGGGGAATGAGACCTCTGCATAGGCAGGGATGAAAATGAAAGGAGACGCATATGGAGGGAGGTTGAAAGGCGTCAATGAGGACTTTGCAGATGCACGTTTTGCAGAAGAATTGGGCTGGGAGAGATCCGAGGACTCGGTTTTAGGCTCTGAGTCTGAGGGTTGTTCACCTCCGGACTCTGCCTTGAAAGACCCAGGCTCTTGGAGGAAACGAATGGCTGCAGGGTCAACGGAGATCATGTCGCCTGGGGCTAGACGTGTATTGGCATTCGTATGCTAAAGATATGCATTAGTGTATGGAAGCTAACATTGGAGAAGAAAACTGGCGCACCTTCTTGCCATTTAGCAGGACGGATCCATGAATGACAAGTCTCCGTGCCTCATAGACGCTATGCGCAAAGCAGCACCGAAAGATGAACACGTCAATGCGTCGCTCCACCTCTGCAAGCATTAAACTGCCCACAGGAGCCAAGCCTTTCCTTTGCTCGTCATATGCTTTCTTCTTCGCTCTCTCCAGTTGTTCGGTACGCCCAGCGAACGCGTCAAGATCACCATTACTAGAAAGCGCGTGTTGACGAGGCCGCACGTCAGGAAGTGTATCGGGGAGGTACCACCGCTTGAATATTTTCTCGTTTATGAAGTCGCCATGGTACGCACGTACTAGTGCTTTCGAGATCCAACGCTGTTGGAACAGTGTTTTAGATGAGCGGGTGAAGTCAATGGCCTCAGCCTCGGCCGCACAGGACCGCCTCCAGAGGTTGTAGAGGTTACGCGAAGACCAGCTCTGTTGGAAATATTTTGCGTATTTAGGTTTTAGCTGAAAAGAAAGAAGAGCTATTGAAACTGACCATTCGAGGCATGGCCTTGCGGAACGCAAAAACGTTGGCATCCCTCATGGTGGGCCTTGAAGTTCGTCAATATATACTAACGTGTCCTCCAACTTCTTATACGAGCTGCTCCCAACAAAAATTTAGACAGAGCGGGTTGCAGTTCGACTCCGAGGATGGAGTGGAAGAAAAACGTGACTACCAAAAACAGTAACCAGCTATCATTTTACGCGTCTTGTGCATCTACCGCGTCCATCTGCAACTTGCATAGTCGTCCGTTAATATGGACCCTTACACCCCACGAACGCGTCCAGGAGGCCGCAAGAAGAACCTTGGTTTGTCTGCAAAAGAGTACACCAAGGTACGAGTCTCCTTTCCTGTCATGTATACTTATTATGACATGTAGACGATCGACCCTTTAGATCACAGGCACTATCGCTTCTGTTCGCAGAAACAGACAACTGGCCGACGATATATATGAAGATGCAGACGTTCGCGTGCTCTCATCACGAGAAAGCCGTGGCAAAAGTATGTGGTCCTCGATGAATTGCATACTGAAGTATTGATGGCATGAAGGCCACGAGCCGTCGTTTATCGCTGAGACTTCGTTCGTGCGCGCACCATTGAACTCGCGAGTTGGCGCATCCGCTTCGATACCTAAGACAAAGGGGAAGGCAAAGGAAGATGTATTGGACAATCTTCCCGTGGATATACAAGAGGCTTTGATTTTGGAGGATCTCCTCTATGTCTTGATGGTATGTCTTCGCGAGTGGTCGTTATGTTCGAATTGGGTGGCAGTTTTTACCTCGTCCTCATGCTGAAACTCCACAGGGCATTGAGGGAACTTATATCTCTTACCATCCTGAATACTCGCCAGAAGATGACGACCCACTCAAAGGAATCAAATTCGTCGTGTCCTCTCCCCTAGGTTTGTCTGACAGCTTAGGAAAGATTAACTTCGCTCACATCTTCTACAGATTCGTCCCTTCGAGACCTGACGGAACGGATAGTACCCCTTGGCACTTACTATACTGCCATCTCCTCTTTTGTGGAGAGCCGCAGCCACCTTGATTTTGGGCTTGTCAACCATGCCCTCTGCGCTGCTATCCGGGACATGCTCAAGGTCAGTTTCTCCCATCGCTCAAGTTTTGTCTTACTCATCCCTCTAAAGGACTACCAAACTCTCCTCTCTCAACTCGAACATGCATTCAACACCTCGCCACAATTCAGTCTACAGAAATTATGGTTCTATGTTCACCCAACAGTGCATACCCTATCTCTTATTTATCAGCTCATCCTCGAACTGGCTACCACCGATGACGACGACGCCTCTTCTTCCTCATCTTCTTCTGAGTCTGACCCAGAGCAGGCAGCTCGCGATGAAGCACTTGGGCTCGGCGGGGCGAAGCTGAAGGCCGTTTTGTCTGACATGAAGAAGAGTACATCAGACGCACCTATTAATGTGAAGGGTGGGGAAGTGCTAACGGTGATATACGAGCGCATGCAGACCATGTCAGGTGACCCCACCGCGGTCAAAGTATATGGCACTCTTTTAACTGCAGCGGGGGTGCCCTATGTCGAGATGCTCCGCGTATGGACAACTACGGGTCGTCTAGAAGACCCATACGAAGAGCTGTGTGTCAAGGAGAGCAAATTTATCAGTAAGGGCATTTTGGAAGTGGATTACACGGACGAGTATTGGGAGAGGCGATATACAGTGAGTTTTGTGTCTGAGAAAATGGGGTATATACGTACTGATGTCTGGGTAGCTTCGCGATGGCTCCACGCTTTCTTCGAAGCGCCAGCATACAGGTGTTCCGCCACCACGTACTATTGGAGGTCGATTACCCGGTGGCGCTTGTATACCGCCCCTTCTGGAGGGGTGGAAACACAAGTTTTTACTTGCAGGCAAGTATCTTAACGTGATACGTGAATGTGGGATCGAGGTGCAAGCCGATCAGAAGGATTTAACGAAAAAGTCGCTCTCCATGGAAGACGAAAAGTATGTTCCTTCATTGGGTTGAGTCCCCGTGTCTTTTTTCATGGGCATTTTCAGGCTTTACAAATTCATCGAAGACGCGTATACACACGCGAATCGCACCCTCTTACGTCTCCTACTGCAAGATCAACAGCTCATACCTCGACTCCGCTCTCTCAAGCGTTATTTCTTCCTGGCATCCTCATCCTTCCTCACCCACCTCTTAGACCTTGCCCACACAGAGCTGAAGAAGCCTGCGAAGGGTGTCAGTATCGTTAAGCTACAGAGTCTGCTCGACCTTGCACTTACAGGGGAAGATGCCGCGTTCCGCGAAGATGTGCGAGTCAGCATTGCGAGCAGCGGATTGTATGAATGGTTACTCAAGGTCATCAGCGTAAGCGGCGTGATTGGTGGTGAGGAAGGCGAGGGCGTGCCAGATGAAGAAGCAAAGAAGGATCGCGACCGGGAGAAGGATGACAAGAAGCCCATGTTAGGTATGTGTGTGAAGCATTTGCGCTGCCTTACTCATCCCAAACAAGCGATTGATGCTCTTACACTCGACTACAACGTGAAATTCCCGCTTTCACTTGTCATCTCTCGCAAAACGATTTTGCGTTACCAGCTCCTCTTCCGCTTTCTCTTACATCTCAAGCATGTAGAGCAGTCGCTCGCATCGATGTGGATAGAACAGAAGACAACTCCCTGGCGGCGTCCCGTGCCCAACCACCCCGAGTTCGAGCAGTGGCGACTGCGCGTTGCGCTCTTGAGAGCTCGTATGCTCGCTTTCGTTCAGCAAATATTGGCTTTCACAACGTTCGAGGTTCTTGAACCTAACTGGCGGGCGCTAGAGGCGAAATTGGCCAAGGTAACTACCGTAGACCAGCTTCTGAGGGATCACGTAGACTTTCTGGACACGTGCCTGAAAGAATGCATGTTGACGAGTGCCAAACTGCTAAGGGTATGTGTGCGAGCTCGGACCTAAACACCCGCTGATCGTCGCACCTCCAGGCGTACTCCCGCATGATAGTGACGTGCTCTACGTTCGCACTGTACACCTCCTCCTTCACCAAGTCCGCCAATCAAGCGCTCGTAGCAGCAGAGAGCGGCGACGGCGATCAGGCGATGAACAAACGCTGGGAATTCCTGAAGAAGTTCGAGTCTAACTTTAATCACTGGTGAGTGCCCCATGGTCTGCGTGCGGTATTTGGAAAGTGAGAGTCTGACGCTGTTTGTTTCTAGGTTCAAGGTAATGTTGTTCCATTCACGCGGTTACCGCATTCCCTGCTGATATTTTTTGTCAAGTTTCATCTGGACTGCGTGCAGTACTATGCGTCGAGTGAGAATGTGTCGCTGCTTCCTCTTGTGGTGCGGTTGAGTAGCATCAAGGCGATGTCATAGCATCAGCTGCATCGATAAGAAGTTGCAGGGCTCCTGGTGAATGACAGAACGACGCCAAAAAATTGGTTAGGTTTATTGTTTTCTCAGTTCTGCCGTCGTTGCATTTTGTTCTTCTAGCCATACGCGATATATGTATTGCTACATGCTATTACTTAGGATGTGAGGGACACGTAGTCTCTCGTAGTATAACCATTCAAGAGAGGATAGTTGTTCCTTGCTATTCCTCGGACGAGAGCCAGCTAGCACTGAGCAGGCTACAATTGATTTACATGCATACCATCTGCCTCATTTTAGACAGGAATTTAAGGTGACGACACACGAGTTGGAAAATGCAATACGCAATGTCGTCAAATGATAGCTTAGTGATAAGAACGCTGGGTCTGTAGTTGAGTCAAAACGAGTGAGACAACTGGGATTGTGTTACATGGGCACGAGACATGTCAAAAACAAAGCAATCATCCAAGGGAATCGAGATATGTAGATGCGCAGGGAAGCAACGTGTGGGTGCCGGTGAGGCTGCGGCGATGCCAGACCTAGTACGATGGATGAGTCCCACAAAAAACAAGACATATAGCTATGACTTACCTACGTAGAACATGGCGTCAAGTTCAGTACTTGGAGTAGCTGACGTCGTTGACGTCGAGTTCCTCGCGCTTCCCCCCCTTGTACTTGGAGTAACT
>MU179305.1:765396-777151 GCA_016767475.1 Suillus weaverae
GGTCTCCTTAAATACATGAGAGAAGAGAAACTGTATAGTACCAGAAATAAAGTTGAAAAAGAGAGATGCCATCAGAATTGCATCATAAATGACCTCTTTGTGGAGCAAAGTGGAGCAAAAGTGGAGCCAAGTGGAGCAGATGTGGAGCTGAGTGGAGCAGTACATTCTAGCATCCAATGACATCAGAAATACCAGCAGAATAGTCTAGAACTCTCTGTGGAGCTGAATGACATCATTATGACATCATACCCTAAAGGTACATTTTATGAACTATCTGGGAGGTCAAAGAATCAAGTACATAAAGAAATGAAAGAAAAAGATAGAGAAAATAAGGCAGAATAAATCATAAGATGAAACAAAGCAATTTGTGAGCTTTTTTGATAGGGTTTTGGTAGGCTTTGAACTTTTCTCCTTGGTTATTTCTAGTCAAAGTAATCAAGCCAAAAGATAGGTATTAACCTAAGCTTTCATATTACTATCAACTTGGACTAGGTCAATATATGATATCTTTATCATATATGACTTTTCTTCAAAACACCATATTTTTGCATGATTGGAGCATGCAAAGTGAACTGTTGCACTTGAGTCTATACTCAAAGTGCATTTTGTGTAGTCTGAGGACTAAGCTAACAGACTATGTATACATGGGATAATATGTCATATACTGTTCTGCATGATTCCCATATCATGCAGGACACCGTGCACATCAAGTCCTCTTCGACCCTCTCCCAGGCAAAACATTATTCCCTCCAAACACCTCCAACTATGACATTGCCAATAAGCTCAAGGACGCCCTCTCCAAAGCCAGAAATGATACCACCCCCCCAGGCACCATACGCTCAGTCAAGACCCTACGCAACGGAGGCATCCTAGTAGAGATGGAGACCAAATCTCTGGCAACCTGGATCAGCAGTCCTGAAGGAAAAGGCACACTCGAAAGTCATTTGGACACAGTAGTATCGTTCTGCCAACATCTCTACCCAATAGTACTCGAATACTTACCAATTCAAATGCAGATCGAGAAGGAAAACTTTCTGAGAAATGTTGAGTGAGAGAACCAGCTACCCCTGGACACTATGACCTCCATCAGGTGGATCAAACCCTTACTGAAACGCTCAGCCAAACAATGAAGGGCCTTTGCCTTAGTCCAAATCTCGGATATTCAGACAGCAAATAACATCCTACATGAGGGTATTTGCATAGAGAGTGAGTGGATCAATGTACGGAAAGACAAGAAGGAACCAATTCGTTGTGCTAAGTGTCAAAAATTCAATCATATCGCTAAAAACTGCACTGCCTCACAGGACACCTGCACCACCTGTGGAGGCCAGCACCACTCCTCAGCCTGCAACTCATTCCGAACAACACAATGTGTCAACTGTCACAGTCAGCAACACACCAGCTGGAGTCGTGCATGCCCAGATTTCATCAAACACTGCAAGGAACTAGACAATAAATTCCCAGAAAACTGTATGCCCTACTTCCCCACAGGATATGCCTGGACCCAAGTCTCCCACCCTCCCCGCACTGCCAGATCATCCATTTCACCTCCTCCGTCACCCCAAAACACCCAAGATGCAAGACCGCAGCAAGTCTGACAACTCTGACAATCTACTTTAACTTTCGAACAATGAATGGTGCATGACCGATCCCCTCAAAGACCTCAAGACGAGCAGATCCACTCTATCATCACCCCCCATTCACTTTCAGAGAAACTGACACCATTGACAGCACCCCCTCTAGCTCCTCCATTCATGTCTGAGCACACCACCGAATCTCATGTCAGACTTCATATATGGCAACAGAATCTCAATACATCCATGACCGCTCAAGCCTCGCTCCTCAACAAATGCTCTGCCAACAACTGGGACATAATGGTAATCCAAGAACCCTACATCAACTTCCTCCGCAACACAAGCACCAACCACCAATGGCATGTTTTATATCCCACTCAACATTATACTAACCCTCAGCAGCGCACCCATGCAATCACACTTGTAAATACCTCGCTCAATACTAACTCATGGAAACAGATCCCATTCCCATCCTCCGACGTGGTTGTTATCCAGCTCTCTGGTCCATTTGGACGCTGTACTATCTTCAATATCTATAATGGCAGCAACTCACAATCCACTCTCACGGCTCTTGACACCTTCCTGGAGAGTAACATCAAAACTATCCATCCGCTCAAAAGTGACCATATGCTTTGGATGGGGGACTTCAACCGTCACCACCCACTCTGGGAAGCCAAACGAAACCGTCATCTATTTAACTATAATGCTGCTAATCCGCTCATAGATCTCATTGCTAACTTCAGTATGATACAGTTACTTCCGTGCGGTATACCCACTCTTCAAGCCAACTCTACTGGTAACTGGACCAGACCAGACAATGTGCTAGGTATGGAGCACCTCCTCAACGCTCTTATCACATGCAACATGGACCCAAGTCAGTGTGGCCCTCGCACTGATCATGTCCCCATTCACCTCATTCTGGAACTGGAAACACCAAAAACTGATACTGAGCCAAGAAGAAACTGGAGGGATACTGACTGGGAAGCCTTTGCCAAACATCTTGGCAAAACCCTAGCACCGCATCCCCCGACCCCTCTAGCTTCTGCTGAAGAATTTCAGCAAGCAGCCGAACGACTTACCAACACCATCATCAACACCATGGAAGCCAAAGTCCCATACTCCAAACCCTGTCCCCACTTGAAATGGTGGTGGATGAGAGAACTGACTAACCTTCATCACCAGGTGAACGAAACCAGCCATTTAGCTTATCAAATGCGTGGACTACCGGATCACCCTTGCCACGGGACCCTCAAAGCCCTCAAAAATTGCTATGCAGAAGAAATTGAATCAACAAAGAAGCAACACTGGATTGAATGGCTTGAAGACATTGAAGGCAATGACCTATGGACCACCGATAAGTACATCTCTGCAGAGCCTAAGGATGGTGGTAAGACCAGGATACCGACCCTCAACGTCTGCAGGCTGGATGGCACTATCATCGAAGCCAACAACAATCACGAGAAAAGCATCATCTTAGCTGAGTCTTTCTTCCCCCCACCCCCTACTAATGATTGTGTCCCTGTAGATGTAATATATCCTGACCCAGTAGAACCCCATGTCCCACTCACCCCAGACGAGATCATGCGCGCAATCCTCAAACTCAGCGGATACAAGGCACCTGGCCCAGACGGTATATGTAACATAGTCTATAAACGTTGTGCTAACATTCTTGTACCCTATCTGACCCATCTCTTTAATGCAGCTTTCTCCCACCGCACATATTATGAACCTTGGAAGTGCTTCACCACAGTTGTCCTCCACAAACCTGGCAAACCCAACTACTCGATCCCAAAGGCCTATCGCCCCATTGCACTTCTCAACACCCTAGGCAAGCTGTTAACAGCAGTCATTGCGGACCGTCTCACATATGTTCTGGAGCACTACCAACTGCTGCCCCAAACACATTTTGGGGGAAGACCAGGCCGCTCAACAACTGACTCACTACATCTACTAGAGGAAACTGTGAAAAATGCTTGGAGATCACACAAAGTCACCTCTGTCCTATTCCTGGATATTGAAGGAGCATTTCCTAACGCAGTCACCAAACACCTCATTCATAATATGTGCATGTGCCACATCCCAGGTGCAATTGTCAACTTCACGGAACGAGTACTAACATGCCGACAGATGCAGCTTTGATTTGACGACTACACCTCTGACTGGATCCCAATCAATAATGGCATTGGACAAGGGGACCCCCTTTCAATGATCCTCTATATCATATACAGCTCAGATCTAGTTGACATAGCCAAAACTCGCAGAGGAAACAAAGCACTTGAAGAACTAACCCTGGCATTTGTTGATGACACTGCGTTCATAGCCATAGGAGAGGACTTTGAGACCACCCACAGGACACTAGTGGACATGCTCAAGCATGAAGGAGGGGGTTATGATTGGTCCAAAGCTCATAACTTGAAATTTGAAACTAACAAATTTGCCCTAGTAGACTTCTCGATGAACCATCAGCGGACAAGACCTGCCATGCACATTCAAGGCACTGTTATCTGTCCCAGAGCCACTCATTGATTCCTTGGTGTCATTGTCGACTAAAAACTGCACTGGAATGCACAGGTAGACAACATGGTAGCCAAGGGAACAGCCTATGTACTACAACTATGTAGACTCTCCACCACAGCCAAAGGCCTCCCATTACACCTAATGTGCCAACTTTACCAAGCAGTTGCAGTACCCAGGATGCTATATGCAGCTGATCTCTGGTTCACCCCATCCTACCGAGACAGATCAGACAAACTCCAATGAGGTTCAATTGGTGTGGCTAAACACCTCACTTTGGTACAACGTATCACCGCCTTAGCGATAACTGGGGCATTAAGAATGACAGCCACAGATGTCCTGGAAGCCCACACAAATATACTACCAGTCTCTCTGCTGCTTCAAAACACCTGCCATAGGGCAATAGTATGCTTAGCTTCACATCCTGATACTCACCCTCTCTACAGACCAATCCACTGAGCAGCTAGATGCTTCGTTAGATCCCACCGCACATCACTGCATTGTCTTACTCACCAATTCCATATTGACCCACAGGAAATAGAGACTCTCATTCCAGACAGAAGGCCACCATCCAACTCTAACTCCTACAAGACTTTGATTGCCTCATCCAAATCTCAAGCTATTGAAGACCATGCCCGGGTTAATGACTCCATTCAAGTCTATTGCGATGGTTCAGGACATCAAGGTAAGATTGGCGCTGTGGCAGTACTATTTTGAGCGGGATGCCGGCCTCACACACTAACCTTCCATCTGGGAATGGAAGACAAACATACCATGTTTGAAGCAGAGGCAGTAGGACTAACTCTAGCAGTGGAACTAATTGCGACAGAAGATGATCCTGTATTCCCAATCTCCATATTTGTTGACCTGATCAGTCTGGGGGTTTACAAGGTAGCAGTACTTCACTGAAGGTGGATTTAAGTCTTCCTGTGGCATTAACATATTGTGTGAGGTGTTGGGTTGCTTCCAGGTCTGAGAGGAGGAATGATAAGGAGGAGGCTTTCCGACCTAATGCTTGAATGAGGATGTGGTGTTCACGACGGTAGCGAGGGCAGTTGAGAAGATAATGGGGAACAGTTTCATCGGTACCAGGGCAATGCGAGCAGTGTGGGGAGGGTTCTTTCTTGATGCGGTGCAGGTAACAGCAGAGTGGGATGTGCTGCGTGCGTAGGGCTATGTAGAGGCTGGTGAGACATTTTGGGAAGTCCACTGATAACTTGATGAAGGAGCATTGCAGGATTTTGGGGTCAATGCGGTGGATGTGATTGAATCTTGGGGATTTGTGCCAGAGTCATAGCCAGCAAGCATGGATTTCCTTGCAGTGGGCTTCTTTGAGGGCAGAGATGCTAAGGGGGAGGGAATTATATTGCAGATAATCCGGGAGGGAGGCAGTTGGACTATTGTTGCGATGCCTCTCAGCTGCTCTCTTTGCTTTGTTGTCTGCTTCCTCATTTCCATGGATGTCAGAGTGTCCTGGTAACCACCATATGGTCACATCAAATTCATGGTGGTGTTTTGCCAGGTCGTTCAGCCTGTTTCGGAAACGATCTACTAGGTATGACCCTGATTTCAAGTAAAAACTCTCACCGGATTGAATTACTGCCTGGCCTTTTGAGGCTCCGAATTAATGAGAGAGCTCTATATGGATCTCCTATGTGTTATTATATGAAGAACATACTCAAAGCACTCAGGCCAAATTTTAATGTTTTCTCCCACTGGAACAAACATAATCCCAGTACTCAGTCTCTATTGCAATGGCCTGAAGAGCCACTTGATCTTCCTGCCGATCAATATGGCAGATTCTATCCTGCGATGCCAGGACACAAACTTAATTCGACATATACCATTGTTTGGGAGCTTGGATGGGGCCAACACTCTAGCATTTGGGTGGTGAAGCATGGAGGGTAAGTAAATGTGACACTTCCTCCTGGCTAGTCGTGACGATGTGTTATGTGCCAACATCAAAGAGAACACAAATGGTGGTGTGTCACAGTCAAGATACTGTCAGCCCATGCGATGCAGGTGCAACTTCAGCTTTCAAACGAGCTTGGCTTCCTACAATCTGTAAGAGATTTGGCAAGGGAGTCAAGACATCCCGGGCAAGCCTATATCCTCGCATTGCTAGACAGTTTCAGCGTATCGAGTACCCAAGATTGTCATCTCTGCTTAGTGCATGAACCTATGGGCATATTCCCAAAGGTTGACGGAGGTCTCCCAGTACCGTTGGTCAAGGTTGTGGCAAAACAGCTACTTCTTGCCCTAGATTTTCTATACCAGGAATGTCATGTGGTTCATACCGGTGCACTGCTATAAAAATGTTGGAGTTATGCTGGAACTGAAGTGTCACCGGAATAGATCTTATGCCCAACAACATCCTCGTCGAACTTGATAATGTGGACACTGCTATCGAAATCCAGGAAGAAACATGCCCTACAACTCCCACTCAAGTGGTCTTGTCCAATACATGTATTTACCAGCTCATCCAAGACCTGCCAATCTGGTAGCAAGAACACCAGAGAACAGAAAAGTCAGGATGAAACAAAGAACAGGTCAATAAGCACCAAACAGACAAGTCACTCACCTCTATTATATAGCTATCACCTTAGCACCCATTTCTGGAGTCAATAGCTACAACAGTGCATCAGCTGCCCACATGGGGCTTCTATCATTACTGATAAGAATGCATGCCTTAACAACAGTCTGACATATTGGAATTGTAAGCGCTCTCATCGGTTTCACTCTCCTTCACATCAGGGTTATCAATATTTAGGAGAGGTTTATATGTTGTACAAAATGCAAAGAGAATACTTGAAATTTAAACTAACATAAAGATGGGTGCATAACTTCAAATTTCGGCATCCATTTAATGTTAATTTAAATTTCAAATATTGTCTTTAAATTTCAAGTATTCTCTTTGCATTTTGTACAACATATAAACCTCTCCTAAATATTGATAACCCCGATGTGCTTGCTGTCGCTGTCGCCTCCGTCCTGGTCAACCATCAAAGCTTTTAGGTTCCTTGCATCTTGGGATATAATGAGGCTGAGATCTTGAGCGTGGTTCTCGACTTTAAGTAGTTCATCTGTGTTGGCCAACGATACCAAATCATTGTACATTGGCAGCATGTCGGGTTGAGGTTAAGGTTTTCTGCCAAGGACCGGTCCGATAATAAGACTCGTTCTCAAACCAGGAAGCCTCGTCGTCGGCTTCCTTGTAGATTTCGATATTGGTGCGCTGCAGGAACTCCACATGGCGTTCTGCCTCTTCTATCTCCCACGCTGTTAATATGACACGGATGCGACTGGTTTCACGCGAGGCCTGCTTCGCGAGAGTAGCTTGCTGAATGGCATCATCCGCTAAACCAGTGACGTTTCAGGATATTCTTGCCCTGCATAACAACTTGTGAACCAAAAAACATGCTAAGAAAAGGAAGTTTGAAGTTACAGATTCTAGGTCAATCGGAGCCAGGTCACTTTGGTGACTTATTGGAAGGGATTTTCCTGTGAAACGAAGATCCGTCGGGGCTGGTTCACCAGGCTGTGCACATGTCCCCAATTTGCTGGCAGCTTGGGTACATCCAGCCATACGACGGACGATAGCATTTGGTGGATAAGAAGGAGGATCCAGAAGTGGATTCATATAATGAGGTATGTAACCCTTAGAACAAGGGCGTGTTTGATCACCAGCAGTAGCAGACAGCCAAGTAGCACGTCTCTTTGTGACGCGGCTACCCGTTACTTTATCGGCGGTCTGGGTCTGCACATTCGATAATTAGTGAAAACTTCTGGTGATTCGGACACGACGCTTACATGGTCACGGCCCTCTTCATGACGGGGTGAAGGTGAGCACCTCTGGCTCATACCCAACTCCCTCTTGATACACAAACACATCTCCTCTAACGAACAAGCCCACCACCCGCATCCACAAGAGGATACAACCTCCCCCAACAATATCCGCCCTCCCCATCATCCACCCACAAGGTCTCACTATGGTGGCCCACATCCGCGTGGAACAAACTCAACTCCATCACAGCAGCTAGGAACCATGGGGCTTATCCAGTTCGTGCCGCTCGGCCAATACCCGTCGCAATCAGCTCGACAACAGGCATTTTCGTTCCTACCTTCTTCATCAGATGATCACCCATAGCTAAGAATATGGACGACGTGCTTACCCGCTGCTTCAGCTGTAGCTGCATGATGTGCCGAAGGGACAGTAGAGGGAAAAAACTGTGGTGATGATTGGGAGTGTTGTTTTGGATGGCGCCAACAGCTATGTCTCCCTGCCATGCCCTTTTTCACACTTGACTTCCATTTTCACCGCGTAAGGCAGACTTGACCGTCTCTCCTGCATGTCCGGCTTATGAAGGCGGTCACAATCAACGAGTTTTCAGCCTGGTGCGAGTGCGAATCGATATGCTCACTATCAACAACTCTTAAATTCCCTGTGTCAGCATGCCTCGAACCTTACGAAGGATCGACGATTTTTCGTCGATGTCCTGAACTGCACGCCGGGATCCTGACACCAAGCGGTGGGCGCTACTGTCGTTGGTCGCAGCAAGTTCCCGGATACAGGATTCAGTCGTCAGACTTCGACGCGCTCGCATCTTTATGAGACACGCATGAAACGATAAGGTCCGATTGGGGACCATTGCATAGGTGACATCCAGCACTGCAAAATTCTCCGTCGACTCGATGTCGACGTCCTGTAACTCGATTTCTCCTTTGTTCCACGAGACGTCGGCTGTCAGTCCCTCGAGAAGATGCATCTAGACTCCGGATTATGATCCGCGCGATCGTTAGCCCATCATATCACAGACCTTTCGGAAAGTCTTGACTCACGTGTTCGAAACGGTTCAAAAATAGTAAAAATGTCGAAAATTCAATTAAATCACTAGTTCGATTTTTGTATGCCTCTGAACGGCTTCAAAAACATCACATCTCACAAGTTTCTCACCCAGACTCGTCATGGTCTACCAGAGGATCAGTCGTGATCGGAAAGAACGAGCCTTGTACCTGCTTTTGGAGGAAGGATGGGACATTGAGCGCATTGCTGTTGCTCTCGGAGTATCGTCAAGAAGTATAGAGCGGTGGGAGGCACATTATGACGAACACGGACATATCAACCCTTCTACGCCAATCATGGGTCGCCCTCGCTTGCTGGATCAAGTTATGACAGACGAGATCCACGAGCTGCTAGCTGAAACCCCATCACTGCTACTTGACGAGATCGGCGAATGGCTCGCCATATACCACCATCAGCTAATATCGACGACAGCCCTCCACGGAAACCTCAGGGACCTTGGTCTCACCTGCAAGCGCTTGAAGAGGGCCGCGGCCGAACGTGATGACGGTTTCCGAGCTGATTGGTTGCACAACATGACAACCAACTATACAGCTGAGCAGCTCGTGTTCCTGGACGAGTCAAGCAAAGATGACCACACCACACTCCCTAGATATGGTTGGTCACTCAGTGGACAAACCCCCTTTGACAGTGTCCGCTTGAACAGGGGCATTCGATACAGCGTGCTGCCGGCTCTCACCATTGACGGCTATATGGCTGTCCGAGTCGTTGAGGGATCTATAGACGGCGCAGAGTTCTACGATTTCGTTGTCAACGACGTAGCAAGTATATAATTTTCAGTGTCTGAATTTTCGCTGATCGAATCTACTGTAGTTGCCCAATATGAACCCATTCCCGGGCCCCAATAGTGTGATTGTCCTCGACAACTGTTCCACTCATCACCATCCTCGCCCGAGGAGTCTTCCATACCACCAAGATTACCATGTTCTTCATCTAAAATGTTGCCAGATTCCATATGGATACCATCATCAGATTCTTCATCAGAGTGTTGTGAATGAGAGGCATCCTCCTCGTCGGAGCATTCAGTCATTGTATTAGACATAATCTAACGTTCAAAAGAGTGACAGTTATGCTCTTCTGCTCGACTTTGAAGGAGAGTGATGCAAGTTTGCTGAATTTTCAACATTTCTACTATTTTTGAACCATTTCGAACACGTGAGTCAAGACTTTGCGAAAGGTCTGTAGAATGGGTTTTGACCGTGGCATGCCCAGAGCAGTAGAATGTATAAGGGAATCATACATCCACTTTATAAAACCTCATAACCTAGAACCAGGATCATATGCACATTAATATTGCAGGCTGTCCCTCAAAGAACGAAAGCTGTAAATTTTCAAGGTGCGTCCGCTGCCTGAAGGATATCTTCCGCTCACAGCCAGGTCTTTTCAGAGATCTTATCCATCCACCACCGGCTGCAGTCATCGACGTTGTCGGGAGCGTTTAATTCCATGTGTCTACGTAGAGTGTAAGGTTAAAATGGCAATAAACGGGATTTCTTCTTACACGCAAGTTGAGGCAAGCTGTGGAGCAGCACATACCCGACCTTGATGCGCTTGAAATCGAACCATGGATACTTGAGAGGTACATCAAGCTCAGTAGCTCTCGCCAGTACTTACTGTCCCGGCTGACGGTGACTGATATTCTCCAAACACATATACGCCATATTTTGTGATCATACAACTATTTCGTACAGTTCCATATCCTGAATCTACCTCGACAGACCTTTCAAGCAACCCGCATTTACAGCCGTGATACCTCAGCTCCACTCCGGACCGGAATATCATTGACGTTGTGTTCCATTAAGGTTTCGCTGAAGACAAACAGGTCAACGGGATTGCTCCCACAATATGACGGTGAAACATACGCAGGCGATGTTTTAAAGAGATATCAAGAACAGCCTTGATTAAGTCTACCTTCGCCTGAGAGCACAAAGATTCTTTCTCTTTCTCCTGAGAGCGTTCAAAAGACTTTTTTGCCTTCTTCTGCGAGCGTTGCTGTGCCTTCCTTTGGAAGTGTTCAAACGGTAATTTTGTCATCCAAGTAGATGAGTTTCCTTGATTTGTGTAGACAGCAGTCCTCACAGCTTCTTCATATGAGTGGGCGGCAGTAGTCACAGCTTCTTCATATGCCTGGACGGCAGCACTCACGCCTTCCCTGACAGCAACAGCATGCAGAGATGCGACGTACCGCTCGAGAGCGACATAAAAAGAGGGACCAGACTCTTGCTGGTCCCGAAGATAGCGCCGCTTGTCGTAAATGAAATAAGAGTGCTCAAAGATAATGACAACAGCTAAATGATCAACAATAAGCGGATCCATCGCAACGTAGCCTCAAAATTTACCAGAACTGAGCTGAAGAATATTCTCCAAGGGTGATGAGCCAGAGGTCTGGCACATTTGTAACATGAGAAACCTGCATACAATCTGTGACCAATCGGACATACCACAGAGAGTAACCTAGACCGCATTTCTGTCAGATGACTCTCATAAAGCTAGTCAAATCATGATGGAAAGTTGAAAATCGTCCACCTCTGCTGAGGATCAATACACTCACATACTGTCAACGAGCAATATCCTCGGTGAGCATGGCACAAATTCAAAGGATGAAGAAACTAACCTCCTATTGATGGATCAGCGATGTCGTGCGCAAGCATAAGATCAACACACTCACACGCTGCGAAGAGTGGGCAATGGCTTCGATCAGCATGGCTCGAGCTCGAAGGAAGATCAACACACTCACATGCTGCGAAGAGTGGGCAAGGATTTCGATCAGCATGGCTCGAGCTCGAAGGAGGATCAACACACTCAC
>MU179305.1:778651-834993 GCA_016767475.1 Suillus weaverae
ACTTCGATCAGCATGGCTCGAGCTCGAAGGAGGATCAACACACTCACAAACTGCGAAGAGTGGGCAAGGACTTCGATCAGCATGGCTCGAGCTCAAAGGAGGATCAACACACTCACAGCCTGTAAGTACACGCCCAACATTAATCAGAGCAACATTTGAACTTTCTGATAATCTTACCCAGATATGTGGCAACCAGCCACCCAATCTCCCTATTATCTCATGAGCCCCAGATGCTGTTGTCTTAGTAGAGTCAAAAACTCTAGGGAGTACTCTGGACGATATCAGTTACCAACGCTCGCGGCGGGCAAAGGAGACCATGGGTAGTTACCTCTCAACTGCATATTTTATGCAGAGCTCCAAGTTGGTCTGCTGGGTCGAGACGAACAATTGATGCAGTACTTCATTGTCCATAGTTCCAGCCGTGCACTCCATGAGTGGCCCACAATCTGCATCGTCCTTGTCCATGTCTGATGGATCAACAGTCGTCATGTCCGGGTTCATAAGTCGACGATGAACAGCTTACTAGGGAGGCATACATGATGTTTTGGAGGGCGTCGAATGTCCTTGGAGTGGTATAAAAACTTCAATTGTGACCCGATAGCGAATGATTCTTCGGCGTGCTTCGGCGCCAGTTCCTGAGCCTCCTCCATCGATGCTCCCTCCGATTTCAGCTGTGCATATGAGACGTCGTAGAGGGCATCAAACTTAGTGAACAATACGATCACTGCAACTGAGGATTGTGAATCTGCGCATCAGTCGAACATCAACGATGGTTGGATGCGAAAGCTTACTGCTTCCTGTGTCGCACTGAGAGAAAAATTTGATTTCGCCTTCGGTGAATGACCTGCTTGCCTCGTCCATTGGGATGCAGTACCTATGATAAGAACGTGAGGTAGCGCATGTCGCGATTGATCAGTTGCAATTACCAAATAGCATGGAGTCGATCCTTTAATTTGGGTTCCTTAGAACGGCTCGCGATAAATACCTTCATCTTGTCAAATTCGGATTCCCCGCCTGCTTCGAACCCGCGTGAATCATGAAAGACGAAACCTGGGTTGTTTCGAAACACCATTTCATTCTCGATATCGTGCTCTCCACGCTGAGAACGCGTCAGTTCATGTTACCAATTATCGAAAATATACGACACCTCTGTGGAAGCCATCAAAACCTTGGGATCGATCTAATGTCCATCGCTCAGTCATCATTACCATCCTCCTACTAACATTGGAATGCCCACCTTTTTCCCGGCGCTGTCGTATATTTCTGGGCTCTCCCGTGTGTTGCAAACTCTCTGGAGGATGGTAGTTTTTCCTGCATTCGCTCTTCCTATAACGAGGATTCGAAAACGGCCGATTCTCTTTTTTATCCTTGAAGGGTCCATGGGGGAAGGTAAATGTGACGGAGGAGCGTTGGTGTAGCCTTATAATTACTGCAGTGTGTGAACTCGGCGAATGCCTACAGCATCTAGATTTCAGTGGGCAATGGGTGTACGCAGCTGTATACCATATGAGGCATACACGAGAATATCTGTGTTGAGTAACAAGGATCCGTAAGAGTGGGCAACGCGGAGGCTGTCTAGGCACCTGAGGCCTGAGTGCTAAAGCGTTAACCATCAATGATGGGTCCATCATCAGTAAACCAATGAATTCTCGATATTGTAACCGTAAGAACTGTAGAAGAAAATCATTTTCCTTGTCCTAATACTATCTTTTGCCCAGAGTTGCAAAATGGCCCGGAGTTGCAAATCACAATGTAGCACACTCAACTTTCACTTATTTTCTTAGAACAATGATTCTAGAGGATGATTGATCCATAGCTAACTGCGTGTATTTTTTATTCTATGAAAAATAGACGAGAAGTGCTTGCGACAGCGAAACACTGCTCAGAATGTGCACTTTCCACGCCAATCCATCAGAGTGAAGCCACCACATGCACCAAAAAATTCAGGAATTTTACTAGTGGTTTCCCATTGCCTTCTAATATCATTCTAATTTTTTCTGACACGATAACTAAGTAGTGTTAAGAGACACAAATGTACTACCATTGAGATGCAATCCATGACAAGAGGAGTGAGATTGCGTTCGGAGTCACAAATTGCTGCTCGGCCAAAACTTGCACAATTCTGCAAAGTCAAACTGTCAGTCTTGCAGAGCCAGTCATATGCCCAAGAGGAATTTACCCTCCCGGTTTTCTCAAGAACTCGAAGAAGTCTGCCATTACTTCATCGCATGTTAGACCATCTTACGAAGCACAGCATAAACTTGCGAACTATTACTTTCGGGTAATTTCGCACAATTTCAGATTCCCTCCAGATATTCTCACATTGTCCTGGATCTGGATTATCTCTCCATGTATTGTACGACTTTGTCAAGTTACTGCGTCGTTTTCCAACAGGCAACTTTATGATATTCATCACGTACGATTGCACATGACCAAGTCATGATCGACGTCACGATCGACGTCAACATTGCGCCCAATTGCAATGAGTTGCGAAAACGACTAAGTCCCGAAAGTCCCGTTGTCGACACCATCACTGTCCTGCAACGTTAACATTGGCGTTCCCGACGCTGAGAGCTATGTCGGACCTGTGTTTCAAATGCTTCTGCGCACAATGTTCACAACATCCAGATGGATCCACATATCAGACACGACAGGTCATTTCAAAACATATGAAAAAATGGCCCCGTGTACTGCAGACTTTGACGTCCAACGCGGATGAAGCCACACACTCCATTTCAACTGAGCCTGGGCAGGCAGCACCACATGTGAGGGACCAAGACTTACCTACTAATGAAGACCAGCATGACCACTTCAATTTTGACCCTCCAGATTATGTGCATGATGCAGACGAAGAGCATGGCCCAGCATGAGCACATGTTGCAGTGCAGCCTCCGATCCGCGACTTCAATTTCCGTCCCATCGTATTGCTGGATGTGCGCATTCCTGGTTCCGACCAGGATCAAGAAGATCAACCATCGCTTGTACCTCGTGCATTCCAGGAGCGGCCTGGTGTTCATCTCGCATATCTTAATGCTGTGGTTGGCAATGTCTTCGGAAACCACACTGTTCAGGCTGCAATGGAGTCCCTCAACAACCAACTTAACTGTATGCTCGTTGAGGGCATCTTACCTGAGCATCCACGACCTGTTCGCCATCTCCTGAGTGCCAAATGTCGGCTTGGGATTGATCCTGATCAATGGATCACGCAATACACAATATGCTCTGAGTGCTGGAAGCATTATACGCCGGTCCAGCTAAGAGAGCTTCTGTCTCCATCCTGCACTGTTCCAGACTGCTCTGGGTTACTGTACGACGAGCATGTGGATGCGAAAGGAAAGATCGTTTGGACCGCAAAGAAAATAATGCCACACGTGTCTCTCATTGGAAGTCTTCGACGAATGTTTATGCGACCAGGATTTGCAAAATCAATTCGGGACAGCCGACATGATCAACCACGACGTAATGACGATGAGGACTTTGTCATGACTGACATGCATGATGGCACACTCTGGCATGAACTCGAAATGAACACCATCCGCGAAATAGGAGAGTTGGGAACCATCCATGATTGCCCTCAAGATAACAGACCAATGGCTATGAAGATCACGGAACATCGTTATGGCCTCCATTTAACATTGAACATTGATTGGTGAGTTTTATTATAGCAAGACTCATTATCTCATATTTTTGGCACCTTATCCAGGATGGGCATCCTCAATAATTGGCCGCATTCAACTGGGCCCATCTATTACGCAATTAACAACCTTCCGCGAGATCAGCGGTACCTTCAAGTCAATGTAATATGTGCCGCAATCATGCCTGGGCCCAAGGAGCCGAATGTACAGCAGATCAACCACTGCTTAGAGCCTTCGTCTCACAAAGTAATGGAACTGAAAAATGGTATTTTCTGCTGTATACTATGTGCATATATGCTAACAAATATCTGTTTCGAGGCGTCAAAATGGATATCCATGGTGAAGACGAGCCTGCAAATATCTTCGCGGACAACGCAATTCTTGACTGTGACACGCCAGCATCACACAAGTGTAATGGAACCGCGGAACACAGCCATGATTTTCACCCTTGCGCATTCTGCGATGTCGACATTGTGAAAGTCAATACTCCAGAGGGCTATGATAACTGTAGGTATCATCCTCTCGTTGCTTTCTTGCTAATCTTTAGCTCGGCTATGCAGCCTGGACTCCCAAGGACAATTATCAAATGCTCCGACAAAGTTTCTATTCGAGGGACGCTACCCAGGCACGTCAAGATGTAATCCTGAAGGATTTCGGAGTTTGATGGTCTATTCTCAATCTGATATCGGGCTGGCTACCATCTAAAAAGTCGGTACTTGACTTCATGCACACCATCTTCTTGGGTAAGCTTTTATATGTTCTGCACTAACTTAACAACTTTTGTTTTCTGTAGGTATCATCTCACACTTATTCATGTGTGTCTTATTCGGGGGATACATGCTCTCTGGTATTGGAGGCATCAACTCTCCGAGACGAAGGTTTGAGGAGATTATCAACGCAGTAAGATGGCCCAGTCATATTACTCGGCTCCCGAAGAATGTACATTGTCGTGGTCACACACTTGTTCATTAATTGATTCTGACCTCAAATCTGACAGTTGGGCGAGAACCAAAGTCTCAAGAAAGCTGATGAATGGCGCCATCTTCTTACCGTTACCCCAGTTGTACTGTGGTGGTCTTGGCGAGACGAGAATGACGAGATTCCAGACAAGGAACCTCCCCTTCCACCAAATACAGTTCAACCTGACTTTTCACGCAACTGTCGCTCACTTTATCAGACCATCCTTCTTCTCTGCACAGGTGTTCGTATTCTTTCTTCCTGCACTATCTCCATGTCACAGGCTCAGATTGGACAGAGTTTCATCTCGCACTATTGTCTAGAATCCCTTCAGCTTCGCATTCCCCTGACAATCAATCACCACGCATCAATGCACATATCCAAAATGATCCGAAAGGTTGGCCCGGTCTATGCTTGGTGGCTGTTTGCTTTCGAGAACGATTCAACGGCATGCTCGAACGAGTCCATCACAACGGTCATGACAGAGGCCGTATGGAGCTTACACTCATGCGAAACTGGGTGCAGACGCACCTCATATATGAGTACCTCCTTGCTCTTCCCCCAGACACCTGTCCCTTTGAGCGAGAGCAAATTAATCAAATCATTAAAGTTCAAGCACAGACCCGAGGAAGTATGATGTCACAGATCGCTGTCTATCAAAGCGAGGCTGCCGAAGGTGAGCACTTGACCGATCTCTTGTGATCATTCTAATTGTGTATTACCATCAGATAATGTCCGTTTACCTCTGCAAGCAGCAAAATTCATCGATTTACGGTCACATGGTCCACCAGGTGTTTTTTACACTCTTCTTCTAGAATATTGTCGCAGACTATGGCCTCAACTTCAACTTGTTAATGACTTGTCTCACAATGATGGCACTCCTTTCCTTGCTAGCAAGGTGGCTCGTATGTTGACCTATATTCACAAGGACGGGATACGCTATGGCTGCACTATGAACCGTTGCACACAGAGTGATTCATTGGGATTTATCTCACGGAACTCCACGCATGTCCCCGTTCAAATCATTGGTTTGTTTGTTGTTGGTATCCTCGATGTTGTTCCCCACATCTGCGCTGTGGTGAGGCAACTTCAATGTGATGATCACATTCCAGACATGCCTTGGACACGATAGTGAGCCAATCTCGCTATCATTTGCTTTATCTTGACATGTACTAAACATTGATCTCAGTGGAAGCACCCTCGGAATTCACATCTCATATGCCAATGAGTTTGGCCCTTATGAAATAATCCCTGTCTCTAACATCGAGTGCCCATTGGCACTTATCCCTGTACACTCAGCTATCATCAAGAAGGATCTTTGGATTGCGGTATCGTTTGATCATGTAAGCATACAGTTGTTCAATATTTCGATGCAGTGTGCCTCAAGACATTTAACAGTCAGGAAATGAACCAGAGGATCTCCTTGACGATGACGACTTTCAATGAAAGGTAAAGTAATCAAAGGGAAGTTACACACTCTATTCACTGAACTCATCATCACTTTCCGCAGCAGGAGGCAGGCGCAGGGTGCTTGAACTGGCTACAGCAGGCACCACAATTGTACTTGCAACAGGCTGCTCCTGCCTCTTCAAGTTAGCCTTAGCCTTTCCCTTGCCTTTCACTGACATCTTCCCCTTCTCCTCCATTGCCTCTATCTTGACCCGCTTTCTTGACAAAATCAATCTCTTTTCCTCCTTCACTCACTTCTGCCCAGCAAGAATCTCCTCCAGGTCCTTTGCATTGCCCCATGCCCAGCCATTGTCAAGAATGTAGCTGGGAGCATCAAACTTTTTATTGTCCGGAAGTGCAAGCCATGCACTTGAAACCATCCACCGACAGGCACGATTTTCAATCTTTTTTGCAGCCACCAATGGTAAGTCCCTCGCTTCGCCTTTCACGTGCACAGTGTACTTTCCTGTTGCAGGTGGTGATGGATCTTCAGCGTCGTCAACAGCCTCTAAAAACTGTGACATCTGAGAACAAAAGTATGTAATGTTTCATTAATAAATGTCGCAGCAACACTTACCAATGTGCTCCAATATGTAGCGGCGTGAGATATGAAGTGTCCTGTCTTTTTTTTAGCATTGTCTACCTCGTCTTCATCGGGAGACATCAGCGATTCGGTAAGTGCTGCTCTATACTTCTCATCTTTGTACTCAGATGTTGCAGGCAAGTTGTTGAATTTTCGGATGCGGACTTCGACTTTCTGGGACCATAGGAAGTTTTACAACACAAGTAGAATGAACTTTGGAGACCTACCCCACATGCACAACTCTGCATCTTTGCTCGCGAAGCGAATTTGATGGGTGCAGAAGGTGCTATTGCTGGTTTGGTACCGTCAGTCTCTGCTCCAGGAAGCACTGTTCCAGCGCAGCGGATGTTCCATTGGAGATCCTGGTATTTTTTCACAACACGGTCATGTAAATCTTCATCACTGATGTTGCATAAAGCAGGGCCAGATGCAGGGCAGATGGAGACACCATTTTTGCGGACATATTGGAAGATCCGAGTGATGCTCACGTGATTGTCAGTGTGCTGGTGAGTCTCTGCCCACCGAAATTGAAGAAGGCGCTCCTTAGTTGCCTCATCCACAGGCCATGTAGCTCCGTCCTTGGGGTAGGCAGGTAGAGTATCTGCCATCAGTTTTCCAACTCCCATGAGTGTCTGGAACACCATGCGCACAACGGCCTGCATTTGTTTGAGTGTGTACACACTATTTCTAAACACGACTGATGAACCTTCAGACCATTATCTCCATATGCAGCCGCACTTTTTTCCATCCTCTCAACATCCTTCTCGAGTTCCTCGTCCATCCCTTCCTTGTCAGTCCCACTACCGGTGTTAGAAACTCGCACACTTCATTGACACTCAATCATATGTTTCAAACTCTCAAACTCCGTATTCCACGCCTGCTGTGCCTCTTTGAGCTGTGAGTTGCACTGGCATTGCATGGCCCCAATCTGTTCAACAAACTTGGCCTCAAGCACATGAAGTTGTTGCGCATGTTGGACTTCGAGTGTTTCAGCATGAGTCAAACATCGGTTGATTATTGCTAAATCATTCAGAACAGCTGATATCTTCAAGGACTTCGAAGGAGCACCACCGCTGGGCTGGTGTGAGCTGATTCCATCGGCAGATGCACCTGGTGTTGCTGATGTCAGCTGTGGATCAATGTGGGGCAGAACAGGAGATGCAGAGGTTCGACCACCAAAGTCAGGAGGGGGAGAAGATGCCGCATAGCGTGGCATAGAATGTCCAGTGCTGTTTGATGTCCCAGTCGTGCCACTTACATGCATCCCCATGCCCATTCCTATCCCCATTCCATGAGGCATCCCCGGACTATACCCCAGGCCTGCACTTGTTCCAGGGCCAAACATCGAGGACGGAGGTGGAAAGTTGAAGTTGTAGTCCGACGACATTGATGGGGATGGTGGGCATACTGGACGGGCCTCACTAGCTAACAACGAGCTTGTTTCTTATCTGCATGACACCCATAATCATATTCTTTCTTTGCTATGGGCAACAACGAGCATGATGATCAAAAGTAGACGCAACTGCAAGCATTGTCGAAGCAGTAGCACCAGGATATTTGCCGGATATCATATTAGTCCTTCTATGGGAAATCTTCTGCAAATTCTGAGGATAATCTACAGGAGAACCTCGTGATAACTACAGAGAAGTCTGTAACTTCCAGCACAATTCCAGCAGCGAGTATGTGACAGAGAATGTTGCAATATTCCGGTGTATTTTCAAACTTCTCCCACATTCTACTGCATCTATAATCCACGTGTTTATGCTGTGAAGTGCCGGTTGCTTCATCTTCCCGTAATATTCTCTCAAGCATTCCTCCCACTTCAGGACCCATTTTAGCCACTTCTTCACTGCACAATACCTTTCCTCTACATTCCCACTCATCCGTGTACCATACCAGCGACACGAGTGGTGCATATAATCCTCTATTACATTCATACTTGCACAGTAATGTACCATCCGGTTCTCAAACTGGTGGCTACTTTTTTACCGCACCCTTGTACTGTATAATACAGAGCCCACAAATCATATACCAACTGTACCATCACATTCATCCACTCTCTCCCACACCCTCCTGTACAACAACTCACTCGCATACATGGAATCCGCCCCCCAACAACGGTATCAGCCAAACAACCCTCGGTCGGTCACGCCTGCTCTCCCCTGACCTACCCACTCCTATTTTGTTTGCATCCCCACGATTCCTGTACAAGCTCGCCTCGCGCGACCGAGTACGCGTAAAGTTTATGTTATGAAAGATATCCCATACACCAGATAGCACGAAGTCGTCTCATCCACACAAGTGGCGCGTCTAAACGGCCGGCAGGAACGGCGGACTGATGGGGCACGTCTCACATCAGGGCATTCGCGCACTTGGAGATGCGTCCGGGACACTGGGGGTCCCTTAGACTAGAATGAATTGTCCTACATAGAGTATTACTCTGCAAAGGACAGAAATGGATTCAAAAAAACAAAAAAAAATGTACCTGAACATTTTGTCGAGTTGTAGCGGGCTCATGCGCCGATTCCTGGACTTCGGTTTGCATTCCGTGGTATGTATGTAGCTTGCAGAGAACGGCGATATGTGAACGAGATTCAAAATCACCGACGCTGAAGTCGGGTTCGGAACTACTGTATGAGGTGATAGAATGTGCCTATGCAACCTTGGATGTTAACAATGCATCGTGAGCATCTGAAACATCAGTCGGAAAAGAGGTGAAGGAACTTAACGCAAGCATCAATCTCAGTGTGAAAATCATGTTTCGTTGATGTGACATGATTTGCAAAGGAGAGACAGTGTCCGCTGGGATTGTCCGAGATGGTGATTTATATGAGAGAAGCCATTCACGGAAGACATGCAGGTTGAAGTTTACTTGGGTTAATGCGCAAAAAAAACAGGAATGCCTGGAGCGTTTTCATATGAAGATTATCATTTATTGCGAGTATCAAATATGGGTCCGCGTGCCTGAGAAACTTGCACATCATACCATGACTGAGAGGTACGACGAAGAGATTCGTAAGCCGAAAGGAACGCGACCAGGAACTCCTATCGTACATATGTGAAAACTGGTGGAACATGCGAATGACTTCAGAAATTATAAACATTGCGATAAAAATCAACTCATTGGGCTGAACGTGGATGATGAAGTGGGCAAGCGACGATGAAAACCGCGATAATAACGGAAGGACAGTGAGACTGATACATGCGGAATTGCTGGCATTTCTGCTTCCTGGCATGTAAACTCCTACAATGATGCACTAGGCACTCTTGCTGGGGTGGTTTGATTGCCAGTCAGTATGTGCTTTCTGGTAAGCTTCCACATAGGGCTAAAATGACATATCGTTAATCATTGAAGAATAATTGTCAGCCGGGTTCACTTACGGCTTTGTCAGAGGCGCTCATTGCCCTCCACCGCTCACCGGCCTCACGGGCAACATTGACCGCTCCTCTACCTGTGGCAGTTGCTCCAGCTTGTTGAATAGCTCTACCATCATCTGATTGACGGAAATTTTCTATGAATCTGTGTAAACCGTTACTTTGTTGTCAGTCTTTATATTATCACCATAGCGCATAAAAGTGACCTAAAGAAAGGACCATTAGGACGCTTATAGTCATTCTCTTGGTGAGGTCGGTGAATCTTGTTTCTTCCGTCATGTTTGCGACGCGCATTGATTTTCCTGACGGTTTCCGGAGAGGCAGTCTTCCAATAGTCATGTAGCTTCTCTTCATACTGCTTCTTCAGGACCTCAACCTCATTGTAGTAAGGCTGTAAGGAGCGATTTCAGCACGACACATTTCAGATATGGCAATGTAAATGACCTGTTTCTGCGCAAGAGTAAAGCCATTCCACGTAGCTGCAGCTTCCTTTGCTATACCCTGGGTGTCCACAGTAGTCTTAATGTCACCCCTACGGTCTTGGACGAGCCTCGAGAAGAAAAGCAGAAAGGCATTAGGGGGACGCGAAGGAGGTTGCTCAGACTTGGGCACCCTCTTGGGTGCTATAGCGACACATATCAATATACACATGACTACAAGCTCAGCCGACGGTTCTACTCACGAAGCCGCTCGACCGTCTTCTTGGATGTTGCTGTTGACTTCAGCTTGGGCTTTGCTTCCGTGGTGGTTTTCGCCTTTGGAGCAGCTTTTGTAGCTATACTTTTCTTTGTGGTTTTCTTCGTTGCCGTGGTTGAAGCACTTTTAGATGCAGCGGCCGGCAGCTGGATACAACGCGTAGTGAAGAACGTACGACGCGTCGCAGCGAATGCGGACGAAGTCAAGACCGACGAAGACAAAACATTAGTGCGCAGGTTGGATGCGATGTGACGAGCAGAAAGCGAGATCATTATGAAAACAATTGGTGAAGAGAACAGTAAAAACGGAGGAGAGGAGAGCACAAGCTTGGCACAAGCACTAAGGACTATTTGGTCTTATTGTGCAAGAGCTTCGTGAACCACTACGCTTTGAAAATTCCTTGTTTTGGAATCAATCCATCATGACTACGAACAACCCTCAGTTCGCTTTCGATTCAAAGTCCCTCCCAATCGCTCAACTTGAGCTCTTAAAATTTAAAGCTAACCAAATTATTGAATCTATCCAGACCCTCCAGCGTACAATCGATGTCGGCGGACAGAACGCCATGCCCGCCTGGCCAGACATCCTCTCCAAATACAATGTCATTCTCTCCCAAACACACAGCTTTTCCCAATCCCTATCGTCGCCTCAAGTGCAGTCCCAAATCGGCCAGGCGCAAGCTCGGCTCGGCTCCAGCGTGTACGAAAAGATTGCTCTGCATCCTAGCATTGGAATGACGGATGCTCAGCTCGACAATGACCTCATCCCTCTCTTGCGCAATCAGCAGACGACAGACGTACTAAATATGGAGACCGCTACTGTTCGGCGTCTCGCGGATTGTATGACCACCCGTGGCGCCATTGCCACGAATAGCGTTCAGACCAACCATCCTCCTGCCACGAGTGGTCGGGTGACACACGAGGATGTGCTCCATGAATGCGAGGAGATACGGAGTGCGCATGATCACCGTGTTGAGCGCGCTGTCAGGGCTGTGATGATGCTCAGAGATAAGTTTGAGTGGAAGCAGCGCGTCGAAGTGGAGGTGGAGGAGCCAGAAGAGCTTGAATGGGATCCACGTATGGGACATGCCAAGGATGTTCAGATGACCGACGAAAAAGAAATAACAGTGACTCCCGACAACGGGGAACTTGGAGAAGGCCAAAGTAGCGATGAGGAAGATATTGTGGAAGGTGAACTTACGGGAAATGATGCCCCAACCCCAGTTGCTTCCCCAGACGCAGTAGACGTTGAGATGCCCCCCGCTGGTGTTTCGTCATGATATACTTATCGGTAGGTATGACATCTATGTTTTGCTTCATGCGTATTGCTAAACTTTTGAGTTACAGGGCTTTACTGTATCATTCTAATGACAAGGCGCATCCTTCAACGCCTCAACGCATCTTGGGAGGATCTCCCTTGCCCAATAGAGCTTTTGATGTGTTCGGTTATCCCCTTCCCCCTTCTCCTTATCTCTCCCAACTTCTACCAGTACAACTAGAGCTAAGAACAGCGTGTACCACATCCTCTTCGTTCTCTGCCTCGGGAAAACGATCAATGTTCCGCCCTCTCCATCCAAATACCCTTCTTCCAGTGCCTTGCTCGGCCCTGGCGGCATAAAAAACGCCTCCAACATCGGGTCTCCCCACACCACCCGATCAAACGTCGGTAGCACATACGCAATGTCCACTCTAGCTTCCTGGTTCGGTTCACAAGGCTCCGAAACTTGGACATACACATCATCCGCCGAGCCTGTCACCCAGACCAATGTAGGCACTTCTGCATCTTCAAATAAAAATGACCCGATGGCGCGGGATAGGTATCGCCTTATGTCCTCCACCAACGTTCTTTGTATCTCTCCAGAGCTTTCAAGCTCGCATAGCAACCCATCAAGGAGCAGCATGAATGTATCCTGCCAGCTGTAGCACACATCCTCGTCTGGCTGGGTCCCTGGGACACCGAACCAGTCGTTTTGGAGTGAGTGCAGAGAATGAATGGAGGTTCCTAACTTAAGGTCCAAAAGAGCATCTTGAGTCGGAGTGAGAGCTCCGCTCGATCGCAGCGATGAGAGGGACTGGGCGTTTGGTGTGGGAAGGCGGAGGAAAAGATAATGGAATGGATAACATGTGAGGGAATCATCGAAGCTTCTGAGTTCTGGTACAGGCAGTTTGGTGTTGTTGGAGATTTCTGACAGGAGATCGCGGATTGTGCTAAGGGAGAGTGGCTGCATCACCGAGACTGGTATAGAGCCGGGCGTCTTGGGAGCGACAGCAAGAACGTATGATGCATTGCGGAGCACTACATCGATCTTGTAAAACCTGATAGATGAAGTGTAACTGGAGCATTGCATGGAGCGAAAATCCTTTCAAGCGTGTGATTGATATATCATACCTAAATTTCCTATTGCAAATCTCGTGAA
Organism: Suillus weaverae; assembly: GCA_016767475.1. Lineage (NCBI taxonomy): Eukaryota > Fungi > Basidiomycota > Agaricomycetes > Boletales > Suillaceae > Suillus > Suillus weaverae. The sequence goes on from MU179305.1 coordinate 791,763, forward strand.
ACTGTTCAATCACGGCATCGTCGCCCTCGGTTTTGGCGACGATGTCCTGCGCTTGCTGTTGGGTGACATCCATACGGCCTTGAAGATAAGACGCTAACTACTAAGGTTCGATCTAGGACTCGCAAAAATAGGTGCGAACGTGCAAGACACGACCGGTCCGGTGTCTGTATGGAGGCCCATCGGCATCCATCGTCTACTCGCATGGATCTGAAATATCCCGGTGTTACCGAAACGGTCTCATCATGTATCCCTCATGGTGCGCGGGCCTCGTGGTTGGATAAAGGCCAACTTTGCGGCAAAGCTCTGTCCCACCCGCCACCCGCTGTCAGCCCAATCGTCAATTACCCTAATGGTGGGTCATAGGTACTGTTGTGTCTGGCTGGCCCTAGAGAGGTTGCAGTTGCAGTGTCACACTGACCATTTACTCCCACTATTCACATGGCGCTCTGCTGGATGCTTCTGATATCAGTGATATGGGCTTCGCTTTCCCTGTCAATGCGCTCATGGCACTCAAGGTATGCCAGGTTCCGCGAGGTGCCCCACAGCAACTTCAAGCGGAGTCTTTGTCTCGTCCCTCATGCATTTCCCACCATGATTGCAGCCCCACCAGTCACTTTTGCTATACATCCATTCTCGCGAGCGTACTGCGGGTTTGATGTGTTCACATTAATTCGACTCCATGTTCTCCACTGTATGGCAAGCCTACTAAAGCGACGGAATTGGCCTTCGACGAACGTCCTAGTTACCATCCAGCTATAATTCCCAAACCAATCGTCACAACCAAGTCCGTTCCAACTACGATTATCCTGATGTAATACAAGATTACTATGGCTGGCACCTTACACGACGCGCGCGATATTCGAATATCCATTCCTTCATTCGCATCGAGATTCGAGTAGCTTCGCCCTCCGCAAGAACTGGAACTTGTTTCCTGACTTCTACTTGTCGGGAGGGTACCTTCTCGGTAGTCAGGAAACGTCTTTTTCTCTGTTACAAATCAACTGTGGCAATTTCTCATGTCAGCGATTATGTCAGCATAGACCTCCTCATGTGTTTTTGATTATCTCCTCGATCGGGCAGTGTCTTTGGATCGCTTGAGAATCTATTATCTTCACTATCATCCTGCGATCATTGCCACTGCTGAGGCGTTTTGTGCATGGCTGTTGGAGTGTCTTATGTCTCATCACCGCTCAAACAGCACCCGTATTCTGCAATTGAACGTTATCACTGGTAAAATTTATTCAGCGGTTGGCGAAGTCGGGAACTGGCGCGTCCACGACCTTACGATGATAGACAAGCTTGTATTGACTTGGCACGATCCAAAGTATTATCAATTGCCCCTGATCATTAACTGGCTTAACACGGCGGTGCTCAAGCACTGGCCCGAATCTGGCGGAAGCTACTTATAGCTACTTATCTGGGTCCCAACCGTCCCATACCATTTGTTCACCGGAGCCGTTTACCTTTGTTCTTGGCTTGTTTTAGAAAGATTAGCGTAGATACATCATCCGCACTAAGTACACATTTGCACAACTATGCTGCAGAAAAATAGATAGAGAGCCAGGTACGCAATACGGCACCTCCTTAAAGATAAGTATCGCACCCGGTGCCGCCTCGGAACAAACATACTAAAAATAATTTCCAACACCACACAGAGTCTTGGTGCTAATCGCATGACGGCAAGATACACCGTGTTTTGTGTTCAAACAGACCGCAAACCCATGTCAGCATCCTGGGTGGGCTGCTGCACGAAAAGGTGCGCGGGTAATTGAAGGCAGAGGCATCGTTATAATCTGGGGAGTTGCCTCTCAGCTTGAATAAGATACCGCAAATTTGGATGGCTTTCCTATTATTATCTTAGTGAATGGTTCTTTCCTCTTGATGTTTTTATTTCCTCCTACGGATACCCACATCTTCCTTCTAGGATCCCGTTGCTGGTCCTGGTACAGAATCTGGCACCTGATAATTCATGTGTCTTACGTGCGCGTGAGCTGCTACAACGAACCGTTTTCATCAGAAGCTCTATTCTGAGAGAAACGGATATGTCAATCGCGCCGTAGTCCGGGTTATGAGGAAATTCTTGACTTGGTTTTGATAGATCAATGGTGATAATTCGCACATGATTCAGAAAGATACTCATTCTCCTTGCTCTTCAGAATGGAGTGCACCATGGGTCTCGCGTCGTCATCGCTAGTTGCCTCGATGGCATACCCTTCCACTGGATGCTTGAGGACGAAGACGTCCATTCTGTCCAGCGCACGAGACAAGATATATTGCCAAGAGTCCCTGTTCGGACATGCTCAATAACTGTTGTTACTACGGAGTGGATACGTATCACTGTGGGATATTTAATACATATCGACTTACAGATGCAGATATCCGAGTCGCCTGTTTTGGAGCAAACAATCACCAGAATGACTATCATAGTGCAGCGTTGCGATGTGACAGAGCAAGCCCCGGTACCGAAAGCGTTGACATGATATTATTACGCAGGCGGCGATGTGTCTGTTAGTTACAATGCACTGGACCGGAACTTCCTGTCATGGTCGCGGCTGTCATGCGTGTCCATTATAACCTCGGAAGCTCGGATGGGGGCGACTATTTCAAGTTCGTACAATTTTAAGTTCCAACTTGATCTGTCGAACTCTGTCGTGAAAGATAGTTACCTATAAGCTATTTATGAAGCGACGTCAGAAGTCAGAAACGGGTCCAATCGACTCACAAGTTAACCTGGCGAGACGCTGGCATGCCATGCGTGTAGGCACAACCCGCCCAGAGATCTGGCACAGGGGGATTGAGGGGGTGCGTCCATTGAAGTGATCCCAAATGTCTGATCCAAGCCGCCTGATGTGAGCTGATGAGGCGCCTCCGCGGCTTTGAACCACTATTGATATCGAACGGCAAGCTATCTTAAATTCTGCTGAAAACGCTGAGTTATGAGCATCTGAACGCGTGTGAATTCGAGATTTGTTCTACCCATCTAGTACTAGGACCCTTTGATACACGAGTGGCTATAAAGCGGATATAAGGTTCGCGGCGATAGATATCAGTCATCCTCGTTTCGCGAAGGATAGTCTAGTACTTACAACAGGATGCATTTGAGAGTCAGTGGCTTGATGGCTATGCAGAACAACGATCAGATCACCGTCTATGAGTGTCAATGGATGCTGGAAAGTTTTGAGACGGGGCTGGTAGGTAGGTGGAGGTCGCCGAGCGGCGGGCGGGGCTTCAAAGCTGCAAGCTTCAAGCTTTAGCCATCGCGGCTAGGAGCGTGACGCCGAGGACGAAGAAACGGTTCTCAAATTCAAAGTCCTCGCTTAAGTCATCGTGCCTGACCGGGATCTCCCGAAGGGCCACAGGCGCCCAGCGGAGAAGTCGCGCGTGCAATTCAAATGTTTCGCGGAGCGCCAATATTTGATGTAGAGTTAAAACACTCAAGCTCGAGCAGCTTGATTGATTGATTCCTCAAGAGCTTCCAAACGTGGCAAATTGAATGTTATCCTCCAAAGTGCGCATGATAATAGATATTATTTCTGTCGTCCGAGGCTCTATCTGATGTTTAAAATACATATTTTTTCCAGGCACTTCTGTATACATACTAATTCATTTCATGCAGATGTCGACTATAAAGGGAGCCATGTTTCGAGGGTGGTCTAACAACTCATTGGTGCGAGTTGACTTGGGCTCTCTTCTTCATCCATGGCTGTCACCGACAAGTCTCTGCGATCCACTCGCAACAATCTCTACCCGCTACAGGCGTGGTATTGTATTGGACTTTTCATTTTTATTATTGCCACCTTTCAGTGGATTTCTTTCCTTCACTCCAAGTTTGCCAGGAGGCGTCAAACGTCCAACGCATCCGACCCAGAACATGCTGCTGTGCACCGTCGCCACGCTTTTTCTTGGCGTCGCATTCCGTTGGGACTTGTCAATGCATACCGTGTCATTTCTTTCCGCTGGACACTCGAATTTGGAAAGTCATACACCCTCAACATGGCTGAGGTTTTTGTGACCATGGCATACATCATTTTTATTTTTGTATGGACATTTATCAACAGTAAGTTCCCCGGCGATGTCACTCGCATATTCTGAAAAAACTTATAGCAACCGACCTCGAGGGCCACGCATTGGACATTACATACTGGAGCAACCGATCGGGCATACTGGCGGCGAGCCAGTTCCCACTGATCACTGCACTTGGAACTAAAAACAATATAGTATCCTGTACGGCTTGTGTACTCACATCTTAACCTGCTTTGCTGACTGCCTGCAGTAATCACTGGTATCAGCTATGACAAGGTAAATCTGTTCATGATATTCGTCGTTGCTTTGTTGTAACATGGTTTTTCTTCAAGCTTAACTACGTCCATCGCATGATGTCTAGAGTCGTTTTCATCTTGATCTGGGTTCATGTGGGCGGTGAGGTTGTCCAACATGCCCCGTACGTGCAGCATGCATTAATAATACAGTGTACTAACACGACACAGATTCCAACCATACTTCGCGGACCAGTGGCTCATATGGGGCTTGGCTTCTATGGCCGCATTTACTATTCTATGTATCGTTTCCTTGCGCCCTATCCGAACGCAAGCATACGAGCTTTTCTTCTACGTTCATTTCGCTATGGTTTTGTGAGCTCATTCCAGTTCTATTGCTTTTGTGGCGCTCACAAAAAAAAATTCAGCACTTTCCTCATCGGTGCTTACTTCCACACACAAAATTTCGAGTGAGTTCTATCAAATACACAACCCAAATGTTCCACATTGATGATCACCAGACTCGCCTTCTGGATCTACCCCTGTTTCGTAATCTGGGGATTGGACCGCCTCATCCGCTTCCTTCGTCTAGTGGTGTTTAACCACTCATACTTCGGATTCAAGTCAGGGTCTACTATGGATGCGACCGCTGAACTCCTATCAGATGATTTTGTTCGGTTGCGTTTCCACCGCCCGTCTCATTTCCACTGGACGCCCGGGCAGACTGCCTATCTTATCATGCCGTCCGTCTCACGATTGCCGTTCGAGGCCCACCCTTTCACCATTGCGAGCTTTAATTCGACCCTTTTTGATGCACCCAAGGAACGGAAACCAACAAGCGAAAAATATGATGAGATTAGCCTCGCGGAAGGGAATCTTGGTTCTAGTGCTCCGTTCTGGAAAGAGCTCGTATTTTTCATAAACGTGAGGGAGGGATTCACTGGTCGCTTGAAAGATGCTGCCTTAAAAGGAGATAAAGTCAAGGTCTTTGTCGATGGGCCATACGGGCCCTCTCCTAACCTGGGTTCATATGACACATCCGTACTCATTGCTGGTTAGTCGCTGAACTCCCTGCATGTGAAATATTGCTCATGTCCCGCTTTCAGGTGGATCCGGAGTCTCATATACGCTACCGGTATTGTTGGATATAATAGAGTATGTCGGCTGGACTGTCGATTTTGTATATTTAACCTGGATTTTTTTTCAGGCGTGTCCGCAACGGCGAAAGCGGGTGCCGTCGCGTTGTTTTCATTTGGTCAATTCGGAGCGTCGGTAAGAATTGTTAATCCAAAGCTTGTGGCAATATTAATTCTTCTATTCTCAGATCATATTCACTGGATCGACGATGTTCTTATCCGGGCACTCAAACTTGCACCTCCTTCTTTATCCATCTCAATCCACATTCACGTTACCAGTGCACCAGCACCTGTTGAGATTCTGACTCAATCGTCTGGTCCAAACGATGACGCCAAACCTGTGCGCGACGATTCCTGCTCTGACGTGGCAGTGGAGTTGCAGGATAGAAAGGTCATGGAAATAAATAATGACTCCCTTTTCACTATAGACTCAGTGAACCTCGCAAATGGAAGGCCCGACCTGTGGGCTATCCTGAGGGATGAAGTGAAAGTGGCGACGGGCAGGATGTCCGTTAGTGGTTAGTTTTCATCTCCATACGCCGCAGATTATGGTGACACTAACTCCATTTCCAGTGTGTGGCTCACAGAGCATAGCTCGATCTGTTCGTGGTGCTCTTCGGTTCCCGGTGTCTAGCCCTCTCAGTGTAGCCAACGGTGGGCCGAGTGTGACTCTACACATCGAGTCGTTTGGTTATGCTTGAAAGAGCGTTTCGATGTCTACATTGAAACAGACCCCAGATATTATTGATATTTACAATTTTTTTCCTGAATGATTGTAAGCCTATGTACTTCAAGTGATTCTGGTAGATCCCAGAAATGGACGATAGTGTTGCCACCGAAGCGAAGTGACTTCGAAAACATGTGACTTCGTTGCGTGACGGTGACATACCCCATTTGGGTTTTGCTGAGATCGGAGTGATTTCCAATTGGCCATGTCGACGTTCGGTGCTCTACTTCATGCCTCAGGTCACTTTGCTGACGTGTTCTGTGCGCACTCCACTCAGACTCCACATTTGTTTCTGAGGGCGCGCAGTCGCAAGTACTGTAACGTCTCTCTCATTAATATTGTGCAGCTGCTGCAACGTGACAAATTACATGAGTTAGAAAAGGAAGATTGGTTTCGAGTGACGTTGCTGGACCGTTTCTGCCAGCAGGGTCATACACTTGGAAATTCCTTCAGAGATCGGAGCGCTTATAACAACTTCCCTCTAGTTTGCACAAGATCAACAACTCACTCACACACACCATCATGTTTGCCCGCCTCTCCGCTGCTGCTTTTGTTATTCTCCTCAGCTTGACGGCTGTCAACGCTGGGATATTACCAGTAAGCTTCATTTCGCGTCAAAACTTATCATATTGACATACAATGTCAGAAGGTTGCTCGCGCAGCTGGTGACCTTGATAAGCGCAGCGACGCCGTGGTAAGCCTTGTTTCACGCATCAAATCTCACCATGTCACAGACCTCACGTTACAATGTGCGCAGGGCGATTATGCCGATCCAGCCATGTACGCAGAGCCAGTTACGCGCGTAAGCCTCGTTTCGCACCAAATCTCATCGCGTTAGCCTCATCATATAATGTATGCAGGAGGAGTCTCTAGAACTGTTACCAGACCCAGACGCCTAAGCAGAACCACTTGGCAAGCATAACAATGTCGTCGGAGTAGTGAACCCATCGTGTTGACCTCGCAGTGCAACTACGTAACACCAGATCTCTATGCAGAGCCAGTTACAAAGAATATCAAGTCGAACATGAATAGTGCTCACAAGGATACAAAAGGAATTGAGCTCGGATTGCCAGGCATACTGCTGATTATTCGTCCGCGTCCATGATATGTCCATCGAACTTGTGTGAAACTTCGAGATAGAGACCCTCAACAGACCGACCAATAATTGTCAGGGTTCACCACCAAACAAAAAGTGTTAATGGGACCGGAGGCAAGAAGAACGCGCGCAAGCTAAGGACAGAGTGAATCTGACGGTCAGGAACATGGTGTATCCTCCCTCCTTTAACTGTCAAGTCATCCTCAGTCACACTGGAAGAGCCAATGACCGGTCGAAGAATTGGAAGTGGCAGACTGGGCCATATCGTTGATGTGTGTAGTTTGCGTGTGTTCCTGTTTTGTGTCGATGCCGAGGCAGAACAAAATATTAATACAGGAGTGGCCTGCCGAGGCATACATAACGGAAAGGCGGCTCAGCAGGAACTGAATGGCAGACATAAAGACAAGCCTCTAGCAAATAGGGTGTCAAATATTGTAGCTTTGGAAAAGGCCCAAACGCGTGTGGCCGGCAGAGGTTTTGGGAGATGGAAACTGATCGCGTTCAACAAAAGCCTAACGTCAGGAGTCGGGGACAGTGTGATCTGGTAACGGATGCAATGAATTCGCAGTACACATGATAATACGAGAGCCGGCCTGTCGGGTCTCCTAGATTCTGAATTGGTAATTCAGCGGAAGTTGTATTTGCATTCCACTTGAACATAAGGGCGTCCGGTATGATTGCCTATGGCATGGTGGAAACTCAACTCGTAGTTTAAATTCAGATGAGTCCTGTGGGTACATATGGCCTAATGTAATCCATGTCAAAACCGTCATCGAGAGCGAACTATATTAAGAATGCAATTAAGGAGGGGAAAGCAGGTCGATGGTATCTTCCAAGCGAACCATGTCGGATTTAGGGACAATAACGCGATGCTCGTCTACCCAATCCAATATCTTCTGGAAGTTTCTGCATTGATGAAGAACACTGAAGTTTGGAAAAGGATCTTCGGTTCCCTCCACCCAGTCGTAAGTGAGCATTGTCACGTCACCGCGACACATAATATCCTGCCTGAGTATTTCGATGCAGTGGTCTGAGATACAACATAAGTAGGACTTGCGATGGTAAGAAATCAATATACCTACCGAGATGAGTGCGGAATGCCTCGGGGGAGTCATGGATGGAATAATCAGAAGATCTGTAATGGTCGCCCCAGCTGGCTCTACGAAGCATGTTCTACATGGGAGTGAGCAAAGATCCAGCTTGCCTGTATTGCAACTGACTGTGCAATGGAGCAAGTGAATGGCTTCAATCGTCGCCATATAACCTCCGCCATATTCGTCTGGATATATAGCCATGGCGGGAGAAGGTTTCTCACCTGTTCTGAGCAGTTGGTCAGGCGTCATACGGACTGAGCGCGCTGAATAACATTTCACGTCAATGGTTGCATATGAAGTGAGTGAAGGATGGGACAACCATCAACAGCTATGTCATTCCAAGCGGCATCGAGTTCTGGGGACGGACTGCCACGATAAATGGAAGGAGCGCCTAGACTTCCGTTGAATCTTATAACGCCGATGGATTCGATGGCCTCGTTTGCTGGAGCTGTGACAAGTAAGCAAGATCCTAAGTGTGAACCGATTTCTATTGATCCACCTACAATACAGAACGACATCATCTATCGAAGGCGCCCGCGTCCATAGGACGAAGAACACCATCGTCGTGGACACTAGCACAACGTGGCTAAGCCATGGCCATAGGTGAAGGAAGCGAGATTTTGATGGATGTCCGATGTCTGTACTATGAAAGAGTTTCGCATCGTCATCGTTTACTCCATCGACAGGAGAATACTGAGAGTAGTATTCCTTGTGCATAATTGCGGAAGGAAAATTTTGATCTGATCTGAAGTTCGTATTGGTTAAATGTGAGCCAGAAAGTCAGAATGTAGCACCCGCAAAAAAACAGTACTTGGTTTTCTTCGTATAGGAAGCGGTTACAGTGTCCCTGAGATCTGGCAGGCTTGACTCGGCACGGGAAGACCTTCCAGCAACTTGTCTGGTTGTTACAGCAGGTGAGGAGCATTACTATCAATGGTAACAAATCACTACGCTCCACAAGAACAAGGACATTGTGAATATGCCAGGCATTGCCAGCAGGTACCTTGCAAATGAGTTATTCCATCTTTTGAGATTGCGATCCTTGGCTGTTCCCCAAAACAGTCCAAAAAAACTCGATCTTCTAGAGTTGACCTACCACCGTTCTGCTTCCCGTCGAGCCCTGAATTGAACAGCGAGGTAATGCTACTGTCTCAACAGGTTCCCGCCTATAGGTCATGCGCACTGCAGGCCATTTAAATGGACATGTAGAACGAGAACTCTCGAGATATTGCCATCAAAAGTCCACGGTTTTGGAGCATGATACCGACCCACCGGCGGAACCAAGGCAGACTGCAAATAGATTTTGGGTGCTGGCTAGCATCCACAAGTGGGGTTTGTTTGATTTATACAGAATGAGGCTACCATCGAATTGGTAACGCTTGCAGTTTATGACGTGGCGACAAGTGTTGCATAGTAGTTACCTAGTCGTGCACCTGCGAGGGTCCGTAGTATCATAAGGCGCATTTTAGTCTCTCGTAGGCAGATCAAATATGTACTACAAGAGAGAGATTGTAGTCGTTGATTTCGTTCAGGCTACGCACCTGCGGTTAACATTGATCGATGATCTGCCAATCTGTTTGAAGCCAACGTTGACGTTGAACATTGAACATTGAATAGTCGTACTGTGATGATAGTACTTGTGTGCAATTGCGGCGCGCCATCACTGTGTTGTCGAATACTAGATGTGGGATAAGTATGCTGTATTACTAGTCACTGGCCCAGTTCTAGGACTGCGCACTCGAGTAGTAGTTCCCATAGAATTGAATTGTAGAAGGAACGACTATTTTCGTTCTCGGTATGGATGGTGTTTGTAACTCCGGAGTTACTCCGCGGACCTTGCGCCGACCCGGTCATTAATTGCGAGGACTCGGAGCCGCCTTGGCAAAGTTGGGATCAAGCACCTACAAGAAACCTTCTGGAGCATTTCCCTACCAACCTGACTTGGACTTGACTTTTTGGACTAGTAGTTCGTGCCACTATATGTGGGAGCTGCCACGGCATGCTTGACCATGGCGAGGTTCGATTCTATTGTCAGGAGATGTTGCGTCTTAAAAGCTGCCCCATAATCACACGAAGGGCTCTCACAGTAAAATTTCCAATGCTCGTACTATTCCCGGACCCTCGCATTCAGTGGCAAACGGAGTTGCTTTCCCCAAGCGTCACACTCAAAGATTCCCCGCAGTACTTTTCCGTTCACGATGCTTCGGCAACAAGGGAAACCATTTGTCGACCCAGAAAGGTTCGGTGCAGATGCTGCAGAACCTCGTACAATTGAAGTCGTGTAAGTTGTGTATCTTCTACCTGTGACATTGGTTGCAACGTTGAGCGATGGTGCACTTATTTGCACATCAATGCTCTTTTCATGCTATGCCATGGATGCGCATGCGTTCGGCTCCCTTGCACGACGACATTCCTGTATACTGGTGAACAGACCTACATTGCACAGTCGACGAATGGTTTCAATGATCCATCACAGCTCCAGCAAGTGGTGCCGTGAGTCCATGGCTGTGAAGTTTAACGGTGCGCTGTACTTCTGTCATGATCGTGACCCTCCTTCCCCAGAAATTCTAATTGGTGCCGCTTGGACCAGGATGGCCCATAATGGTGCGTCCCGTCTTGTCCCATCACACTACTCAGTAATTGTTTGAAACCCAGTACTAGTAGGACAAACTCGAATGACACAAGAGGAGATGTTCAAAGCAGGCATGACAGATTTGCGTTTGAAAATCAGGTATCCGGACAAAATTGGTGGAGGTCTCATTGGAATCTGCTCATTAAATGCATGGTCTGGCAAGTCATACTGCACCTGTAGTCCATTCGTTCTTGGCTCACACTTGTGTAGAACTTGCTTCGTAACACCTTTTGGTTGTTGGAGTATTATGGGCGCACAGATTCTTCGTTCCAGGACACCCCGAAGTAGTCCGTATTCATCTTGGTAAATATTCTTTCTGACTTGAGGCGCCTCGTGCTTATTACATGCTACTGTTACACTTCAGATCACTGCATCGGAATGATGAGGCTGACTATCATGTGCAATGCCGACGTGACGATGATAACATGGGACTGGGTGGCGGGGGTTTGAGTAAAGTTTGGATTGTGCTAACAAGCATGTCGTTCGTATCGACAAATCAGAGGCTACTCGCTTCGAATTATGGCGTGCTCCCACTCATCTGATTAGTATTATGATCCAAACGAATATAGCGCTGTTGCTTATCATATGTCTTCCCAAATATTTTGTGGGATTTGGGAGCTTGTTAACTTGTCGGTGCGTCAATCATTTGGCGCTTAAAGTCGAAAATCGATAACCTCAAGGCAATGAGGTTTGTCTCACTGTCAGACGTCAAGGGCCAAGGCACATGTCTGACGGTAGCACTCTGCAAGGCTGTAAAGCCTCACACATCATGCAATGGTTCATACCATCCACCCGTCGGTTGATATTCACTTGCATCTTCGTTGATACACGGTTACTATGACCTTGGAGCAAGTTTTCGGTTGGTTCGGTAGTATTACTGTATGAATAACTTTCACGCAGAGTTTCACGCTCATCTCTATATGTATACTGTTTCTTATCCTGTGCTATCTTACTACGAGAAGTGACAAGATACCGTGCCTGACGCCCCAACGAGGGGGATAACTTTTTAAAACAAAAAAGTGGCAAGGATGAATAGTCAGTTCCGTGCAGATGGAATGCAATTTGCTTAATAGTACCCACACTCCAGCCCCCGTGAACACAGGTACCCTGGAGTAGAAATCAAACTGTATATTAACCGCTTCTGTGACTACATCTACTATCATAAGGAGAGAATACGTCAAGAATACGATCAAGGAGGGGAAGGCAGATCCACGTTATCGTCCAAGCGGACCATCTTGGATTTAGGGACAAAAACACGATGCTCATCGACCCAATTTAGGATCTTCTCAAAGTTTCTACATTGGTGATTAACGTTGAAATCAGCGAATGGTTTTGTCATTCCCTCCACCCAATCATGAGTTATCATGGTCCCATCACTAGCACACATAGTGAACTGCCTGAGCATCTCAATGCAGTGGTCTGAGGTGTGACACATAAGCAGGTTGTGGGCAGAGCAAGAAACAATATACTTACCGAGATGGGTACGAAATTCTTCAGGAGATTCGTACATGTTCGCATGATCATAGTAATGGTCACCCCAGCTGGCTCTGCGAAGCATGTCCTACAGAAAATTGAGCAAAGATCGACCAGCTTTTGTGGTTTACAACTGACTAAGCAATGGAGCTGGTGAATGACTTCTATCGTTGCCATGTAACCTCCACCGTATTCATCCGGATACCTAGTCATGGCAGGAGAAGGTTTCTCCCCTGTTCTGAGCAGTTGCTCAAGCGTCATCCGAATTGGGCGCGCTGTAAAATGCTTCCTGTCAGCAATCGCCTACGATGGGAGCAAAGCGCAAGATGCAACCATTAAGAGATATTCCATCCCAAGCGGCGTCGAGCTCTGGGGATGGACTGCCACGATATATGGAAGTAGCCTCGAAACTTCCGTTGAATTTTACGATACCGACGGATTCAATTGCCTCGTTTGCTGGAGCTGTGACGGATAAGTAAGATCTTGTGCGCCTCTAGTTATCCACCTACAGAACGGAACTATGTCATCTATCGAAGGCGCCCGTGCCCATAGTGTGATGAACACCAAAGTTATGGACATCAGCACACCATGGCTTAGCCATGGCCATAGGTGAAGGAAACGAGATTTTGGTGGAGGACTAGTTGCTATACTACTATCAAGGAGCTTGGTACCGTCATCGTCGACCCCATCGAAAGGAGAATACTGAGAGTAGTATTCCTTATACATGAGTCGCGAAAGAAAATCTGAGTCTGTAGCCGATGGGTCGAGTGGGAACCAGACAGCCAGGTTGTTTGAGCATCTGCAAAGAAATGCTTACTTTTATTCATCCCAGAATTGTCCCAGAAGTTGTGACAGTACTGTGCTTGGGAAATCTGATGAGGCCTAAGTTGGCGCCGAGGGGCTGGTACAATCTTTCTGGATTGTCGCAGTAAGAAAAAAAAAGGAGTACGTTATCGAATCTCCCAGACCCATTCTCAGCCCTCAGCTCTCGAAGCCACGTTTCACAATGACATGGCGACTCATTACCCTACCTAGTAGCGCATATACCCCATTCTATTTGATTTTCGGGCACGCGAATCAGCTACCAATGGACCCTGCTGCAGCTTACGCACCTGTAGGTCAAATGAATTAATGGACTCGTAGAATAGCAACTCCAACCGCCTTCAAAAGCCCGCGGCTTCCGGGCATGCCGACACTGATCAGCAGCACCGGGCCAAGTGCACTGTGCAGATACTTGAAACAAGTCCTTGGATGGCTAGCGGCCATAATTGGTCCGTTATTTTACGCAGTGGCAGCCTGAGAGTGACTCTGAAGTTTATTTGTTCATTTCCTTTGTGTTGGAATCAGACGCTTCGAATGATCGAGAGCGTCGTGACTACGTCAACACTTGCAAAGGTCGCTGATCATGATCATGGCCACTGGCAGGATGTTGCAAAGCCACGATGAGTTGCGTAGTTCCTTAATCATGCAGCGCGCAGAATTCGTAGTTGTCCAGCTGTCAACGCCGTTCAGTGAGCGTCTTGTTTCGAAATTCGAATGGCTGCCACGTCAGTAGCTATAAGAGGTAGAATAAGTCACTTCCAGATCGCAACTTTGGACGTGTCAAATACCATCTCAATTTGTATGCATACTAGTTGCGGTGGAACCTACATCATGATGCATAGGTCCTAAGCTTGTTCATTTTGAACCGAATAGACGTCTCACAACGGCCCGCCGCATCGGGGAGTCTCAATTATTCTATTAGCACAGCCACATGTGCAGCCGCTGCAGCGCCGTGCTTATCCTAGACTGGTGATTCATGCACATGCATCTGGCATCATGCATCATGATTCATCGACATTCATATAAATGTACGCTATGTATGCGGCGGTCAAGGTCAGCACTTACGACAGGTTCAGCGTATTTCGATAGTCCCCATCTCACACAAATTCAAGGGCTCTTCCCAGAACCCAACTGTCCCTGCTCCTTCACATTCAGTGATAAACAGAGTTACCCCACCCAAATATCATGGTCAAATATTTCGCACAGTACTCTCCTATTGACACTGTCGACGATGACGACGAGAAACTATCTGCTGATGCAGAAAGGTTCGGTGCAGGACCTCGTCCCGAGTCGCGTACCCTTCGTCTGTGGTTGACCCATGGCATACTTATTTGCACATCGGTTCTATCTTTCACGCTATGGATGCGTACGCCTTCGACTCACCTGCGCAACGACATTCCTAGTATATACTGTGAGTAGACAGACCATATCGAACGGTATAGTTATTGATCCATCACAGCTCCAGTAAATGTTGTTGTCGAGCCCGTGATTGCAAGGTTTAACGGAACCCTCGACTTTCCTTCTATCTATCGTGGACCCCCTTCCCCAGAAATCGATGCCGCTTGGGATAGAATATCCCGTAATGGTGCGTCGTTAGTCTCGTTATGCTAATTATTGATTGTCCACCTCCGTGAAACCCAGTGGGACCAACTCGAATGACCCGCGAGGAGATGCTCAAAGCAGGCGCAACTGATTTGCCTTCGAAAGTCAGGTATCCGGACAAAATTGGTGGAGGTTTCATGGTTTCCTTGGATTCCGCCCATCAAATGCATTGTGTGGTAAGCTATACTACACCGACAATATGTTCCTTCTTGGCTCACATCTGGGTAGAACTTGCTTCGCAAAGCATCTTGGCTGGAGTATTACGAGTCCACAGATCGTTCGTTCCAAGCCACCCCAGAAATAATCCGTCTGCATTTTGGTGAATATTATTTCTGCTTCAAGGCACTATTGCTTATGGTACACCGTTACGGTCCAGATCACTGCATCGAAATGATAAGGCAGAACATTATGTGCAATGCCGATGTGACGATGATCACATGGTACTGGGTGCAGGGACACACGGTCCCTTACCCTAACTTCAACACCCGTCATCGATGCACGAACTTCGAGAAAATCATAGATTGGTCTGTCGAACACGCTGTTCATATCGATGAATCCGAGGTTACTCGCTTCGAAGATACGGTTGACCTCCCCCGGGCCAGACCTCACCCCCTCATGTCATGATGCATGAGGAATATCATACTGCATGCCTGCTTGCTCACTGCACTTGTTTAGGAATACCGTGGGAGGAGCCTGGGTGGTTGCTGGTGCCTTGGAAGAACTGTCGCGTTATGAGTTTATAAAAGCGGGATGTAGATTGATGTGATCCAGAATGTCAGAAAGGCTTTCATCTCTAGGCCAGGGGACAAGAATGATGCAGCAAAAACGCTTCCCAGACACTTGCTCCTCGATCATTTTGTTTCCCAAGGCCACTAAACCCAATCAGTACGCTATTGCCTGCTGAAGTGCTAAAGGCTACGTATGTATTTGCTCAATGTTTCCTTGCAGGAATTGGAATTGTTATTTACATAAAACTAATACTTGGCGATTGAAGTTGTCAAAACTCTTGCCATCGGTCAACCAGTCACGACTCACGATGCGGCCTCTGAGTCGTGTCATGATGGCTCCTAGCATGGGGTACGTACACACTGCAGAAATAATGACAACGGATAGTGTCACAAAGTGCGCAAGATGTTTTAGGGCCCCAGAGCTCAGGCTGAGCGTTGAGGGGTCGCGACTTGGACTCTCCTCAGTCCGTTTGACCCATCTGAGGATTCTTCGCTTGCCGTAGAACGAGACGATCATATCATGCTACTCTCAAACGCGTGGCGGACGTCGTGCTCCGAGGAATCTCAAACATCACGGCCCCACTCACTAGCATGCCACCTTTCCAACTTGCTGAGTGTCTTGCTCGGAGACCCGTGGAAAATACACCATGTCCACCAGTAGCGTTCTGGCATTATAGATTGGCAAAACTAATGGCTGCAAGAGATGCTGGCAATCATGACAGCATGTTTGAATTTTTACCCATGCATAACCATGCATCACCGAGTTACGACGTGGCGGCTCCTCGCACACTACCAAACGTTGACCAACTGTAAATTCACTATGATGATGAAGCTTCCGCAACAGACTCGTTTGTACCAGTCACTGGGCAATTGCCACGCAACTCATTCGGCTGTTTTCTCGAATCTGTTTATCGGTTACTGCCACACCTTAAACTCTCGACAACTCGTGCCTGAGGTCCGCTGGCCATGACCTGGACATGTGTGCGATCATCGTTAGTGAAAGAGGCTAAAATCGAGCGGACCTACGAGAATGTATAAAAGACCGTCTCGGTTTTTCAGCATCGACGAATGGTCACTTCTCTTATCCCTAGACATGCAGCTTTCTGTGCTCCTGGGCTCACTTGTATCTCTCGTCATTCTTGCTGTAGCGTCACCCACGCCAGAAGCCATCTCGAAATATTCTTGTGAGTACTCATGATCATTAGCAGTATCATATTCACTCAGACTCCACAATGCAACACTCAGTCGAGCGAGAGAATCTTGACACGAACTTTCAACGTGATCTTGACAATAAGAAGCGCGAGGAGCTGAAGACCGACTTCATAATATATGCTTGGTACGATGGTCCAGGCAGTGGAGGTAGGATATAACTTATCTGTCATTTATTCATTTACGCATCGTACCTTCTGCATCAGACAAGAAGCGCGAGGAGCTAGGTTCGGGTATTGATTACAACGAGGTCGACTAGGACAACAGACTGCGTAGCATTTTATGGCCGTGGATCTGACGCGACATGGAGAAGTGCCAAGACAAGTGTCTACGAAACACACCAATAGGGGAGAAATGTGCTGAGTTGATCTAGTCTCCCCTGGCCAGATCGTATAGAAGGCATGATTATGGAGTCGATCATATCAGACGCTCAACAGAGAATAAAAGACAGGGAAAGGGGGAGATACGGCGTAGGACTGTTTCTACCCAACATACTTAGACACCTATGTGAACAAATACGATCTGCTGTTCAAGTGGAATCCTATTGCGCCGCAAATTCTTCACAGCCTTATGCAACACCACCGCAGCGCGCGCGCAGTCCAATCTCCCTGAATCATCGACCACCTTGAATAGAATGTTAGATATTGATACAAGCTAATCAACAACCTTTTATGTAACATCCAAACACAGACATAAATCCACCTAGGCAGTTGCAAAATATTTCTCCAATACACTCTTCGATACGATATGCTTCGGGCATCTGCGTCCCGTCCATGTTTCAAATTGCACATAACCCTGCTCCAGGAGCACCTCGACCCCCATAACCCTCGCCCACTTGGGAGCTGCACTCTTCGCGAGCATAAGAAGAGGTGTCTCGGCGGGTTTGTATGCCATGTCCACAACCACGCCATCCGCGGTCGCGTCAAACAACGCCAGGGGAAGAAGTACGGGCCCCGGGATAGTGCCGTCAGTAGTTGTCGCACTCGCTGGGACGGTGGATACAATGACAGTTGGTGCAGGCCCTTCAGCAGGCCAGGCATCAAGGGTTTCGATCAGCTTGACGGGGGCGTCGGGGAAAGCTTCGACGAGCGCCTGCGCCTTGCTTGTAGTCCGGTTGAACAGGTAGATGCGCTGAGCCCCCAGGGACTGAAGCGCAAAGATGGCGGCTCTGGCTGTCCCTCCTGCGCCGATAACGAGGGCGGCAGCAGGCGCACCGATAGATGGCGCACGAGAACGGATGGATTCACGAATGCCGAGCCAGTCGGTGTTGTCTCCGTAGAGGATGCGGTTCCCTCCTTCAATGACTGGTATGACGGTATTAACAGCCCCAATAGCTTCAGCGGCTGGCGAAAGCTTGTCAAGCAGGGGTATGATGTCAAGTTTGAAGGGGATGGTAACAGAGGCCCCTCCAAAGTCAGGAGCAGCCAAGGTGGCTTTGAGTTCTTCACCAACATTAGCTGTCTCGAGAAGCTCATAAGTGTGGGGAAGCCCAAGGACCTCAAATCCAGCGTTGTGCAGAGTCGGGGACATGGAATGAGCAATGGGATTTCCAAACAAGAAGTAGCGTCTCGCGGGAAGCTGACCCAGTAGGTTCAGCGCTTTCTGAATCTGCGCAAAGGAAAGCTGCCCAGGTGCTGCCTTCGAGGGGAGAAGTGGGTGCGTCACGGGGCTCAAAGTCGCATTCAGTATACGTGACATCTGACCCTCCACGCCCATGTTGATTGCAATGATCGGTTTCGCACCCCGCTGTAGGTTAACCTTTGCAACGAAATCATGCAACGCAAAGTTGTCCTGCAGCGTGTCGGCCTTTCCGACGATCTTCACAATGTCTCCAAGTCGGCTCGCAAGCGCATATTTGCTTCTCACCACATCCTCGTTCCACTTCATCTTGCCACTCCAGTCGTGCCACGATGCGATGATTTGTGAGAATCCCTTGCGAGCGGCGAGTTCTGTAATGAGCTTCTCAGATGCAGAGATCTCCACATCGATGTACTCCACTCCAAGTCGCAGTGCAAGCCCAAGAAGCTCAAACACGTCCGTCTCCGAGTTGTCCGGGAACGCACCACCCTGACCTATCGTGCGCACAGTGAATATAATCGGGAGACTCGTCGCCCGGCGTAACGCAGCAACCTGTGCGGCAACGTAAGCCGGCGAAGGGATGGCGCCCAGTGCGTCAGGGGCGCGCAGTAGGTCCACGCGCAGCTCTACAGCATCAACGCCTGTCGTAAGATCTGGCATGTGTCGCAAAGCGGGCATCACATCGGGATATGTGAGTGCCACGAAGTAGCTACGCTTCCCAGCGGCAACATTCTCCGCGAGGTTCGGCTGCCCAGTAATGTGCTTGAAGAAACGCGAGATGTCTGCATTTGTTGCATTGCCGCCATTAACGGTTATATCGTTGATGAAATCGTAATTGGCGCATTCAACAAACCATGGTTTCCGTCGTTTGAATACCTCGGTAATCGGCTCGCCGTATGCAGGACGTGCGGTTTCATCACCAAGGTAGCTCACAATCTCCTCGATGTCCCTCAGGACATGCACAACCGGGCCTGCCTTAGCATAGTTCTTCAACACATCCCTGGCTTGAGGCGTCTCCACGATTCCACCACCCATGCTGATCACGTGTCCTGTTCCAGCTTCCTGAATGATCTCCTTCAAACTCTCCGTTTCTGCGGCACGGAATGCAGGCCACCCGTTGACATTTACGAACTCGCGTACGCCAATGTTGTGTTTGGCTTCGAAATAAGCGTCTGCGTCGATGAATCGGCGAGATAGAGCAGCACTCGCGAGTGTTCCGACGTGTGTCTTGCCAGAGCCGCGCATGCCAATGAGGATCACGGATGCAGAGGCTGCAGGAGATGGTGTTCCAGACGTAGCAGCGGCAGAGCTCTCAGCACGCGGGAGCTCAATGCCCCCAACTTTAAGGCCTATCTGGGTATATATGTCAGGACCAAGCTTGAGGGAGAGCGAAGAAAGATGTGAGTCATACCTTGTTCTCCAAATCATCCCACCAGTTGGGCCACGTCTTTTCGACGCAACGTTTCTCCTCGATAATTGTGTCGGGTACGATGGTACCTAAGACGCTGAACGCCATTGCGACACGGTGGTCGTCATAGCAATGTACGCTCGCGCCACGGGTGAGGGTGTCGAATGGGCGACCGTACACCTCGAGTCCATCATCCAGTTCCTTGGTCTGCACGCCGAATTTGGCTGAAAAGGTTCGATGAGTCATGAGAATGAACAACGATTAGAGGCAATCAATACACCCACCCAATTGATCAATCATTGCCTTGATGCGATTACACTCCTTCACTCTCTGGTTCGCAATCCCAACAATCCTTGTCGTGTTCCCCTCCCCGCCCTGCGCAACGGCAGCAAGGGCGCACGCTGTCAAAAACGCATCCGTCATCGGCTCCATATCCACCTCTCCAATCGCTTTCAGCTCGCCCCTCTTCGGGCCCGTGACAGTCGTCTCATTTGCGGTCTGCACCACCTTGCACCCCATGCGTGCAAGCACGTCTACGGCGAACCGAGCATCACCTTGCAAACTTTCGCTTCCGATGTTCTCGAGCGTGCACGTTGTTCCCGTGATGGCAGCAATAGCAAGCGGATATGTCGCGCTACTTGCATCGCTTTCAATCGCGTATTGGGCGGGGTTCACATATGTGCCCTGAGGAATTCGGTAGACGTCGGTACCCAGGTCGCGCGTGACAATCACCCCGAATGTGCGCATCATCGCGATTGTCATGTCGATGTATGGCTGCGAGATGACAGCGCCGCCCACGAGTTCGAGGGTCACCGCTTCCCTCGCATACGGCGCGCAGAGAAGGATGCTGCTTACGTACTGGCTCGACACGCTCGCTGCGAGACGGATCACGCCGCCTTGGAGTCCCTTGGGCGCGATGCTTAGTGGCAGGCAGCCCTCGGATTCGTTGTAGGTAATTTCAGATCCGTTGGCGCGCAGGGCATCTACAAGAGGGCCAATAGGCCGCTGTTTCATGCGAGAATTGCCTGTGATGACAGTGGCGGACCCGGCATTGGTCGCGGCAGAGGGTGACACGAGCGAGCAGACAGTGGTGAGGAAGCGTGCAGCGGTGCCTGCATTCCCAAGGTAAATTTCCTTTCCTGCTGTTGGGACTTGAAGGCTCCCTGCGCCGCCAGTGACTACCAGCGTTTCACCCCCGTCTTCCCACGCAAAGGAAGCACCCTATACAAAGCGAGTTAGCAACAGTAAATGATGGATGAAGATGAAACACCAGGACCTTGAGCTCCTGCAATGCCGCCATCATTACTTGCGTATCATCCGAATGCAATAAGTTCTTCAATCTACACGTGCCCTGCGCCAGCGCGGCCAGCACTAGGGCGCGATTGGAGATACTCTTGCTGCCCGGCGTCGCCATCTTCACATGTTGTGTTGCCAGCGAAGTGGCACTGAGATCAACCTTGACTGTAGCAGCCTCTGAAAGCACCTTGGCAATAAGTGCATCGTCGACGGCTGTTGCTTTCTGCTCGTATGTGGCTCCAATGCGGGAGAGGATGACCACCTTTTTCTGAGGGCCGGAGTTTTTTTTATCGACACGCATGATATCCAGGAGCCTGTCGACACCAAGGCCGCGAGCACCAGGACATCTGCTTACTCTCTGATCTGCCAGGCTTACAGGCAACCCATACGCTCTCAAACACCTCACGAGTCTTCCCACAGCCACCTGCTTCAATATGCCCATCCCCCGAGCGACCTCCGCCTCAAATATCATACCAATACTGACACATTCTCCATGGAGCATGTGTGGCGTAAGAACGGCTTCGATAGCGTGGCCGATGGTGTGTCCGAAGTTGACAAGGTTGCGGAGTCCGGTCTCGCGCTCATCGATGGTGACGATGTGGGATTTAACGTAGATACTACCTCGAATAACGGAGAGGAGGAGAGATTGAGAGGTAGAGCGCGTGCCAATGTGACGACCCGCATAGCCGGTGGAAGGCGTGCGAATAGCATTGTAAATCAATTGAGCGTTAGTTTCGAGGGAGGTAAATTCGGTTTCATCCCATATGGCCGCGGTCTTTAGGGGCATGTTAGTGAGTATAAAGTGGGCTTGTAAGGAAGGTAGGAACAAGCGCACCTTGACGACCTCAGCCATACCATTGCTGAACTCGCGCTCAGGAAGGCTCTCGAGGAATGCAGCGTCAATGAATATGTATTCGGGCTGCCAGAACGCGCCGATGAGGTTCTTGCCAGCAGGGGTGTCAATGGCGGTTTTTCCGCCTACGGAGGAATCCACCATTGCAAGAAGAGTGGTAGGGACCTGGACAAAGCGCACACCACGCATGCTGTAAGAAGGTTAGTAGCAGCCTGAGGAGAACGGATTACAGGAAGGATAAGAAAAAACGAGGATACGATGGGGATCGTGCAGAAAGACGAATAGTGATGGGATAGCGGCATACTCACAAGGTCGCAGCAACGAAACCAACAAGATCACCGATGACACCCCCACCAAGAGCGAGGATGACGGTGTCACGAGTACAACGCTCGAGAAGGAGGAAGTCTTCGATGTCGGCCTTTCCTTCACGACACTTCGTCGTCTCTCCCGGTAAAATAACACGGGAAAGGAAACGTGGTTTCACGGAAGAAAGCTGAAATTCGAGTCAGATTGAAATGCAAGGCAATGAACGAATGGTAAGACACGCGCCTTGTTGATCTCTGCACTAAAGGCCTCTTCGAAGGCAGAGAGATAGAACTGGGCTACATTTGTGTCTGTTACGAGGACATACACAGATGCAGGAAGTGTGGTGAGCACTGTACGTGCAATGTATGGTATCAAGTGAAAACCGCAGTGGATGGACTCTCGTCCAAGAATGGACACTTTCAAGATGTCCGGGACAGTGTCCATGATGTACTCTTTTGTCTGCAAGTCAAGGGAAGAAGGAGAGAAAGAAAGAGATGGTGATATAAGATTTGAAGGGGAGATATACTTAAGTGTCGAAACGCGATCAATATGGTCTGATACTCAGATAACATCTATCGCACCTTGACACACCTAATCTGGGAATAAATCGGCTCAGATGCGAATTGGCAACCGGTTTATGTCATTTCACGTTAGAACGAGCAAAAAGGCAGTGACCATGAGCCTCAAGCTAACGGATACAAGGCGTCGTCGTTGTGGTGAATGGCGTGGGCTTAGATAGATCATCTATCATGGCGATAGTGTAGACTAAGGCAGGGTACGTTAGACTCCGTCGTCGTCGCTTCGGTTTGCGCGCCGAAAATGCCGAAACCACCGGCAAGTGGCCGTAACTTAATTGCATGATGCATGGCATTCTCCAACATAGATTTTCTGAACTATACTATGATGCACTCGCAATGAATATGAGCACATGCCAGCATATCTTGATACTACATGGTGGGAAATAGATAACTGGAATGTCTATATATTACTTCCTATACAACACCTTACAGCGGCCTGGGTGATATCTGATAGCACAATTCGCTTTGCGGTCGGGTCGCAGGAAACAGAGTCTTGTCCGCATTATGACCAGTCCTATGCCTGTGCACTCCTCATCCTCTGACCGTCACTGCCACAGCAATAATGACAAGGGTTGCGGTGCCATCAGTGCGTCTCTGCGATAACATTGCCTCTGAGAGCAAACTGGCTTGCATGAATTCGGCGGCCTAGTAATCGCTTGACCAGCCCTCGGATGCCTGGTGACGCAGTGCTAATTCGAGAGAGATGTGGGTAAGAAGATGCCGAGTTCTTTGCACTCGTGTCCATGTCCCTTCACGCTCGGACACACCTCATCGTGTCTGAATGAGTTATTTGTCGCAGAGCGCGCGTTTCCGGGTTCAAGCAGCTAGAAGGGCAACGCTGTCAGAGCTTGTCACGTACATATACGTTCGTGTTTCACCTAGGTGAAGGGAAAGTTTCATTGGGTTTTGGCATGGGTGAACCGTAAGGACGGAGAAGTTTGTGACCACTGTTCAAACGTTCACACGTCAACCTCTCCGGAGAAGGTCGGCTGTCTAGCAGATTGCTCGGAACACAGATAAGGAATTACCCATAGAATTCCGTTTACCTGATGCGAGTCCCCATAATCTGCATTGTGGTGTGGAAACCACGCACCTTAAGTGTTTCATTCGAGTGAATTTCAACCGGCAAATCTCCACGTCGAACCAAATTCGACAGATTATGCGTAACGTCACAAAATTAAACAGGCCAAGTACTTATGCTGTAGAATGAGGCGATTGCGGGGTGAAAGACTAGCTTGTTTCTAGACTGTATGTGTTCTTCTCCAACTGCGACAACTCCTTGTCAGATGGATTTCCAGATACATTAAAATTCATACCTCCGCTTCAAGCTCCCTTCTCACTCTATATTCCTCATCTGCCTTGATAACCAGATGATAATCATCTAGATCCTCGATTACGAAAGGGTCCTTCTCGTTCATGGTGAGCAGTATTTGCTTAACAGCTGAGTCGCTGCAGGCGCAAGGGCCAACAATCGGTCTGTGGTTCCTTTGAAAGACAAAAAATGATTGCAAACCAAGTCAAAAGTACCCCTGCGCATGGTGAATTACCTCAAAGGTGTCCAATGTTGGGCGCACCTTTAATGGCCCTCATATTTGAGCAACCGCACCACTTCTGTGACTTGAGAGCTCACAACTTTCTACACTCCTCCGCAATTCGGTCTATACGCGATATATTTCCTAGAATGAACTATGGAACACGCCAATGGTGGTCAATGAGAAGAATGTAGAATTGTTCTCAGCGTTGCCGTGAAACTCGCGCCTGAAAGCTGTGGTTGGTGATGGGCGCGTGAGTAATACAAGTATCCGACTGAGAATGGACGCGGTCCTGCCGCGGTCGTGACGCGCCTGTGACGCGGCCTATGTGACGCGGCACTCAGGTTCACTTGAAATCCTGGGCTACAGATCATGTCCAAACACCATCTTATGTCGCTCGCAACGATTTCCAAACACTTTGAATCCTCGTAAATGATCAACATATGAGTGTCCATCGGTGTACAGGCCCTGTAGTGCTGTATTCACCTCTCACAGTGCTTGTCCTCCGCGTTTGTATTACTTGGGAATGTAGCATGCATCTTGTGTTTGTATTGTATTACCTCTAACCATTGATCGAATAATGGTTTTCAGACACCAGTGTCTCACTGAGTCAAGCCTCGACCCCACCTTGTCGAGTCTGATGCAGCTTCTGTACTCTGTCCTACCACGTCAAGCCCCAACTATGTCGTGCCAAGCCTTCAATTCAGGATGGGTCAAGCACCACTCATACCACGACAAGTCATTTCCAACATCTTCGCAGCCTCCACGCTAATGTCAACCTCCATCCTTACCTATGCCGTGTCACGGCCGCGTCAAACCTCATCCATGCCGCGTCAGTGCCTCGTCAAACCTCACCCTGCGCGTCAGCACTTCAACTGTCACGCCCATGCCTCGTCAGTGCCGCGTCACACGGTAATCAGGATTCAGCAGGCCAAAAAAATAGGATTGGCAAGATATGTCGGTGTAGCTTCTGCTTCTTGACCTCCTTCTCGTCTGACACCAAGATACAGGGCAATGATTTCTTCGACAATGAGTCGGACTGTGCTCCTCGTCGCGCAGCTCCACCTGCAAGCCCATCTTCCCTTGTTCATTGGCGTCATTTTCTCAGTTCCGTACATTTTGGCAAATAACCTGTAGATGCATCCCAACCAATCGAGCGGCAGTCCCGACACTGGAATTTTAACTTGTTTTCTGGAGGAAATTCCAGTCGCACCATCGAAGTAGCTCCTGGCCGCAAGAAAGATTTGAGTGCACTGTGTAATTTGCCATTGCGATGCTTTCATTTCATTGAAACAAAAATGCAGAGATACGCCATTGCCCCTCCCAGCAAGGCAGAAGTGGACGCAGCTATGCAACGCTTGAACGGCAACCAGGTCAACAGTTCAACGCCACCAGGTCAAGCTACAGCAGGAGTACAAGTGTCTCAAGTACGACCAGTCCAAACACAAGCACAGGGTTCAACTGGCGGAGTGGAAAACATTTTATATGAAGGAGTGAGCTGCTGCGGATTTTTCTTTGGTTGTCGTCGTCGCACTTCACATCAGTCATGAAGGTTGGAAGACGTGTAGCATGTGCACACTCAGGTCCACTCTCCTTCCCCCGCACCTGTGTCTGAATCCTCCTCTCATAATCAACATTTGCCACCGTGGCTATTACCTGCGCACTATGATACATCGCCCCCTTTCGCCAGACACACGCTTCCCCTTGTGAAAACACTACTGGGAGGTCGGCTCTGCCTTCTGGAATTCAGCTCCTGGTAGTGCACATGGTCTTCTCCGCGCAATGTTCGTTGTGAATGTGACCCTGGTGGGGGTAGGCGACCTAGCTTATTGTGTTGTTGCGACGAGGATGGATCCAGCTAGCGGGTGTCAATGGAATTTGGGAGGGAGGGAGTTTTGTTATGCGCCATGTACGGTATATGGACCAGAGTGTCGAAATATGCACGGTGACTGAAGCATACTTCATTGGCCAAGCATAACGAACCGAGGTGCTCCGAAATGCAACCTGACCCAAGATCACCGGTTTTGACGGGAACACTGCCTCTAATGACAGGTGAGCAACCACGTCGCAGTGCATCTACTGACTTACTCACTGTGAAGCAGGCGGGAATGAAGCCCCCCCTCCTCTATGGCATCAGTTTACGGTATTGGACGAAACTCAGTATCAAGACAACAAGCTCACCATGGTTTCAGACAACCGACCTTTACCAGGAGTACGACTAGGTGAGAGAAGAAAGTGCTACTAGGAGCGACTAGTTTATGGTATAACATAGATGAACCTGGCGATCTCGTTGTTCCCGGATGGGAATGGCACATCTCACCACTTGGTCGGTCCTACTTTGTCAACCACAATACTCGGACCACGTCGTGGAACAAACCAAAGCCAGAACATCCAGCAGGGAACTTGATGCCGGAGTGCGTCATCAAGGGTCACTCTCAATGCATATGGAGCCTTGCCTACTTGGGTA
The DNA here is from genome assembly GCA_016767475.1 of Suillus weaverae. NCBI lineage: Eukaryota > Fungi > Basidiomycota > Agaricomycetes > Boletales > Suillaceae > Suillus > Suillus weaverae. The sequence continues at coordinate 818,556 of MU179305.1, forward strand.
CCAGTGGCAATATAATGAGCACGTCTGAGGATAGTTCAATTCGTCAATGGAAAAGAAATGGAGATCCAGTAGAAAAGCCTTGGTACAGTGATGGAGGAGTGATTGGCCCAATGGCAGTATCCCCGGACGAAACAATGGTCATTGGCGGAAGCATAGACGGCAGACTGTGGCTGTGGAATGTAAAGGAGGGCAGCACGATCGGTGATCCGTGGGAGGGTCATGACGACGTAGTCAGGTGCCTCGATTGGTCTCCCGACGCCCTGGAGATAGCAAGTGGATCGGAAGATGGCACCATACGACGCTGGAACCCGGATACTGGTCGACAGATAGCACCACCGATAAAGACCAGTCATGGATGGGTTTATGCCGTCAAATACTCTCCACAAGGTGACAAATTCGTGAGTGGCGGGGCCGGTGCGATCTGCATATGGTCAAAGGACAGCAAGCTGCGTATCGAGATCAAGGGACACGAGAACTGGGTGACATCGTTGTGTTGGTCCAAGGATGGCGCATACATATTCTCTGGGTCACGCGATCACACCATCCGAAAATGGCGGATGATTGATGGGCAGGAGCTTGTCGTTTTTCGGGGTCACACCAACCCCGTCAGATCCCTCTGTCTTACTCCCAATGACAGCCATATTGTTAGCGCATCAAACGACTGCTCCATTCGCATCTGGGACCTCAAAACCAATCAGTTAGTTGGGGATCCACTCTTGCATGATGACCAAGTCCGCATTGTTGCCATGTCCCCCGATGGAAAATACATAGCCAGTGCTGGACCAGACAGAAAAATTTATGTATGGAGCCTGGAGGCAGCGCTCAACTGGCACGTACGTATGTGCTTGGGTGTTTCAATGTCTTTTCTAAAGGTTTTGGTCATCTAGCGTGCAGATGATGGCAATGCAAAGCTTAAGGTAAGTCATCTCTGCTTCGCTTCCACACTACATCTCACTTTTTACTAGGGACGTCCAGCCCGACTGAGCAACGTGCGCCAACCAATTGTGAGGAGCCCTATTCTTGCTCATTCGTCTCGCTAGATTCTTAATGTCGATCTGCACTTCAATTAACAGGCTAATACCAGAGGCTTGGCAAGATATGTCAGTATCATAATTTTTTCGTTCGTCAGCTCTTGCTAATCTGATTTTGATACAGGGCAATGATTTCTTCGGCAATGATTCAAATGGCGCACCTCGTCACACAGCTTCGCATGCGGGTCCATCTTTCTTTCATTGGCGCAGTTTGTTTGGTCCCCTCCGGTTCAGTACTCGACCTACAGATGCGCCTCGACCATCACTTCGCAAATCCCGACACTGGAATTTCATCTTACTTCCTGTGAGAAATTCAAACCACACCGTCGATGTAGCTCTTGCTCGCGATGAAGATGTAAGTGGCTTGTCATCGCTCATCTTTCATTATATTAAATCACATTGCAGAGATATGGCATTACCCCCGAGACTGATGCAGAAGCGGCTGCAGCTATGCAGCGCACGAACGACAATGAGGCCAATAATTCATCGCAATCAGGTCACCCTGAAGTAGGTGCACAAGCACCTCAAGTACGACACGTCCAAACACAAGCACAAGGCTCAACTGTCAGAGCGGATGACATTTTGTATGAAGGAGTGAGCTGCTGTGGATTTTTCTTCGGCCGTCGTCGTCGCACTTCGCATCAGTCATGAAGGATGGAAGGCGTGTGGCACGCGCACACTCAGGTCCGCTCCCCTTCCCCCGCACCTGCATCTGACTCCTCTCATGATCAACGTTCGCCACTGTGTCTGTCACCTGCACACTCGGATCCATGTCTCTTCATGCACCTCCTTTCCCTTGTGCCGCTTTCCCGAGATCTACGCCATGTGCTGACAGCACCACCAGGGAAGTTGGCTCCGCTTTTTTGGTGCAATGGTCTTCTACGCGGGGAGCTTGATGATTATTGGGAACGTGATCCTAGTGGGAGTTGGTGGCCTCACTTGTGGAGGGTGCACCCAGATCGGGGATATTGATGTGTAACTGGGAGAGAGTGTTGCTACACGCTGTGTGCGGTGTACGGACGCAAATGTCGATATATATATGCACAGTCGTTCCATTGGCAAAACATAACAAACCTATGGACCAAAATTTGCCGGGTCACCAGTTTCAACAGCAACACAGCCTCTAATGGCATGCAGTGCATGGAAGTCGCCTGTAAATACAGCATGTGAAGAAAGCTGTGGTTTGTGATGGGCGCGTGAGTAATACAAGTGTCCGACCGAGAATGGACTCGTCGAAGCACACGCATGTCCTTATATTTATGCAATCTCCATAAGTATCTATGCTGCCCCTCGCGCGCTGCATCATTTCGAATATCCGTCCACCGTCCATTTTCTTCAGCAAAAACGCACTTGGCGTCCGCACAGACTCCGTAAGTGGTTCACTTTGCTGTGCACCTAAGACCCGCAGTTTCCGACTTCCGGGAGAGTTGCTAACTTGCTCAACTTGGAGCCAAGGCGGTTTTGGGTGGACAGTTTGGGACTAGCTTGACTCGGACGTTTCGCATTATCTTGCTGCACCGAATCGCTTCCCGGAACCTCCCCCCTTTATCGATTGAAAACCGAGCTGACATACCTTGATGTGTCCAGAATAACTCCCGTCCTGCGCCCCGTCACCATGTCGGTATCGACTGGAGCTGTTCCCACCGGTGTGTATCTTGCTCGTATAAGGTGACCAGAACGTTGATCAGCATGGAAGCTACCACCACGCTCAGCGCCATCGAGCAGTCCAAACGATTAGCAGCATACACTGCTGTAGACAAACACATTCTCCCAGAACATAAGGCGAGTCCCGTTCTCATCTTCATTTGTCTTTTGGAACTTACTATTCTTTGCCGCAAGGTTATCGGAATAGGATCTGGTTTGCACGTACTACGGCTGAGATAGTCTTTTGTTTACCGCTTTCTAGGATCTACTGTCCCCTATGTTGTGGAGCGAATCGTCGCACAAGGGCTCGAGCTCAACAAGGATCGCGTGTTCATTCCGACTGGATTCCAGTCGAAGGAGCTCATCGTCATGTCGAACCTCAACCTGGGCGATATTGATCAATTTCCTACCATCGATGTCACCATAGATGGTGCTGACGAGTAAGTCTCTTCTGCTTCCTCAGAAAGTTGTCAAGCCTAACCATCGTCAGAGTTGACCTTGACCTCAATTGTATTAAAGGTGGCGGAGCCTGCCACTTGCGGGAAAAGGTGCTCGCGGAGGCTGCGAATACGTGCGTCCACCATCATATTTGATATCTCTCTCCCTCATTATCGGACTGTAGATTTATTGTAGTAGCTGACTATCGCAAAAACGCGGAGTACCTCGGGACGAACGTGCGTGCCTGGTCTTCCAAGTGAGACATGTCGTAATGATCATTGGCAGTTCACTCCTGGCGTTCCAATTGAAGTCGTGCCATTCGCATACGCCCAAGTTTTGCGTAAATTACACGATGTTCTGGGTTCCCCCAACGCTACATTGCGCATGGCAAAGGCTAAAGCCGGACCCGTGGTGACAGACAATAGCAATTTCGTCATCGACGCACCGTTCCCAAGGGAGATGATGATGGACCCTTCCACTGTGCGAGAAATTCTGCCACTGTCTCAGGCTTATACTAAATTATTGTCATTCCTGCAGATTTTGGCAAAAATGAAAATGCTCACAGGTGTCGTGGAAGTTGGTCTGTTCTGCGATATGGCTCAGGCCGCGTACTTCGGTAACGAGGTCAGTGAACGCGTATCTTGCCCGCCTATATCTGTGATGTCTGACGTCAAAATCTGGCAGGATGGTAGCGTGACTGTGAAGAGAAAGGTTGAGTCTAAGGTTGTCGAAGAATCAATCCTTCCTTCATGACGACAGAGCACAATACACGATTTTCAATTGCAATACAGAGATCATGGATCTTATGCACGAAATTTGTTTAGGAATGTATACGCGGAGCGGGTTTTAAATATAGACTGATTTATCTTATACGAAATCTCAACTATGAAACCATGAGCAGAACGAACCACCATGGCGTGATTTACATTTTTCCCATTGTTGCTGCTCTCAGGCATACACCAACATCTGCAACATACGCATAATGACGCTTCAAACTCCATGTGTATTTATTTCGTTTTGAAAACAGATTCCATGTCAAATGCGCGTGCTTTCATTCCACTCAAATTCGACTCGATGATACACGAGAACCTAGATCTAATAATGATCCTTCTCCAAGTTAAAACTCGAAGGCATTCAACACACAAACCCACACTTTGCAAGTTACTGATACCTCTGCAGCCTGCCTCACCCTACCACGCTGCAGATTTCAACCCTCGATTTATCCACCATGGACGGCATTTCCGACATGACCCACGCGACGCGGGCGTTCCCCCACGTCTTGCTTGCGAATGTGCAACACCGAGCCTTTCTGTAGACAATAACTGCATACCTGGAGTGCGACAAGGGAAGAGTGGAGTCTCGCGCTCGAAGGCAGGTGTGAGGGTGCGCGAAAGGGTAAGTTCTACCTCAATTAAAAGGACATATTCTTGACCATGAGCCTCAAGGCTCTGTTTGTTACACAACATATAGGCTCCCAGCGCGAAGCATTGGGCACCACGAAACTCTGGAAACACCATACTAAAGAATGAACACCCACCTCCTTTCATCTGTGCTTCGACGACGCAAGTACCAGCGAAGCTCAACACTGTCCTTTACCAAGACGGAATATCGATTGACATCCCTGATCTATTCGATTTATCGCGTCGCAATGGTATTGCTGGGATCATCTGTGCTTTGGGTCGGCGGTTATCCTCGCATCACGAATTTCTCATATTCTATTTCATCCAACCAGAAGCGACACATGAATCAGCGCGCAGAACTTCCGGGATGTTTAGCGAAGGTATTATAACTACGCCCAGTTGACTCTGCCAGACAGGAGGGAATGTAGGGTGCTGGTTTATTTACCGCAGAAAAAAACAATCAAAGGATAGATGTTTCGTAATCTAGAAGCACTCAATATAGAATGGCAAAGAACCATCATAATACATAGCTTTCTGTGGATATGATGTTGGATGTGTCTCGTAGCAGAAAACTGCAGCAGGAATGTCGGGTCAAATACGAAAATAACAAAAGAAAGAAACATACACCCAATAATCTGTAAGGTGTTAGCACACGAATAGTAGATGTGTGCAGGGAATGCGTACGCGGGCCTGAGCAAGGATGTCGGGTGGAGTGTCGCAGATGCAGATCTTGTGATCATCTTTGGTGTCTATCACATATGCTAGTTGGCATGAGTCGGATGAGAGGAAAAGGGAACAGTAAAGGTTCTGAACGTCGAAGGAGGCAAGGAGCTGGCGGGACTCGAAAGCCCAGAGCTTGATGGTGTGGTCCAAGGAAGCGCTAGCGAGGGGAGCACCATCAAATGAAAGTGCTAGACCACCAAGGTTCTTGGTATGCCCTTCAAAGGGAGCCCCGACAGTCTCCAGCGTAACCGCGTCAAACTCATAGATCGTCTTGATGTAGTCATCCAGACCCAACTCAGATTTATGTGGAATGAAACTGAAGTCGAATATTTGCGGTTATGATGGTTTTGTTTTTGTTTGTCCAGACAATTGGCGACAACTGGACTGCTTGTGTCTCCCTGTCCTCACATCTACGTTAACTATGGTGGATATTATACAGATTTGATGAGAGACAGAGAGTGCCAACACTTCAAATTCAGCATGGTCAGTCACAGCAGCTGCACCACATCAAAGCCCCCTCTTTCCTTTGCAATAACTAGCCGCCCCATCCCCTCGTCAAAGTCGACCTTGTCTCCACCAGCAACATCACCAGTTTCAATCTCATATACAACCCTTTCCGTCTCAAACTCAGGACCAAACTGCATCTCACACGGGGGCATGAATAACAGACTTGGCGCGCAAAGTCGCACCTTCCCCCCAAACACAAATATCCCGCGTCCCGACGACCCAAGGCATATTTGCGTGCACTTTGAATCTTGTATCACATTTGGAACGACTGGAGAGAGTCGGAGAAGCCGGTACGGGAAACTAAATGGATATTTTGCCCCCTCCGAGTCGTCGTTATCTAACCGAATAAGCATTGTCAGACAAATGCCGCCAGATTTACCTCTGGCAGCAATTGTAAGGGAAGGTGTTTCCTGTGGCGGTGCATACACTAGAGTATCTGCACCACACCAACCTCGAGAAACACAAGTGGTAAAGGCGATAGGGGAGCTGATGTGCTCATAAAACATGAATACTTTGGTATGCGCCACCACAGTTCGTCCTTCGGCTGGTACGTCTGGCACCGGAAACACGCTGATGCATGCCTCCCACATTACAAGTATATGGTCTGAGAAATGGACCAAGTCTAGGAGGGCACCGAACTGATGGAAATCACATTTGGTCTATCATCTGAAGTTACACTCGGAAAACTCACTAGATCAGGTATACGCGGAAGAAGGGCAGTGCCTTCTGTCTTAGTGTGCCAATCTAAGACCTCGATGCCGCCCCCATCCTGCTGTGATGTAGTATCCAGGAAAAGGAGGTGCCGTGAAATCCCTGCGACAGTGCCAGGGATGAGTGAGTAGTCGCAAAGCTTGTTGAGAGTGGGCTTTAAGGAGAGCGAGAATACTGTAGCATGTCGGTTTGGACTATCCGTTGTCAGCGATACTTCACAGCGCTGTCGAGAGGCCGAGGGGCTCACTTGTCTCTAGAGCCGATGGCAATGATTCCCTGGCACTCCATGTCCTTGACAACCATGCATACATCGTCACCCGGTAATGACCACGCTTCAATATTTTGGAGCTCGTGTGAGCCTGGTTTGCCGGAGATGAGCCAAAGCACCACTTTATTTCCATGTACTGTCAAGACCTGCATTCCTCCAGGGACAAGCACGATCTGATCTACAGTCTCTCGTGCTCCGCTCGAAACAATGACATTGGCCTTGGATCGTGGCCAACGTCTCTCGAGAGAAAGAGCTAATAACGTCCGATACTCTAGATCTGTAGAAGACAGAGCACTGAGAGAGCATGAAGCGCCGGGGGGAGGAAGGTGGCGGGCCAATACTTCAGCACAGAACACCGCGTACCAAACGCAGCGAAGCTTAGAGAGAGAATAGTAACGTTTGGAGGTCTGGGAAATGTAGGATGCATATGGGTTCACATGTAAATAATAGTATAAGACGTACACATCGCAGTGTCAATATTTCTCGCACAGACAATGCCTGAAGTATCTGTATGAGGATGTCGTCGGCCAATTGATCCAAGCTGGACGTGCAATGCATCACGGATAGCTACGTTGTTGAGCTGACGCCTCGATAGCTTAAAATACAGACCAGTGGATTGATGCATCCAGTAGAGAAATGCTAGGGTATATATTGGGAGGAATATTAATATCCTGTGGCATCGAGGGAGTCATACCAGTGAAGTACTAGTACCAGTGTGGCTAGAAACGGTGAGGTTATCTTTTGGAAAGAACAAGGAAAAGGTGAGGCTCACCTCGGCCGAGTCGGTGACTACTACGTACGCTTCAGCACTGCTGATCATTTCACTTATCTAGAGTCACGTCACTGATATCGTCGTACTAGGGGGATGCGGCGATGCGCGCCCAATCCCGCACTCGATTATCCACGAGGCGTGACGGTAGTCATAAAAGCAGGCCTAGGCTAAGCAGCAGAGTTTGTTGATCCATTTATCATGATAGGAAGCAGTAATGCATTAACCTCATCCCACATTAGTAAACTACAAATTTCTCCACAGACATCAACATTTTCAACAGTTTCCCACAGTAGCCTACAGAGTGACAAGCGGGGCAGAGCTACTTGGGTCTAGTTTTGCCGGTTATAATCGGCACTAACTAGGCTATGTAAACTATGACGCATTACACTTGTCTGCTAACTATTATACATAGCATTATTATGACATGGTAGCCAGTACAGGAGAGTAGCCATAACGGCACTTCGACGACTCGTATGCCGACAGACCTTCTGCAGAGGCTTGTTGACGTCCAGACGTATACAGGAGGGCCGTCAGCATTCTCTGCAGCATAGCATTTGCCCTTTAATTGTGCTGGAGAAAACTGGCAGATTGTTGGTCGAGTCTGAGTCTGATAGCCTGATGGAGATGTATGAGCCGGACTCAAGTCGATATGCATCACAGTCAATGTGGTCTTTGAATATATCTTGTACATCAGTTGCAGTTCGAAAAGAAAAATGCCGAACACAAATCACTCATTCCAGAAACTCTCCACAGGTATTCAGAAATCAGTCTATGATTCATCTTGCTAACGCCACTTCGACAGTTCTTCAAATCTATCTGTAAGCAACATTCAACGCGAGAGAGCAACAACACATACACGTACACCCCGATTTACTAATGCGTTGGTTGTCGATGCAACGCCGCTGGTTGCCTGAATTCTTGTAATGTTCCACGATTTTCTTGTCTAACTTTTCCCACTTCCCCAAGCGATCCATGCTCTTGATATCCATGTCGATGATTGTGATATCAAACGAACCTACCTGGGCAGATTTGGGCCGGATAATGATGGAGCAATCCTTGAACGTCGCTGAAAGAAGGTATGCCATGAGATAATACCGGAGGTGTCCAGGACTTGGGACTGTGTGATCCCAGGAATGATGATCAGACTGGTAAACTTCGACGAAGTCCTCCCATTCCTCCATGGAAGGATCGGGAACCGAAGACCCGAGACCGTCACATGATAAGCCTGACGATGTTTGTGTGTATAACTTGGATAAGCCCTCTATATCGAGGACGTCCAGTGTTCGTTGTAAAGTCGACAAGAGGGGAAGAACGGGACTGCCAAGAAGTGCCTGCGCAAGAGCGGATGTGAATGATTCCTGGAGGTTCTGGACGTCAGTTGATTCATCCGCCGTGAAGAAGTGTGCCAATAGTTGCACCGAGTGGTCCTATCCGGATCTATCAGAAATCTGTGAACGTGATGTACTGAAGACGTACATCATCTGGTTTTGCCATTCTGCCCTGGACGAAGAACCGTAGGTTATTGAGAGACCCGTCGCTCTCATGCCACCCAGTCCACAAAGCACCTAGGGCTTTTCTAACACGCGTCTCATCGCAAGAGAAAAGGTCCAAGGGACAATAGGTCGTACCGACTTCCCTATGTTCCATTCTGAAGCTCGTGTGCATACAAAATCTACACGTCGCTGTCTTCAGGGCGACAGTCTCAGGCGAGAGATGGCATTCTGTAGGTAAAAATCCCCATTTCGGCTAAATTATCAGTCAGACCCCGATATTCTCCCAATATACTGGTGACCACCTTGATTTCCATTGCGATGGGCGTACCTCCAATGAGATCCGTGGCTAGTACACCCTTATTTCTGCGAACATCAATCTGATCTATCTGCCTTCTCTCTGCTGGGCGATCACCGTCGCGTAAGACAACAAGTGACCTAAGCCAATCTTCTTCGAGTACCACCACCATAAGGCTCGGCAGAAACTCAGAAGGAACGAGTTTTGAGATGATGTTCTCTTGGAAGGCAATCATAGGATCGTCTGGTTGTTCACTGTTGGCATCGAGCAGCGTATTGTCTGATGATCCGTAAGCGACTTTACGGAGACGTAGGACGTGATCAGAGAATTGGACATTGTGAGGTCCTCGATACGAGAATACGATAGTCGCCCCTCCCTCAGAGATATATGTCCAATCCTCAGGTTTTGTTTCAGTAATCAACGTTGGAGTCATTGCAGAGATTGGGCAGAGTTAGGTGTGCTTTGCGACCGATAATTGATAAAACGTATCGCATGCCGCTAGCTAGTGCGTTTATATATGTTGGGAGTCTGGGACGTCAGGCTATGGCCGCAGCATGAGCATGCACAACAAACGCCAAACAAGCGCCGGCCCGGGGCTATAAAATAACTCCGCTTTCAAAGCACGATCATGCTTTGACCTGCTACTACACCTTTTTGTGGAACAATAGACCCATATGATGTGGACCTGCCTTGCAAACCACAAATTGACACTATATTATTTGCCCATGTTGGAAGTTTGTATTTTGCAACCTTGAGTGTTTCATCCCAGTCCAACGATCTCGTCGCTCGCAAACTTCACGAAATATCTAATACCATCAGAGTCAGAATGCGATACCCAACTCCCTCATCAACCAAGCCATCTGAAAGTTCGCGGGCTACAAAACATCCTTCTCGATCCCCGAAAGCAAATGCTGCACCCTCCAAAGGTGTCCATGCTCACAAACATGTTCTCAAAGCATCCAAGACTCGGCGTGCTTCGCATTATGATCCTAAACCGGTCTGTGCTCTCCGGTGTCCTTCTGAGTCATAGCATGTTCACTGACTGTTTTCTATAGCCACGTATCACCGTCCATGGGTTACCTGGTTATACTGGTGGCATTTTGCCACCCGATGCAGTAGACCCTCGCCCGCCCGCACCTCTCTTGGACAGTTTCGAATGCATTCGCACTTTAGGTATGGCATTCCTATTTCAGGATCGAGAGCTAGATTTGACTTACTCGATGTAGGCGACGGAGCTTACGGTCAAGTTCTACTCGTACAAGCGCGCGAACAACCAAACTTGGGGAAACTGGCCCGTCCAGGATCACTGTTCGCTGTGAAAGTTCTCTCCAAAGAAAGGATGAAACTGATCGATCAGGTACGTACACCTCCACTGCATCAGCTTTCCGACTATATCTTTCAACCAGAAACACCCTGGGGATACCAATGCAGAGAGAATGCACCTGTCGGCATTGCCCTGGAGTTCCTGGGTGAACGGTGTCGTAGGCGCCTTCAAAGACGAATTGAACCTTTATCTTATGCTCGAGTTTATACCGAGCGGGTGTTTCTACGACGTCATCCAAACGCGCGGCCCTTTCGACGCTGCCACCGCCCGGTTCTACTTCGCCAACATTGTATCTGGGCTTTATTTCCTCCATGGCGAGGGAATTATTCATCGGGATCTCAAACCAGCAAATATCCTTGTTAGACCCGATGGGTACTTGGCCATCGCAGACTTTGGATACGCCCGTTTAGATGAGATCGACAACGGACCAATGACAGACTGGCTAATGATCGGGACGCCGCTTTATATGGCTCCTGAGATCTTATGTTACCAACACATGACAGGATACGGTGTCGACTGGTGGGCGGCAGGCGTCACGTTGTACGAAATGCTCACGAAGAGAACGGTCAGTACTATTGAATCCTGCTCTGTGAGATCTTTCTTATATTTCCCCTATCACTTCCAGCCATTCTTCGGTACGGACGAAAACAAAATTTTCAAGAGGATCTCCTCGGGGAAGTACAAGTGGCCCAATGGCCTCCGCGTAGGCGCATCCCTCAAGTCCATCGTCGCAGCGCTTTTGACCACGACGGCCGAGCATCGTCTGGGTGTCAAAGATTCCGTTCTTGACCACCCATGGCTTAACAACATCGATTTTGATAAATTGGACGCCGGGAACTACATGGTATGTCTCCTCGTGTAAGCAAACGTATTCGCCATGTCTGACGTATAGATGATATAGGCCCCTTGGATCCCTGAAGTGCCTGCGCCCACACAGACGTGGTTAAATAAGGGCCTTCCGCCCCAGCATTGCATTCCTGGACTCAAAGTTTGCGCGCCAGCTGTGCACCGCGAGTGGGATGACCGTCTACCCAGGAAACAATTACCTATCTAGCTGACTCCGGTTACCATGTCTCTTTCATCGCTAATTACTGCATGTTGAAACGTTGATACATCATGCATCATCTGTATTTCTTACACTACCATCCGAGGATGGTATCTATTTCATCAACGCTCGTGTGAATACTGCTGCTTGACAGTACCAGTGATGTGGTTACGCCTTTCCGTACATAATACTTATGTGCATCAGAGTACATGTTCGTATGCTGGATGATAGTAGGATTGTATCTGTCGTCCGTGGAAAACATAACATACTTGCTTATATTTCGGGCATTTTGACAATAGCGCAAAAGGTGTGACTGATAGAGTAAAATTTGAATATATAGTCATTACAACATGTAGATATGCCAAGGAATAAACTCGCTGAATGACATCCCTGCAAGGAAATGTTGAGCAAATGCATACGTAGCCTTTCAGCGATTAGCAGGCGATAGCACACACCAATTCCTGATCAGCGACAATCATTGGGTTTAGTGGCCTTGGGAAACAAGATGATCCAGGAGTAAGTGTCTGGGAAGCGTTTGCGCATCATTCTTGTCCTCTGGTCTAGATATACAAGCCTTGAGTCTGATCCCGCTTGTTTTATGAGCTCATGATGCGACAGTTCTTCCAAGGCACCAATAACCACCCTCCTCCCATGGTATTCCTGGACAAGTGCAGTGACCAAGCAGGCGAGCAGTATGATATTCCTCACGCATCACGACGTGACGCGCTGAGGTCTGGGGAGGTCAACCGTATCTTCGAAGCGAGTAACCTCGGATGGATGGATATGAATAGCGTGTTCGGTAGACCAATCTATGATTTTCTCGAAGTTCCTGCATCGATGACGGGTGTTGAAGTTAGGGTAAGGGACCGCGTGCCCCTGCACCCAGTACCATGTGATTATCGTCACGTCAGCATTGCACATGATATTCTGCCTTATCATTTCGATGCAGTGATCTGGACCGTAACGGTATACCATAAGCAATAGTGCCTTAAGGCAGAAATAATATTCACCAAGATGCTGACGGACCATTTCTGGTTTGGCTTGGAACGAGATATCCATGGGCTTATAATACTCCAACCAAGAGGCTTTGCGAAGCAAGTTCTACACAACTGTGAGCCAAGAATGAACATATTGTCAGTGTGATATGGCTTACCACACAATGCATTTGGTGGGCAGATTCCAGAAAGACCATGTAATCTCCACCAATTTTGTCCGGATACCTGACTTTCGAACGCAAATCTGTTGTGCCTGCTTTCAGCATCTCCTCAAGCGACATTCGAGTCGGCAGCACTGAGGTTTCATGGGTGTGAACAATTACTAATTAGGATGACGGGAAAAAATTGGACGCACCATCGCCAGCTATCCTGGCCCAAGCGGCATCGATTTCTGGGGAAGGAGGGCCACGATAAATAGAAGGAAAGTCGAGGGATCCGTTAAACCTTATAATCTCGGGCTCGACAGCAACATTCGCTGGAGCTGCGATGGATTAATAACTGTACCGTTCGATGTGGTCCGTCCGCTCACAGTATATACTAGGAATGTCATTGCGCAGGTGAGTCGACGGCGTACGCATCCATAGCGTGAAAAAGAGAACCGATGTGCAAATAAGTATGCCGTGGGTCAACCACAGGCGAAGGGTACGTGACTCAAGACGAGGTTCTGCACCGAACCTTTCTGCATCAGCAGATAGTTGCTCGTCGTCATCGTCGAGAGTGTCAATAGGAGAGTACTGTGAGAAATATTTGAGCATTATCTTTGGGTAAAGTAACACCATATATCGCTGAACGCGAGGGGGCAGGGACAGTTGGGGTTTGAGAGGGTCTAGGTTTAAGAACTCACTGAGAGCCTTTGAATTTGTTAGATGTGGGCTATCTAAAATACGCTGCACCTATCACAAGTGCTGACCTTGATCATCGCATACGTAGCGTGCACTACATGAATATCGAATTATGAAAGGATCCATATATCACCGGTCTAGGATAAGTATGACGCTTCAAAGTTTGGCACATGCACAACTGGCAAGGCAATGTAAATCTACTGTGCCTCTGCACATGTGGCTGTGCTAGCTGAAATAGTACATTTGGGAGTCCTACGTGGCAACGAGACGCTCACTGTAACGCTGGACAGGACAAACTACGAATTCAGATTCTGCACATTCCATAATCCATTAGGCAACTACACAACTCATCGTGGCTTTGCAACATCTTGATCAGCGATCTTCACAAGTGTCGACGTGGGCGCCCTTGATCATTTGAAGTGGCTACTAGTAATTCCAATCCAAAGGAAATGAAGAAAGAAACCTTGGAGTCACTCTCAGGCTGCCGTTGCATAGATTAACGGGCCAATTGTGGGCGCTAGCCATCCAAGGAATTGTTTCAGGTATCTGCACAGTGCACCTGGCCCGGGTGCTGCTGAATGTCGGCATATGCACCGGAAGCCGTGGGCTGTTGAAGGCAATTGGAGTTACTACTCTACGAGTCCATTACACATTTATGATTCATTTGACCTACAGATGGAAAGCCGCAGGGTCCATTGGTAGCCAATCCGCACGCCCGAAAGACAAGTAGAATGTCATGGGTAGACACGCCATCAAGACCATAGGAAATCATTTTACCCTAGGAGTCTCAAATAGCTAGTGCTGCTGCCCACGACCCAACTGGGAGCAGCTGGGAACGCCATAAGAGGAAAGGGGTAATGAGTCGCCGTATCATTGTGAAACGTGGCTTCGAGAGCTGAGAGCTGAGAAAAAGTCTGGGAGATTCGATAACGTACTCCCTTTTCTCGCTTACTGCCACGATCCAGAGAGATTGATCATTGCACCAAGTCCTCGGCGCCAATCCAGGCCTCATCAGATTTCCCGAGCACTATTACGACTTCTGGGATGGATAAAGGCTTCGCAGGTGCTCAAACATCCTGGCTGTCTGGTTCACACTCGACCCATCAATTACAGATTCAAATTTTCTTTCCCAACTCATGCGTGAGGAATACTCTCAGTATTCTCCTTTCGATGTGGTCGACGATGACTCTACCAAGCCCCTCAATAGTGGTATAGCAACTAGTCCCTCACCAGGATCCCGCTTCCTTCACTTATGGCCATGGCTAAGTCATGGTGTGCTGATGTCCATAACTTTGGTGCTCTTCACACTGTGGGTACAGGCGCCTTCGATAGATGACGTAGTTCTGTTCTGTAGGTGGATAACTAGAGTCAGTGCACAAGACCTTACTTACCCGTCACAGCTCCAGCAAACGAGGCAGTTGAATCCATCGGCATCGTAAAATTCAACGGAAGCTTTGGTGCTACTTCCATATACCGTGGCAGTCCATCCCCAGAGCTCGACGCCGCTTGGGATAGAATATCTTCTAATGGTTCTACCTTGCGCTTTGCTCTCATCATAGGCTATTGCTGACGGGAAGCATTTTACAGCGCGCCCAATTCGGATGACGCTTGAGCAACTTCTCAGAACACAGGAAAAACCTTCTCCTGCCATGGCTAGGTATCCGGACGAATACGGTGGAGGTTACATGGCAACTGTAGAAGTCACTCACCAGCTCCGTTGCTTAGTCAGTTGTAAAACAGCGACTGGTTGATCCTTGCTCAATTTTCTGTAGGACATGCTTCGCAGAGCCAGCTGGGGTGACCATTACTATGATCCTGGGAACGTGCATGAATCCCCCGAAGAATTTCGTACTCATCTCGGTAGGTATATTGTTTCTTGCTCTGCCCTGCTTATGTCGCACCTCAGACCACTGCATTGAGATGCTCAGGCAGTTCACTATGTGTACTGGTGATGTGACTATGATAACTCATGATTGGGTGGAGGGAAGGACAAGTCCATTCCCTGATTTCAACGTTCATCACCAATGTAGAAACTTTGACAAGGTCTTAAATTGGATTGATGAACATCGTGTTTTTGTCCCTGAATCCGAGATGGTCCGCTTGGACGATAATGCGAATCTGCCTTCCCCTCCTTGATCGCATTCTTGATGTATTCTCTCCTTATGAAGCATCCTCTCCCTATGATAGTAGTCATAGTCACAGAATCGTTCAATATACAGTTTGATTTCTACCCCAGACTACTCGTGTTCACGGTGGGCTGGAGTGTGGGTCTGCAATCCATCTGCATGACACTGACTACTCATCTTGCCACTTTTGTTTAAAAAAAGTTGTCCACCCCATTGGGACGGTAGGCACGTATTCTTGAAGTGCGTCGCTATCTTCAAGTTCTTGACCGGACATCCGGACGTCGACCATGCTCTCTCGCACAGTCCTGGATCTCAGAACTGATCCTTTTGCTCATAGATAACTACATACCGCATTGTCCCGCATCAAAAGCTGTCGAGATACGCCGTGCTTATTTTCAGGATCAAATAAGGAAAAAAGATAGTGCAAATATAATGTACATATGTCTGCTTTTGTAGTGAAATGACATGAGTGTGCCAATAAAAAGCAACGACCGAAGATCACCGCTTGTATGTACGATTATCAAGTAACTTATCATAGCACGATCTCATGCCGCAAGATAGTACTTACATCAGATATTGTACTGATGAGGGAAAGGGAGGTCGATCGTATCCTCCATGCGAGTAACCTCGGATCGATCAGCATGTTGGATAGCCCAGTCCATGACGTTCTCGAATTTCCTGCATGCATGACGGGTGTTGAAGTTAGGGTAGGGTTTCGGGTGGTTCTTTACCCAGTCCCACGTGATCATCGCGACCTCGGCATCGCACATGATAGACTGCCTGATCAGTTCGATGCAGTCATCTAAGGTGTATGCCATAAGCAG
>MU179306.1:0-20628 GCA_016767475.1 Suillus weaverae
CTAACACACATTTATATTAGTGTTGACAGTGTCTAGGTACTTAATATCAGTCCGTTACGTCGAGACTGAGGTGTTGACAGTGTCTAGTCTTAACACAATTCAAACTTGTCTGTCCGCCAAGGCACTCGGCAGCCTCACGTTCAACACTACGAATATGCAGTCTCTCTCGGGGTTTCCCTCCGGGAGTCCCGGCGACTGGCTATATAGAATCTCAAAAAGCTGCATGCAAATTCAGCCATCATGTCACTGAATTTCATTGACAGTGCCAATGAATTTATCGATGACTCCACCATTCACACACTCTTCGGCACGTCTTCCACGTTATATCTTGACTTTCGTCTCCTTCACCACATAAGCTGATAACCCCAAGCTCAGTCACAGTCACTGACTGAAGTACTACAGTTTTGGTGCGTTTGCAATCGCAGCCATCTCGAGATGTAGTGGCCACTGTCACCTTCCTTCGCTTTTTGTGTTCCCCAAGCGATTTTATTTCCTGTCATTTTTCGACGTCATGGCGCATCTTAGAAACTAGATTGAGATGTTCAAACTTCATTGGCACTGGCAGCCACGCTGGCATTGTTTCTTGAATGTAGCTTGCTCTACGGCGATTGTTGACCAGGGCCATTTCGAAAGGCGGGACTCCCGTACCTCGAGCTCATTCCATTCGGTCTTTTGGCATCTAGATGATAAAATTGGTCGTCAGAGGCGTGCCGTCAGTGGGAGGAGAAAAAAAGGGCAGCATTGAATTGCGCGTGCGGTGCACAGAAAGCTGCCATTCAAGTCGACACATTCCTCCATCTCATCTCAGTATCCAGTGAAAGAACTTACGGCATCATCGTGAACATGCACGCGCCTGGGCCAGTTGATACGCCTCCTCGTATGCTCATTATGTTTATCTTTGCTACCCTATCTCCCAATTATCTCCCAACTAATGCTCATTTCTATTTTTAGTATAAACCCCGCTGCCAACATGCTTTACAAGGTATCCAGTGCAAACCACACAACCAACTTGGGGCTTCAAGTTCTGATATCCTGACCCAAAGCGTCCGTATCAGTCTCATGCCTATTGCCCTCGATTAGCTGAATTGTCTTCAGCACGAAGCGTAGAATGATTCGTTGATGCGGATTGGAACTTCCGTCGGTAGAAATTGTAAATATGCTGTTCGTTCCTCGCGGGCAAGGACACCGCCTGTATCACTGGTAAGATAACTTCAATTGATGAAGATATGGCTGAGATTATAACGTAACCTAAGTAAAAGTTGACCGCCTTATATCTACTTCTGGCAGCGCTTGATCGGCATTGCGGGGGTGGTCGCCGCCGCGTTGCCATCATGATGTATGATGCATGATGCACAACCGTGAAGTTGTTGCCTCGTGATCTCGTTCAGGAAGGATCTAAAGGGAATTCAGGGCAATTCCCAGTGTACTAGTACCCACTGAGGTTGCATTGTATTATTTCCGAGTCTCATCACATCTCCATGATATAAGGATCAGGATGTCTGGTCCTAAGGTCTCTACATCATGCCTGATTCTACTTCTTCAACACTGATCAACCAACCCCGCGTTGCACTTATCACTGGCGCAGCCCAGGGCATCGGACACGCCATTGCTCTGCGGCTCGCAGAAGATGGGCTCAACATTGCCATTGCAGACTTAGCATCACAGCGCACGAAGCTTGACGGCGTCGCAGAGGAGGTGAGGGCGAAGGGGAGGCGGTGCATTGTCTTGGAATGCGATGTGTCAAAAGAGGAGGAGGTTCAACGTATGGTGCAGGCTACGGAGAAGGAATTTGATGGTCTGGACGTCGTGGGTGTCTCCTCTGCTGAAAACTGCGACGTCGCCTGACAGCTGGGTAGATGGTAGCGAATGCTGGACGACTCCTTGTGAAGACTATCATTGACTGTGAGTCCACGCTATCTTTGATCCCTATGATATTTAGCTTTTGATTGTAATAACAAAATTCGATAGCTACCCTCACCGATTTCGACAATGTATTCGACACCAATGTGCGTGGAGTATTCCTGTGCTTGCGTGCCGCAGCGCAGGTCATGGTCAAGCGAGGGCGTGGCGGGAGGATCATCAGTATGCACATCCATTTGTTATCTCGCATCTGGATAATCATACCCTTTGCCAAAGGCGCGTCGTCGGTATCGGGGAAGAAAGGGTCGCCATTGAACGGCATTTATTGTGCGTCGAAAGCTGCTGTTCGATCGTTCACACAGGCGCTTGGTATGTATTCCAGAGGTCACAATGCCTCATCTCATCTCACTATTCTTGTGTTCTAGCGGGTGAACTCGGATCACACGGCATCACCGTGAACGCCTATGCGCCTGGACCAATTGATACACCTCTCCGTATGTTCATGTTATATCCTCTGCTACCCTACTACCCCCCATCTATCACACATTTTCTCTTTCTTTTGTATATGTACCCTGATGCTGACATCCACGCATCCAGTTCAACACTCCGCAGATGCATTGGAGCAACTGCTAGGGGTTCCTGATGGCAAAACATTGATCCGAGATGTATGTATTAAGCTCTCTATATCTCTCAGCGAGGCTCCCGCCCCCTAACCGATTGAATCGCCTTGCAGCATCAAGCAACGAATTCGGCACTGAAGCGCGTTGGAGTGCCGGAAGACGTTGCGAACATGGTATCGTTCCTCGCGAGCAAAGAATCCGCCTTCATCACTGGCCAGACAATCACAATTGATGGGGGAGGCTGGATGGACTAATCCCGTGCTCATGGCCGAGAATAACACTAATGTAACTTGTCTCCAAAGTTCAAACAAACTGTGTAAGTATATCCCGACTCATCGTATGTCCAAATCTTCACTTGCCTTTTCGTTGAGATGGGTTGCCATGCGTGTTGATACATTTTGGTCCACATGACCTTCTCATAAGGCTGACTTGACGTTTGTAGTGAGTTTTGGATGATCGAAAAGAGCCCGGGGAGAAGGAAGACAAAGATTCCTTCCCTTGTGCATGTTCATGCTCGGTGGATAATACTACTTCGAGGATAACATGATGAGCTGGCAGGATTGCTCGTCTATAAGATCAAAACCACGGAAAGCAGGAGTGATCCGCTCGCTTTTCATACAAGACAGATTCCTGAACGGTATTCACTCCATGACTAATTCTGAGGATGGAGGTGAATCAATTTATCGATCAACCTCCGAAAAACTGTCCATGGGTGATTGATTGATTAATAGGCCTCACGGGCACCACTGATTTCGCCAGGATTGGGCTGGACGTTCTTCTGCTTGCGCGCTGCAGCGGAGACTATGATCAAACGCGTGCGTGGCGGAAGGATTATCGGTATGCACACCGTTGGCTATCTCACATCGCGATGATTATATCTGCATCATCGGTGACAGGGAGCAAAGGGTCGACATCGACCAGCTTTTACGGTGCATCGAAAGCTGCCACTCAATCGTTTACACAGGCACTCGGTAATTACTTCATCTTATTCGCACTGTTATGCATTCAGCGAGTGAACCTGGATCATACAGCATCACTGTAAACGATTACGCTCCTGAACCAGTTGACATGCCTGACCCTGACTGTATGTTTTGCCTCTTGTTGCTCATGACACAACAGCTTGATGGCAAGACTTTCATAACGTGTATGTATCAGTATTTCACTTACTACTCCTCAATCAATTGACCTGCACTGGACTACCAAGCACGCATCCCACTGGGGCGGATTACAACAACAGAAGATATCGCGAACCTGGTGTCGTTCTTCGTGGCACAAGGACGCGGCCTACATTACTGGCTAGACAGTCACGATTAATGGGGGACTATAGATAATAGATTGTGCAAAAGGAATATCTTAAGAAATATATGACTGAAATGTGACCGACATTACAGTCAAAACGAAGCTGAAAATATATGTACACGCAATTACAGATTGAAAATGGTACCTAGCTCCCCAATAGCTCCCTGAAAATAATTTAAGCGTGAGTGCACCCATGGGCCACTATCTCGTGCACAAGATGAAGTCCATGGGTCATACCTCCACCCAGAGGTCTGCTCTTACAAGTTCTCACTTACTCGCCCCGCTGTGCGATCGCCGTATCCCAAATATCTTTTCGCTGTGAGCGGCACCATCTGCCGATAACAGGTTGCTGCTCGATTTTGATTTGAAGTTTTGTTGAGAGTCACTTGTGTTGCTCGGGTGGAAGTTTGAAGCGTCTAAAACTTTGATTACACCGCTGTAGAGGCGATGAAATGGTACGAATAGACAAGGAACCCAGTCAGGGGGTAAAGCAGCCGGTAAAAATGATTGCATGAGCAGGAAACGAAAAGAAGAGCGTAAAGGTGCTGACCGCTGTGTCGCATCCACGTAGTTTTCCCTGTCAAACCTCTTTGACGTCTTTATGGACATACCCTTGTCCGAGATAGAAATGCCTTTGTGCTGAAGACTACAGAAACCTAGTTGAGTTCTTGAACCCGGTAAGTGCACAGTTCAACGTACGATTCCTTCGTATGCTGAGCGGCCGCTGAGAGGCGTTTTGTGACGAAGACGACGCCGAAGATGGTCCCCACAAAAAGTGACGTTACCTGCAGGCTCAGCCGAGATTAGGAGTGACGATCAGAGGATGACTCAAAGAACGCCGGCTTCATGCTCACGGTTAGAAAGGAGAGCACATCAATCCTGATTGCATGTACATAGGCATGAGCCAATGATCTGGAAGGCGGGGGACGGAGAACATACCAAGAAGCCATCATTTGTATATTAGACTTTGCAAATGTGATATCAAGCAATTGTAAGGTCAACTTCGAAGACCAGATTAGTACGCAGATAGAATTGAAGCAGACGTGGGTGATAACAGGAGTCTAGAGAGCTAGTGAGCGCCTACTACGTTGTGATCGAGAAAACAGGCTGTGCAATAATTGAAGTTCGTAAGGATGTACGTAATTTAGTAACTCGGCTCTCAGTTAGGAGTACAATGTCATCTGCTGTACAGTGCATACTTTTATTCTTCGCATCCGAGTCACGCGAATACATTCCCTTTACCTTGTGCTCACATTCCGCCTTCGCTGTTCAATTTTACTTTACAGCTCGTGTACACTCATATCAGCAGCAGAAATAGCAGCAGAATCTAAAACATTTCATACCTACGTTGTCTCATTCGCAATTCCCTGCCGAACTCATAACCAGCATTACAGTATCAGTGATGGACATGGAATTAGATCAGCTAGCTTGTATTCTCTTGTAATAGACCTTCCATGTACGCCCAATATAGGAATGATTCCATTAGTCCATGTTAACGTATCCCAAAGTTCTAAAAAAAATCTCAGTACATACGTGAAAAACATTTGTGCAGTTCCAGATACTGATTCTAGTATGAGAATATCATCAACCAAGGGTTAAGGACAATCTATGAGTCAAATTCCCGTCAGTGAGAAAGCGAGGTTGAGACTTGGGCAAGAGTGACATACAGGGAAGAGAATGTGGCTTCCGACAACGATACTGCACGGTCAGGTAATCATAAATTTCAGTTTGTTGCAGCACAGATACACAACTTACGCGAGCGGCAGGATAACTGCCCAGTCAGTCGAGTCCACCTTCCACCCAACGGGCACCAGTGGCGTGCTGAGTATAACCATCACCGCCACGATCATCATGGATAGTATCAATGCAACGCGAAAGCGCTTTAGGATCCTCGGAACTTCAATGAAGAAGTTTGATCGTTCGACCTCCTTCTTCGTAGCACCCCACGTGATGTTGTAAGAAAATAAATGGGAGAGGATTGCTTGAGAAAGGTGAATGCTTAGCCCCCCAAAGAAGAAAAAACTATATCAGGTACGGAAATGTACTTCTGAGTATTCGTTGTCTAAGGTAGAGAGGTTTGGCACTCACAAGAAAGGTATCCAGGTCACGTTCTCGAGTGCTGAAGCTAGAAGGTTGCGGTGACCCAAACGGTACTCGAGAAGCGTAAATCCGAGATTGCCGACCCCGGGGAAGACAACAGTACATGCTAGCCAGACTTCAAAGCTGTGTAAGAAGAACCCGTCGACATCAATTTGAAAGCCTAGCATAAGGTAGTTGAGCAAAGAGAGAATCGCCGCCGCTGCAATGCCATCTTCCATATCATAGTGCGTCAGCGTTCACCGAACGTAAAATAGAAGACGCATCATACAGTACGAGAACATGTCTGCATAGATTTCAATGGATGTATTTTATGCACGATGAGGAGCACTTACAAGCCATCATACTAAGCTTATAGTGCACCGGGGCTCCAGACCACACGAACACGCGGAGCTGCTTAGCAATGGGTCCCATCTTCCACCAATGGACGAGCGGATTGAATATAAGCTCATTGCACCCTACTTATATGAGCTTGAGATCCTTTGGACAGCGAGAAAAACTTACCATATGAGTACTTCTGCCACCGATTCAACTCATCATCGACAGTGAGGGACACGCCTTCCTTGAATCCACCTTTGGAGTACGACGCCCACCGAATACTGTAATGTTTCAGTTGCAACCGTAAAGCCATGTCAAAGTCTTCGGAGACATTTGACTCGGACCATATCTTCTTCTTCCCATCTTCAGGATCAATGAACGCCGCGTCCTGGAGAGCCGACCACCGAAGAAAGGCGTTGTGCCCCACGAAGGGAGCCACTTCCCCGTTCGCGCACCCGATAGAGATGCACTTGTTAATCCGCCGTGTGAAGTGCGCAATGCCGTTCTCGAAGTAGTGGTGCGCGACTTGCATTACGTCTGGTAAGGAGCGTGTCAAGCATCTCACATTCGTTAGTGATGAGTAAGACATACCCGATTCGTGCTGGATAATACCGACGTCGGGGCTCTCTGCAAGCTCTCGCGCGGCATCGCGGAAACAATCCTGCAAAAGAAATAGACAATAAGCATCTATCACTTTGTCAGACAGAGATAGTCTGTCACCTCAGGCACGATTGTGTCTGCATCGACAATCAAGATAACTTCCCCGACGCGTAAAGACTTCCCATTGCTTGCCCAGGGCTGCCACTTCCCACCACTCTCATTGTACACCTCCTCCGTGGCCAATGCCAACGCCATATCTTCAAGACACTCATATTCGCTGTCATCCAGCTCCCCCCTCTGGTCCGCGTCTTCGAGCACCTTCAAATGCTTCTCAAGCTTCAAGCTTAACGCTAGCCCGTAGTTCATGTTCGACGCCTTTTTGAACCGGCCAGCGCGCTTAAAACCACCTGGTGCGCCATCGTGCTTCGGACGCGCGACCCATCCGATGTTGTGGTCCGCATAGAATGCAATGCGTTCTTCCCGCTCCTTGGGGCTGATGAGCTGCAGCCCGTCGTCATGCACAAAGATAGCAGACGTGCCACCCTGCCTGGCGTATGTCTGCATCGCCTTCTTGATAGAGAAGACCGATGGCGCACTGATGGGATCATGTCAGCACATTCTATTCTGCCGCCACCGAAAGAGGGATCTGACATTGTTTGTTCTAGACTCTCCTTGAACACCGGAAGTTCGACGGTAATGTGGGGTAAGGCGGCGTCGACTTCCTTGTTCGGTGATGGGGGTACCGCGGAGTAATATCTTGAATTCTCATGGTACTGAGCAACCGGACCAAGCCTAGGACGTGCAATTTGTCAATACATGACTACTAAATCCAGTGACGAGATGACCTACACCAAACTTAGGTTTCCCACAAGCTGCAAACAGAAGAACTACGATTGATGATCAACTTAAGGGTCCAGAGAAAATATCATCTGTCTCTCACCAGTGATATGCAAAAGAGGAAGGGGGATGTAACGAGCAGGATGAAACGGGTGTAACCATTATCGAGAAGCCATTCAGCCAGAAGGACGCTGGCTCCACTACCAATGAAAACTTGGACAGATTAGACGACGCAGGAACAGGTCACAAATATGTCTTACATATGGACATCGCCGTCGCAAGGCCACAGTAAAACGGGGCATAGAGGCGAAGGGGCCGAAGACCCCGACTTCCAGAAGAACCTTCCTTCTCCAGGTCACATTCGTCAGCATACATGTCTCTCTTCTCCGGTGAAACGCGCCAACTCCAGCCCCAACTCGATTGCTTGCGTGGTGATTTCGAATGCGCGTTGTTTCGCTCTTTCTCCGTGACAGGGATGGCCTCTGTGATGACCACATCCTTCTCTACCAAATTAGCGTCAGAAGCGACAACCGATACAGGGTCGGTAGATGGCGGGGTGCTGGATGCAGGCGATATCACATGACGGAAGCGCCAGACCAACTTAATGAGCTTCTCCTCTAAGTCGCGACACAAAGGTATGATGCTATCAAAACTATCTGCCCATACCACGATAACCCGTTCATCGCGCTGTAGTGACGTGTGTTAGTATTACACAGGTCGAGAAAGGGGTTGACTAACAATGAAAGCTGCGCACTGCTCCTTCTCGGCCCGAGGTAGGAAGTCCATGGAATCGAACACCTGTATCTTCGTGTCGGAATCAATATAGATTGAAGCATCTGTATCAGTTCTGTAGAACCCATGATTATGAAATACTTCTGCACAGAACAAGTATCTTTACATTGTTCTGAATGCGGCATGCACGGCGGCACTGCGGATTTTAACAGCAACTACTGGATTGAGCAGTCTGACTGCAGCTTCAAAGGGAGCCAGTAACATCTGGTTATACGGGAAAACGCGGTAATGTCCTGCTGCCACCCGAAGACAAACACCTGTTGCGATGGTTTCTTCTGTGGGCCGGAACCATGCCTCCCCTTGAGTCTGTTCAGATGGGGGAATATCAATAACGGACCGCATTTTGAACACAAGTAAAACCACCGGACCTGTTGGTAGACGTGATGAAGAAGAGCGTCGTACGGGTCATAATCCATATCGTTTGGCTTGCTGAACAATAGATGGCACCAGGGAACAGTGTATATAAGTGAACGGAACTTCGGACTGGCTCACATTGACCCGGCACCGCACATACAAAAATTGAGGGAAAATCTCACCAATCATCAGGCCTGAGAGCACATCCAACTCAAGACCTTCTTGGGCAGGCCTAGACTGTAACGTAAAATTTTGACGTGGGGCCAGGATCATTGACAGGAGGGTCAGCCTGAAGGGAAAGAGCGTGA
Source organism: Suillus weaverae (assembly GCA_016767475.1). Taxonomy (NCBI): domain Eukaryota; kingdom Fungi; phylum Basidiomycota; class Agaricomycetes; order Boletales; family Suillaceae; genus Suillus; species Suillus weaverae. The sequence goes on from MU179306.1 coordinate 9,086, forward strand.
CTGTGGCGCTCGGGCAGGGGTTATTTACGATACCAGGAACACAAGGATGATCAAAGAGCGTGATAGAGTGAATATCACGCAAGGATGAACGCCAGCCATGTCAAGTGAGTGAGGATAAAGCATGCAGTCAGTTCCTGAGCTATTCCAGACCTGAAAACGGTTCCGTATATTGCGTATCAATTTTGATTGATCAAGATTCTAAGGGGTGTGTTTTGGCCTGCCTAGCGGACATCATCGGAGTGAAGTACAACCCGGCTTGGCGAAAACTTGCTGTACTGTGCACATAATGGCTCTGCAACAACCCTGCAATGACAGATAGTCGCCAAAGTGGCTATCCGACAAGCTGTCGACCCGGACCGTCGGAAGGGTTCAAGCGCCACCTCACTAGTGCACCCGACTTTCCAATCACTTCCACGATCTTCCAAATGTCGAAGTTTGAAATAAGATAGGAGATTGTAGGAGATTGTCCTGATAGACAGCGCCTCGAGGAGCGTCCAGCGACTAGTCTAGACTCTTGAGACTAAAAGGTCATTTGGCCTCAGAATCCAGGGAGATGGGTTGAAACTGGCGACCATCGTTCGTCCCGTCCCAATCATCCAAATCGCAGAGTCCAGTTACTCCAGTAGAAACTGACAATGGAGACCTACTCACTCAGCTTGGCGTTGAATGTTCCAAGTACTACCATTCTGTGGGTGACAAGTTTCCTCTCCGAGAAACCGGGAGTTTTCATTTCCACCGCCCATTTATTTGTTTTTGTCTAGTGGCGCCCGAGGCTCACATGCACTGCACGCTCGAGCTCCTTGAAATTCAGGAGCAGATCAGTGAAAGAGTTTAACGAGATCGGATCATGATAGATACCTGTGTAGGCAGACCGCAGACGGTCGTTTCTGTATATCCTTTGAAGATAATATCGTCGAGCTGGCTGTGGCCTCCCAATGGACATCGATGTGGCATCCGAATCAACGTGTAAGTAACGTGCGAGTCCTGAATCAAAGCACACAACCTTTACATCGATGCAGCAAAAAAAATATAAAAGGAAATTGTGCCTCGCCCTACGCAATCTTGATTCTGAATTGCATGCGGGAGCCTTGAATCGGGGATAATGCAATCTCGGCAGGCTGCAATCCGAGCGAGGGCAGGCAGGGGCCCAGCGCATGCATAAGGGACGTCAAGCTCGTGGACGCCCACACTAATATATCTCATGATCGAAGTCGGTAAAATATTTTCAACATCATGGTCAATGCATGTTCGAAACAAGTTATGATATGATCATGAGCCAAGAAGTGCTCGTTAGCCTAAGTCTAGAGCAGTATGCAAGAAACAAGGTATTAAATAGTGTATCTGTAGGTACTCCTTGTGCTGTATGCGAGGGCGCTATATACAACTGATTATTACCAGCGAATAAATAATCGGATGTTGCAATTACATCGGTATGATACCTTTATAATAGAGTCGTGAATGGTCGAGAAAAATTGGCAATAGTCCATTTGGATCCAAAAACAAACGTCTATCAGTGGCATTCTCCCCGCTCAATACGAGAAAATCATCAACCACGGATTAAGTACAATCTGCGATCCAAGTCAGTTACCAAGAAACGACGTCTTAATGATGAGTACGCACAGGGAAAAGAATGTGACTTCCAGCAACGAGCCTATATGAATTTGAGTATGTGGGGGCCGGCCGTGACAAACCACTTACGCAAGAGGAAGGATAACTGCCCAGTAGGTACCCGGAATTTGCCAGTCCGGGCCGACAATATTAGAAAGACTGAAGATAACGATCATACCGAAGGTGCCGAAAGACACTGCGAAGGCGAGCCAGAAGCGCTTGAGAATTCGGGGGACTTCGATGAAGAAATTCGAACGTTCGACTTCTTTCTTCGTTGCTCCCCAGGTGATATTGTATGAGAACATGTGGGCCAAAAGAGCGGTAGTGAGGTGGACACTAAGACCACCAAAGAAGAAAAAGCTGCGAGCATTGGCGTGAGCCTGGGCCTGACATAAGCGACGAAGACGTACAAGAAAGGTACCCATGTGCAGGTCTCAACAAGCGAGTCCCACATGCTACGGAGCCCAAGTCTGTATTCAAGAAGGACATAGCCAACATTTCCCGATCCAGGAAACACGGCAAGAATTGCAAGAAAGACTTCAAAACTATGAAGATAGTAGCCGTCCGTTTCAAACGCCAGTCCAAGAAGGATATAGTTGAGGACCGACAAAAGTGCCGATGCTGCGATACCATCTGTCAAATCCGTGAGCATAGCACGAGTACAACAAAGACTTTGTCCTACAATAAGAAAACATGTCTTTCGAAACCAAAATCAGCATAATTGGTCATGGCTCTCATCAATCCTACTCACATGCCATCATACTAAGTTTGTAATGGACGGGTGCATTGGACCATACGAAGATACGTAGCTGTTTGTTGATAGGACCTTTCTTCCACCATTGAACAAGGGGGTTGAAAATCAACTCGCTACACCCTTTACCAAACCCTAGGCATTAGCACAGATATTGTTAACATAACCGCTAGTCCATACCGTAAGAATATTTTTGCCACCGATTCAATTCATCATCGACCGTCAACGATACACCTTCCTTGAAGCCGCCCTCGGAGTATGTCGCCCACCGTATGATGTACTTCTTCAGCTACACACATGGGAACATCAGTCAGATAAACGTCAAGCCCAACAATGCAAAACGTACCTGAAGTCGCAAAGCCATGTCGAAATCCTCGGACACATTTGATTCTGACCAAATCTTTGACTTCCCATCAGCCGGGTCTATAAACGCGGCGTCCTGGAGCGCCGACCAACGAAGAAAAGCATTATGTCCCACGAAAGGAGCTATTTCGCCGTTTGCACAACCAAGGGATATACACTTGTTGATTCGCCTAGTGAAGTGGGCAATACCATTCTCAAAGTAGTGGTTCGCGACTTGCATGACATCTTGGGTGCGAAATTGAGTCATGCTAAGATAGGAGCATGAATGTTTGACCAACCTGATTCATGCTGAATGATCGCAACCTCAGGGCTCTCTGCAAGTTCACGAGCAGCGTCACGAAGACAATCCTAGAACAGCGTCAGTTCTGTGATTAAAGGAGGTGACATGTCGCTCACCTCGGGCACAATGGTATCGGAATCGACAAGCAAAATAATATCTCCCATTCTAATGGACTTGCCGTTGCAAGCCCACGGTTTCCACTTCTCTCCACTTTCCATGAAGAGTTCTTCACAGGCCAAATTCAAAGCGTGATCCTCCAGAAGTTGCCCGTCGTCCTCTAGTTCCCCTAACTCATCTGCTTCAAGGAGTACCTTCAGATGTTTCTCGAGTTTCAAGCTAAGCGTGAGCCCATAGTTCATATTCGACGCCTTCTTAAACCGGCCAGCACGTTTGAATCCATCTGGAGAGGATTCATGAGGAGGGCGTGCGACCCAGCCTATGTTGTGATCAGCGTAGAAAGCAATGCGTTCCGCGCGTTCCTTCTCCGAAATGAGCTGCAGACCATCGTCATGCACGAATATCGAAGATGTTCCACCCTGGCGTGCATATGTTTGCATGGCCTTTTTGAGTGAGTACACGGACGGCCCGCTAAGAAAAATAGAAATTCCGTAAATACAGGCAAAAGAAAATCGACTGCGACATTACATTGTTTGCTCAAGACTTTCTTTGTAGACAGGAAGCTCGATAGTAACATGAGGGAGAGCCGAATCGACATCCTTATCCTCCTCGGGTTTGATAGCGGAATAGTAACGAGAGTTTTCATAGTATTGGGAGACGGGACCGATGCTACAAAAATGTCATTACGCCAGTCAAGATGAGCCCAAATGAATACTTACATCATGCCGACATTGCCGACAATTTGTAGGGAGAAAAACTGAAATTATATTGTCAGATTCGATTACGAACCGTCTTGGATCCCCGCGACATACCAGAGAAACGCAGAATGACAGCGGGGCCGTGACGAGCAGACAAAACCGAAGCCATTGGCCATCAAGCATGGACTCCTGCAGGAGCATGCTGGCACCAGTACCGATGAAAACTATTGAAAGAAGTAAGTCCAAGTTTGGTAATATCTGGAGTCCAAAATCGTTTACAAATTGATAAACCACAGCCTAAACCATTGTAGCAGGGCGCAATGAGCTTGGTTCGACGGATTTTCTTCGCTCCCTTCTCGGCGTCACCTTGGTGCTCTTGACGGGTAGTACTCCAGCTGAAAATCTTCCAAAATGGCGATGACAATTTAGGCTTTGGCTTCCGATTTGTAAGTTCTTTATCAGTAACAGGTATCTCTTCCGTAGATTCTTCCTTTGATGCTAGCAAGTTGTCATGCGACGGTAGAGTGGGTGGTATGATCTCAGAAGGAGTTGCGGAGATAGCGGCGCGTTGTCTCCAGACAAGCTTGATCAGCTTCTCCTCAAAGTCGCGACATAAGGGTATGATGTTGTCCAAGTCGTCGGACCATAGAATGAGAACAGCCTCGTCTCGCTAAGGGTTCATCAGAAAGGCATGATCACGCAACGAGAAGTGGAACTTGCCACAAAAGCTCCGCACTGTTCCTTCTCAGCTCGTGGCACCATGGCCATGGAAGCTACTATTTGAATGCGTGTGTTATGATCGACATAGATAGCAGATGCATCTTCGGGGCTATTATTACGGAATACGGACCGTTAGAAAGTCACCGGATAACCAACGAAAAACAACATACACGATTGCTAACGCGGCATGAACTGCAGCACTCCTCACCTTCACCGCAACCACGGGATTCAAGAGGCGGACCGCTGCCTCGAAAGGCGCAAGGTAGCTGTTCTCGTAGGGAAAGACGCGGAAATGACCAGGTTCGACACGGAGACAGACCCCGGCAGAAATATTCTCCTCGGATGGCTTGAACCAAGCGTCACCCTGAGTCTGTTGGGGCCACGAGCTTATGAGCAGGAGACGAGATGAAAAAACCCTACACGTACCTGCTTAAATATGTGATGGAGGAGTGCATCATACGCATCGTAGTCCATAGCCATAGTTGATGCCCGACGTGAGAGCTGAGACAAAAAATAAGCGTCGGGATAGGGTCGTGCCTAGCTCGGAGGAAGGATATGGGAAGATTTTGGGCTTTGGATTCGTTCCAAAAAGTGTAGAGGGGTATAAGAGCTCAGCTGTTTGAGACCCGATTTGGAAGTTGTAAGCTGGCAGTGTAAATTGAACAGGGTGATAATGATGAAAAGAAGATAACAGACCAGGGAACAGGCAAGGGATATGCCATGGAAATCCCTGAATGTACATCATAATGTCGTACTGTAAAGGAACGAGTGTGCCTCATCGGGCTGGTATCTTCTTTGGATATGCATGTAGACTTGATCGCAAGGGCAAGAATTCGAATAAGTGAACGGTCTTGAAAAGCACCCGATACCTGGAACGGCCCACTCAGGACAGACTATAGGCACTTGAGCACGGGTACCTGAAATAGTATTTTTGGTCAGCGAATAGCCTGTGACTTGTATGTGGGAGTGATCAATACACGGGTGACCTGGACTCGGAATTTCAAGCCCACCCCTGCGCGCTTGATGACGTTTGATCTAGACTCACAGCCTGCATGTCCAAGACCAATTCCGAGCTGTACTGAGCAGCCTGAGCAGCCTGAGCAGCCTGAGCTACAGACCCTGAGCCGTCGTATGTATCCTATTGTATGAATGCTATGGCGCCCGGTCCGCGTCGGTGTTGATTACATTACATAAGTGAATTTTAGCTCCGCGACCAGTAATAAGAGGCCTCGACACGGAAACCAAATTTAAGCCCAAGACGTGCGTGAGACTGTAAGCGGGAACAAGATAAATTGACGTGCAACGAGGTGATCATCGATCAATATACTGAGTGAACTCCATCCCGAAGAATGGAAGCACTAAAGAACGTTATCCTATCCTCCATAACAGCATATTGCATTTACCTCGTCATGCATACGTCAGATCATTCGGGGACCGAGGTACTACTTCAATTGTCGTAACTTGCAATGATCTGCCAGGGTGATCCTGGCAGATCGGTGCAAATACTTCGGAATCCACAACAGCTCATCTTCACGTCGATGCCTTCTTGAGCACTGAGAGGCCCAGATTGATTCAAATGACTGCTGCAGCCAGCCTCGCGAAATAATTAGTGCAAAGCTCAAAAATACTCGTCATTGTAATTGTCACAGCATCGTACCATACCCTTAAGGCATCAAGGGTTCGATGACACTTCCACCTTCCAAGCTCTCCTGGCCCTGGATGGGCCTGTCGCCCGTCCGTGCATCGCAGGGAAAGACGCTCATGATCCTATCATCCGGAACATGTTCCACTCAAAATGCTCTGACAGTTCCTCCAGCTTGGCTTTATCGCTCGCTGTCGACTGCCGAGTTCAAATCAGAAACTCATTGCATCATTGGATCAATCTTGCCATTCTGGCATGCGCGCTATGCGATAAGCACTTGCTCATCGTACTTCGCTTCCTTGATTTGCTGGCGGCGAAGTAAGTAGAGGTATCGGATTAAAAAAGTGCAACGTGTAGGTCGTCGCTTGGGCCGCAGCTCTCGCGCTGGCAGATCCGAGTCAGAAAGGCAATTGCGCCATTCGTTATATTTCAACGAAAGAAGCTCGAAATGGTTTATCGGTGCTACTCAAAGGAATAGCGACTTTAGTAGTGTGCAATGGAAGCTGAAGCGTTTACATACCTTCACGCGCATCCTCGTTTCGGCGTGCCGGGTCCTTCGCATATGCCACTTGGCATGATCAGCAGGGAAGACACGAGCGCCGAATATTGAATATTAAATGTTGATACACGTAGGTCATCACCGGTGGCGGGTAGGGTTCCCTTGGACGGATTTGCCATTCTCTGAAACTCTTGGTTGTTATCAAGGGCACTCAGCGTAATATCTTCCTGAAGGTCATCGTTAGCTTCTATCACCCTGCAGGTTGTTCCCTCACAGGTTACACCGAGCTGTCATATCGTTGACATGGTATGACGTTGTGCTGAACAGCATCTGCACTTTGCCAAAGCGCGCGAAGCTCTGCGATGAGAGCACCCTGGGGCCAATGCCGGAGGGTTATCGCAAACGATATCCCGCCACTAGTGTGAACAGCTGGCGTAAATACTATTTTGGTCCAAGCGGATCACCGTTGTTGTGGCTGATCAAGGCCCAGGCAGTCAGAGGCAGTACTAGTCCCTGTCCCGGTCCTGTCAATTCTATTATCTCCGAATCTCCGATGATGATGGAGTTTTGATCCAAGTAGGGAAACCGGTCAATCTCCCTTGGATCGAGATTCACTCAAGTTTTGACGCTCAATGGGTGCCTTTCGCATCGTGATTGACCAACATAAACAGATATAGCAATCTAGAGTGCTCCCTGTCATGGCGGTGATCTCAGGGAACATTTGCATGAGTTTGTTCTGTGTTTTACAGGCCTTAAAACTCCAATGAATTTGAATGAGGATTCCCCCATACAGTCCAAACGTTCGTGAGACTTGCCAGCACCGTGTCCAAACCATTAGAGCTTGAATCCATCATGTCAGCAGACAAGGATGGCGTCAAGCCACCATCACCATTCTACCTCGGCGAAAATTCCAAGCGAACAAAGGACAAATCTCATCAGCAGTATCACTCCACTCCTTCCGTTTCCAACTACTCTCGCCCATCAACTGCAGGAACTGCAGCAAGTTCCATCGTCAACCCTTTCTCCCCACCTGCTAGCGTCATCAGCTTTAGCGTTGATCCCCCAAGCAACGCGTCGATGCCCGTTGTCGCAGCAGGGCAACAAGAGGGTCTAGAGCCTGTACCTCGTCATGGTGTGACAGTACTTCCTCGCAGTACATCATACTATGGCAGTCGCCCGAATACTGAAGATGGCCCCAGTCGCGCGACCTCCGGTAGTCGTCTTCGTGAAACATTCGCAGCACCACCAGCTCGTCCCTTGACAGCAGTCTCGACCTCTGTGAGCCTGGCTCCAAGCAAGACAACTCGGATGCGTTCCACCATGCTTGAAGATCCAAGCACCTTGGACAAACCTTGGGTAACGACGAAAGACCCATATGCGAGAATTGCCTATCTCTTGACTTACTCGGTGGCATTCCTTGGTATAGCAGCGTCTGCTGTGCGCTGTTACTTTGGTTACAAGAGCGTATCGTTGATCACTGGTAACTTGTGCATGGTGTTGGATGAAGATTTTAATTATGACACCGAGACGACTTTCGGACCCAACGGAAACTGGGTCCGGGAAGTACAGTTAGGCGGATTTGGGTCAGCGAATTTGTACTTTGGGCGAACAAAAACACTTACAGTTCCTCTAGGAACGGCGAGTTCGAGATGACAACGTCGTCATCAAACAATTCATACACGTCCAACGGATACCTTTATATAACCCCTACCTTGACATCGAACATGATCGGCTCGGATGCTGTGCTCAACGGTTATACATACAACCTTACCGATTGCACGTACAACTCGACGAACCCGATAGCAAATCTGGGCTCATCAAACACCACGGGCTTTAACGCCGCTGCTTACTACCAAGCCTGCGGTGCAGTAAGCAACAGTACCACTGGCGCGATCATCAACCCTATACAAAGCGCGAGGATCACCACACGCAACAAAGCTAGCATCCGATATGGGCGTGTTGAGGTACGGGCCAAGGTCCCACGGGGGTACGTGTTACTCTCTTTTTGGTCTGTAGACTGACCTAACGTTGGTTCCTTGTAGTGATTGGGTGAGCATCGTACCATCAGGACAAGACCACATTACTTACTGACCGGCCCTGCAGCTTTGGCCTGCAATTTGGATGCTTCCTGTGAACAACACCTACGGACCATGGCCAATGAGTGGTGAAATCGACATCATGGAAGCACGTGGGAACGCTCGCAGCTACCCTGATCAGTGAGACATCTGATCACTGTGCGGAACCGCGATTTGCTGACCGGGATTGTATTATTGATCTCCCGAACAGGGGTATCGACTATGTCCGCGGATCACTCAACTGGGGACCCCTGTCATTCTTGAACGCCGTATCTAAGACTTTCGGCTGGTGGACACAGCGACGCACCGACTACGGGGAGGGCTTCCACACCTATACGCTGGAGTGGACAGAGAGTTTTCTGTGAGTTTCCAGTTACTTCTGAATGTAGGCAATCTTCTGACAGACTCGACAGTCGCATTTACGTTGACACTCGTTTGCACTATATGCTTCAGCTTTCGTTCAATGAGCCCTTCTTTACACGTGGAAACTTCCCCTCTGTGGTCCAAAATGGAACACAGCCCATTGTTCTGCAGAACCCTTGGATTAACGGGACCAATGCGACACCTTTCGACCAACGTGAGCTCTTATGAACAGTTATGAAGGTGCAGTATGCTGACCTCACCGATCGACACACAGCATTCTATCTCATTCTTAATCTCGCCGTTGGCGGGACCAATGGATGGTTCCCCGATAACGCAGGCAACAAGCCATGGCTGGATAACTCGAAAACAGCCATGCTAGAATTTGCACAGGCACAGGACAAGTGGTACCCCACCTGGGGCTCAGATGGGGAGAGTAGTTCGTTCATGGTGTAAGTCGTTTGGTGCCTCAACGTGTTGTTTGACTTCTGACATTGAGATATGTCGCAGGGACTCCGTTAAGATGTGGGAGATGTGTTAGTCGAGCCACCGACAACCTTGGAGGATTAGAAATTTACCATGTGGACACTGTAGCATAGTGCCTTGCGTATCGTTGCAGCCAAGTTGCAGCTCACCCTTCCTGAGTTCTTGTCTAAATACCCATTATAATTTAGCGTTTGCCTCCCGTAGTCAGTCCTCGAAGGGCGGAATACATTCTTTCAGCGTCTGGGTGACAGAAGAAGAAACGGAAACGAGTGATATTTTCAGCAAAGGATTTGCATCGAAAGTAAAAGACAGGTCGATAAGAAGAGCCAACCGATATTAGGGCCTCTTCGAAGTTGGAGATACAGTGTAGTGGCGCTGTGTGTTCGTCTCTTGTGACATGTGACAGTGGCAGAAAAAACGCAGCCACCTAAGCTCTTTGACCTTCGACAAATTGACACGACCGTCTCGGACCCTCTCAAGCAACTCCTAAGAGTCTGGGACCCTCTATAGTGACTAGGACTCCTAGGGGCAACCATGGAAGAGTGCTCAGACATACAGCATTCCACATCGGGGACAAAACGCCGTGGACAAAATGCAAAGCATATCATAGTACCGTGACATGCACCAGCGCCCACTGGCCCTAACGTACTCGACTCCAAGGTTAGTTCCGGATAACGATCCTTGATTGTTGACTGTAGCGTGGCTTCTCGGCTCGTTCGAGGTATTTTGCCAGATCATCGAAAGGGTCTACTGAAATTCAAATGATGAAAGAGTTGTTTCTGTTCAGTACAAGTACTGCTACCACCGCTGGCACCGCGGACCAGATCTACCTGCAAATGAATTGCAAATGCTCATCCGATTTGTACATCATGTGCATGGTGGATGGTTCTTGGTAACCCGTTTACGGAAACCCAGAGGAGTCGTCACGTCAGTCGGCGTTCCGTGTAGCGGTATAATCATTGATCAAAGATATACACAGCCTTGATCAAGGGACACCCGAGGCGCTGCACGGACATCAAGTATATGGTGATAGTGCAACTTCTGAGGCGCAATGTTCAGGATTGTACTAGGTGTCTGGGTTTGGGGCCTCGAGGCATCAGCCGCTGGGACGCTACCAGAACATCAGGTATAGTGGAAGAACTACGGATCTTTCTTCTTCGTAAGCTTACAGATGGATCGATGAGGACAGACGAGGATCAGTTACAAAATTCGCGAGCATCCATGACTCGCACTATGAACAGCGTCTCGTATTCAAGTGAGGTCTTCGATTTTAAATTGGCATTCCTAAGCGAATCACTACGCGCAGTGCGCACCTACGCTACTAAGTTACCTAATCTTCCCCTCTAAGCAGATCATAGTGGAAAGAAGATAGGCTGGCTTGATTTTTCTGCAGCCCCAAGCATCCGATGGAGCGACTCATTGTATGTATGGTGCTGTTCACTTATGTGCCGTTACATTTGTGCAAATTTTCTGCTGTTGCGAGTACACACTGGTTCAATGCGAGTCACACCCCAATAATGGTACTGATCGCGGCCACCTCCAACAGTTATCTGATGTGCGCCGCCAGTTACAAGATTGATGACATTGTTTTTCTTTATCTCTGATTGCATTGTAGGTGCTGAACCACACAAACTCGTTTGCGCAGCAGAAGCAGGTACGAGCGGAGTTCAAGTCATGCATTGAGATTGTCGACCCCCAAAATAAAGGTACATCGACATTTCCATCCTCAGGCTCTTATTTGATTCTATTCGTGCAGGAATGACTATCCTCGTTCCTTTGGTCAACTCCCTGTATGTTCCCGGTCACTTGAGTGATGCGGAGAATATGATCGTCGACGTTGGCACAGGGTATTGGCATGTGCGAAGTCTTATGCTGCAGTTCGGTACTGATGAGACGACTATATGCAGTCCCAGGCCCAAGCGACAAAATATAGTGGAATACATT